>FXXK01000480.1:225577-298510 GCA_900184695.1 Betula pendula
AATGGGTGACATAGCAATACCGGAAGAATAAATTTTAAAATTATTATTATTATTATTGAAGGATTAGTATGGCCATGATGTTGCTGACAATTTTCAGCCATGCCACTAAAAGCTTGGATAATTGGATTTGTTATATTTTACTTTATAACCATAATTAATTCGAGATATGTTATATTATCTTTTATTCAAAAAGAAGGAAATTATTAAATTAATCCTTATAGTTTGCCCTTGTGGTTTCAAAATGAGCTTATAAATCCATGCTTATGCCTTTTTAACAAAATAATCCCTATATACAAATTTCGATCATTTTTCCAACATAGTCCTTAATACAATTTTAGCCTAAACTTATAAATTTAAAAAATAAATAATAAAGACAAAAACTTGATTCAAAAGTGGTTGAATCATTCTCATAAGCCCTTCGGATGGTCTGCCACCCTCTCCAACTACTCTTAAGGACCTATGGGGTGGTTTGACTACTTCAAAGGCCAGTCTTAAGAGGGATCATTTTGTTACAAAGTTATACTACAAAAATTTATAAGTTTATTTTGAAATCGCAGGAAATTATTTGCTATAAAGTCAAACATGAGGGACCAATTTAACAACATTATCTAAAAAGAAAGTGTGCAAATATTTTTATAGTTAAAATGTTAGGGTTGATCAAGGTATTCAAAAAAAGAATAACTTGACATAAACCAAGTCCTTTATACCCTCTAATAGCATTAGGCCACATCAAATTTTCATTTTTTTTCATTTTTTTCAAAGAATTTGCCAAGTGGTTAAAGGCTTGAGGTCCTTAGGGAGTATTATCCCTTATGTCTCAGATTCGAGACTTGCTAAGTGCTACATTCCTCTTAGGGTTAGCCACTCGGATGAAGTTCGCGATTCAAATGTTCAATGTTGAGAGTAGTGTGTGGCATTTGATCGAAAATTAGTTGATCAATTCTAAAGCTTTGACCTCTATGTTTAATAAGCCATAATAATTTGGTCAGCCCGTGGTACTGACAAGCTATTATATAGGTGACGTCAAACACCTCGTATCACAAAAAAAAAAAACTAGAACACTAAAACAATTCAAGATGAAAATACTATATCACACATATCATCAACTTAAATCACAAGAGATTTGAAACCCATTGCCCTCTCAAGAGAATGCTACCCACTTTTTTCGTTTCTCCGTCCCATGCAACTCCACTGCTAGCTGCCGGAGCCCATTCAAGAGAATATTGCATTTCTTGGGATTTTTTTTATTTATTTATTTTTATTTTAACGTGGAGGGAAGGAAATATGAAATAACATCTCTTTATGCAATTATACCCTCTACAATATTACTCATTATTTTAATTAATTGCTTCAACCCAATAGATACAATCATTAACGAAAATAATATATCTAGTCCTACACTACACACACTCACCTATATCTTTCACTAATCAAACCTCATCTAGCATCTAATTATTAATATATGATTATTTTTTTATTAATGATTTTAAGGGAAAACGACACGAAAGTAACTGATTAAATAATTGGGAAAGGCTTGTGCGTCGACTGCTAATCCTTTTATGCATCTTTCTCCTGTTTGTTTATTAATTTTTAAATTATAAGGGCCCACCTCCATCAAACTTATATATATTGGCTTTCCAAAATGGTTTCGTACGGTTAATCTGGGTTGGGTTAACTGTACAAAAAAAATAAAATAAAATAAAATTTTTTGGTATACTGAATTATGTGGGTTAAAAAAAAAAAACAAAACAAAATTTTTTTTGGCATGCATGCTTGGTCGAGGACCAAGCATCCCTCTAAATAATTTGATGAAAATAATAAATAATTGTAAAGTGAATATTAAATAAATACAAAAAGTAGCCCATCTATGATGTTAAGGCTAGCCGATGAGTTGAGTCTAGCTGGCAGGCTGATTGGGCCACCTCCTTTTCTTGTTTTAGGCCCTTTTGAACAAGGGTTAAAAGAAGGTTAAACGTCTATTTCAGGCCCTGTTGTGGGTGTTTGACAAATTGATTGCAGAGTTAGAGTTAAATTTAAGACTTTAACTTGGTCTAATCTAACTACCCTTTTGCCTTTTCTTTTTGTTGTTGTAGAGAAGCTCCTCAGCTAATTGCACTGTTGAAAGAAATGAAGGAAGGATTAGATGCAGTAAGGAGTAAAATCGAAAGTTTAAATGCTAAGGTAGGAATCATTGTGAGTCCAATTTAAGTATTGGATTCAAGCCCAGGCTGCTTGGAAAAGGATCGTCTATATAGGATCCTTTTCCGGGCTGCTTATAAATGCTGAAATTGTTTTAAGGGGTGGGTTAAAATATTTTCTCAGGCAAGTCTCTACTGCATGAACTAAACATAAAAAAAAAATCTCATTTAAATCGTAGTACTTTTTTTATCGTACCGGATCAGGTACAAACTGGATTAGACACAAATCATGCTTCACAGCCTAACAGTATCCACCTTAATATTGTCGAAAATCTAAAAAGTTAACAAAATCTACAAGTTTGAAGATGAAAAATTAAGAACATAAAATAAGTTATTGTCCAATCTAAAAGAGATATAAAAAATGACAGATTTTTACTTTAACTGTTTATTATTTTTTTAATACGTTTTAAATATTTTTTGCCTAAAAAAATAAAAAAAACCTTGCTGCATATGAACTGTGTGCTGACATTAGCCCCATTTGCAGAGGAGGAGATGAGGGACAACAGAATCTTTGGATTTGTTGAGCAATTCGGATTTAAAATTCCAGTTTGGTGCTGGTGGAGGTAGTAATTTAAGGTTTAAATAGCCTCGAATGGTGCAATTTTGTTTATTTTATGTGATGTAATTTGTTCCACGGCAGCTACCTAAGAGTATTGTAGGAATAAAACCCCCCAATTTTCCTGCTGAATTTAATTGTTCGTCTGAGATAGTCATTCCCGGAATGTTCCAACAAAAATCTTGGTATATCTGGAGCATGGATTGTAACAAAGATGTTCATAAACTAAATTTGTCAATTACTGTTTACATTATAATTTTCTTGCAAAAACATGAACTTGGATATTTTTAAGAAAAGCCAAAACACAATTTTCGACTTATTAGCTTAGTGGACGGAGCTTCCAAAATTGTTGTCTTTAAGTCCTAGCTAACAGGTTGAAATTGGTTGCGGAGAAGATACTTTCTAAGTCTCATAATGCTTTCATATCATGGTTAAGCAAATTCTAGATTTAGTTCTCATTGTCAATGAATGTCTTGATAGTAGGATTAAGTTTGGAGATCCCTGTATGTTCTTTGCAAGCCGTATATTGAAAAGACATGCGATCATGTAAATTAGGATTTTTTGTTGAATATGTTGATGAGATGTTGTTTTGGAGAGAAATTGTGTAATTGGATAGAAAATTGTATTTATTTAGTGTGCTTTTTTGTTTTGGTGAACAACACTTCGACAGGCTTTTTCAGTAATGCCAGTGATTTGAGACTGAAAGACCCATTGTTTCCCTTAATGTTCATTGTTGAATATGTTGATGAGATGCAGTTTTGAAGAGAAATAGTGTAATTGGATAGACAATTGTATTTTTTCAGTGCGCTTTTTTTGTTTTGGTGAACGGCACCTCGACAAACTTTTTTAGAAACTCCATTGATTTGAGACAGGGAAATCTATTGTGTCCCTTGATGTTCATTGTTGTAGGGTCTCTTACCAGGTTTTTTTGAAACCTGATGTGGTCACATTCATTGCTTCTTGGGACAAAGGGCGTGAGTTGTTGAGGCTGAAGAAGTAAGTGAAGGCAAAAAGTTCGAAAAATAAATAACAAATATGAATAGGAAGTTCTAAGCTGCTGTAGCAGCTTTATTTCCAAGTTATTTATATTGTTCTTGAATCTTACTTTGCTTGTTGCCTAAAGAAAATAAATAAATAAGTAATGCAAAAATCATGACCAAAAAAAAAAAAAAAAAAGATAAAAATGTGGAGACGCAAGGTATCAATTGTTGCTCTTTTACATTCTCTTTTATGCTCCAAATCTTAAACAGTACAAATAGATTAAATCAATCTAGAATCTAGATTATCAATGATTTGATTGACATATAAATAAGAAACGAATAATATCTCCCATTTACTTAAAAGAAAAATAAATTCTTTATATATAGAGAGAGAGAGAACATTTTGACTAATTGTACTTCTTCTAAGTTGTTGATATTATCTTTGATCCATGCTTGTTAACACAAATAAAAGTAGAAAATCTTTGGAGACGCAAGATATCATTCTCCTTCCATTCACAAAGAATGTAAATGCTCTAGCATTTGTCCTAGGTCCCCTCTTAAATTATTATTATTATTATTATTATTATTTTTTGCATTATAGCGTTAATTTTGAGTACATTTTTATTAAATTAGCATGCTTTATTTACCATTAATATTATTTTTTTTCCTTTTTAATTAAAAGTAGATAAAACATGCCAACTTAACGAAAATATATGCGAGACGGATGCTGAAATGTAAAGAAACATTTATCTTAAAATTAAATTCCTAAAAATGAAAAGTTTTAAATAGTAAAAATATAAAAAGTTGTTATAAAACCATCATTAATACATTTTTTTTAGCATATATAGTTTGCTAAAAAAAATTTAATGTTTTTCTTTTTTATTTTTTTGAAAAAAGGGCATATACCCCTCTTAAACTACTACCTCATTATTAATGTGCCCCTAAACTATCAAATGTATCAATGTCCCCCAAAAATTACCAAAACAATGGCAATGTCATTTCAAGGCCAGCAAAAAGATAAAAATAACCCTAAATTTTTTTAATAAAATAAAAATATTCTTATAAATTTTTTTAAAAAAATATAAAACTAAAAAAAAAAACTTTTTCACTTTTTTTTTTTGTTAAATCTCTAAAAAAAAAAATGTTAAAATATCATTGTTAACAATTTATACAGAATTCTATGAAAGTGTTCAACTCAATTGGTATATTAAAATTTTGAACACTGTAGAATTGTAAATATTTTTTGTAATTGATTGGATTTTTGCAAAGATTCGTGGTAAACTTTTTCTTTAAGGGGTGTTGTCTCTCAACAGCGAGGGGCGGCCGACCGTCTCCCACCAATAAAAGGTGAGCAGTCACTTCTCTCATGTGAGGGGAGGCCGCCCCTCACCGTGGTGTCCCCTCCCATTTTCTTTTTTAAAAGAATTTAGGTATAAAATTATAATTTTATAATAGACCAACTCATCAATAATGCACATATCAATTAATGATTGGTGGAGATATTAATCCATACGTGCATCTAATGGTTTTCGTCAAATAGCTAACGATAAGGTCCATAGACCAAGCTTACCCCAAAAATCATTAAAATACTTTTGATACTTAAATGATGAGTTTGGTACCACCGCAAATCTTATAGACTAAAACTAATTAAGAAATTTTCCCAATTTGATATGTGTATCAATCTTATGCCGACACGTTTAAACCCATCACACTCTCAACAGCATTAAATAATACCAAAAGATCCAAATTAAGCGACGAAAACTAGAAGTGGGGGACATAATCATAGCTGATTAGCAGTGAAAGTGCATAATTAAGATATTTAAATATTTTGTTGGTCGGTCCAATTTCTAACAATCTCCGAAGAAAAAGGAAGCATGAATTGATAATAATATAAGTATTCTTATAAACTCAATTAGCAGTAGATTATGGTATGATTAACAAGGTGAATATCGAAGAAGATATTGATGTGACAAAGATGGCGAAAAGGTCACTCAAAAAGAAAAAAAGGATGGCGAAAAGGGGTATGAAAGCCAAAAAAATAATGTTGCGACGAACAATCAAGACCCCAAAATCTAAAGAAAAATATTGATAATGGTCATCAAAGTTAGTTATTGAAAGGGCCGGATTCCTTATCTGCCGCACATTTAGAAAAACTCAAACAATATCTATAAGAAAAAATATATTTGAATTGCTTGCGCGAACTTATCTTAGCTTTTTGGAACGGACTTTATTAATAATTCCTAGTAGACTTTATTTCTAAGAGAAATGCTAAAATATTGGACTTTATTTCACCTCTATTATATTAGACTGATATATGAGCACGTAACAAAAGTGTATTACTCTTTTAAGAGTGTTAAATTCGTACTTATTTTAATACCATATTAAATCATCATTTATTTAGTTAATGTAATTATTTAATTAAAGATAAACTTTACTTACCCCTTTAAAATATTACAAGTTTTGCAATGTTGCTTCCAAATTATCAAAAATTGCAATGTGTGTGTTTGATATTTCAACCCCTTTTAATTATTCCTTATACTTTTTTGTTAACTCAAATGGCTAACATGTAAAATGTTTTTATACCCAGAATTTATAAAAATGTAAATTTATCCTTAATTAAAAATTTATTTTATTAAAAAAAAATATATAAAAAAAAACTAACTAACAATTTGACTAACCCACGGCAAACGTTTTTTCACTTCTTTTTTCTTATTTTCTTTGTTTTTATTTTATTTTATTGCATAAACGGATATGGTTTGTTAATTTTTGTTCATTCTGTTAGGTGTTAACGAAAATTCCTAACATAATAGGGTATTGAAAATAATTAAAACATAAAATATCCGCACTACAACAACTTTTGATAGTTTTGAGAGCTGACATTGCAAAACTATAGTTTGAAAAAGGTAATTAAGTGAGTTTTTCCTTTAATTGATATTCTAACCATGACACTATTTGTCATTTTTGGCAGCTACTTTTGTGGAAATAACTTCAAAAATATATGGGGAAAGTCCAATATGAGTGGTGATTATAGTTGTCGGTTTTGTTGGACAACTTAAATAATTAATCACCCTTTCAATGCGTACCTTTTTTCACATGTACCCTACATCTATATTCATGCATAGAGCCATAGAGGTAACATGGCGCAATCCAGAAAAACCAAACAAGGGCATGTGATGGGGTTGTAAACTTCATTACTCTTACCGAACTTTGGAGACTAAAAAACTTTCCTTAATTTTTAATTTAGGGATAAAATTATAATTATACAATAAGCTAACTATAGGTACCCTAATACATGTCAATCGACGATTGATTGTGACAATATGGACCTACGTGTACATCTAGTGATTTTTATCAAACAATTGATGGCAAAATAATGGTTTTTATCAAATAGTTGATGGCATGAACCATTTTGGACAAATAATTTACTTTCAAAAAATTTCAACACGCTTTTGAATTTTGATACCTTTATAAATCAGTTTGGTACAATAACACTCAAAGCAACGAAAACTAGAAGTGGGGGACATAATCATCGCTGATTAACAGTGAAAGTGCATAATTTAGATATTTAAATATTATGTCGGTCGGTCCAATGTCTAACCCTCTCCGAAGAAAAAGAAAGCATAATAATTAATAATATAAAGTATTATTATATGGTATGATTAACAAGGTCTATGCATGGAAGAACATATTAAAATTTTTACATGGTATGATAATTTTATTATGCTGACGTGATATTATTAATTTTTTTTTTAATTTTTTAACAATAATTAATTTAAAAATAAATTAACAATGTCATGTCGACATAATAAAATAATTATATAGTATATAATATTATTATTATTTTTTTTTTAAAAATAATTATATGATATATAGCATTACTCATTATTATGAAACAATAATAAGTAAAAGATGGAGGTACCTAAAAATAAACAACATTGCCATGCTTTTGTCGTTAATAGACTATTACCAGCATGGTCGGAAAAATCAATATGGATGATAAATATTTCGCATTTTAATGTGACAATAATAATTAACCCTTGAATTAATGACAATCAGCTTTTTAGCTCTTAAATTCCGTTGTTGTTTCAAAAGAAAATTCAATGATTAATTGTTACTACCACGTGAACATAATTAAATAATACTAAGATTAAAGTATGTTTTCCAACAAAGCATCCTATGATAATTATAGCTGTTGGTTACTTCCAGGACATAATCACCATTTCAAAACCTTTTTCACATGTAGCCTACATCTATATTCATGCATAGAGGTAACATGGCGCAATTAACTCCAAAAAAAACCCAAACAAAACAAAAAAAAAAGGGGGAGGGGGGGCTGTAAACTTCCTTCCTTAGTCTTATCGAACTTTTGAGAAAAAAAAAACTTCCCTTAATTGTTACCACTAACCACTACAACTACTTACAAAACCAAATATATCAAACACATAGAAATTCGTACCTTAAAAAAAAAAAAATTGAAAAACAGGTAAGTTCGAGAGAAAACATGATAATTGACTAATGGGACATTTTTTGTTGGATCTTGTCGTTAAACCTTTTGGATCTTGTAACATTTTACTTTAAAGTACTCTTAAGTAAATTTTACTTTCCTATCATAGACTATAAGCTCATTTTGTAAAGTCCTTTATCATTTAAATTGATCAAACAATGTTTGAAACTATGTGATTAATAGTGGTATTTTATTGTAGTCAACGTTTTCCTCTAAAGTAAATGGAGGAAATAAATTCATCTTATTAAACTGATGTGTCTTTAAAACATGTAATTATTATTATATACACGCTTTAAGGACACATTGGTTTAATAAACTGAATTAAATGAATTTTCATCAATCCAGTATAAAAATATAAGTTGATAGAAAATATGAATTTAATTATTTAATATATTTTTATACTTCTATTTTCACGTAGACTCAATCTTTTTTTTAATAAGTGAGACACAACACGTAAAATAATTAACTAAAATTGATGGTGAATTGTGATTTATGAAGTCAATTTTCAAATTCTAAATATGTGTTCGGATGGTATGTTAAATCATCAATTATTTTAAAATTTTAAATTAATCATTTCAATTATTTAATTTATATTTTAAAAACAAAACTAAAAAAAAAGGCTGCTGCTTTTGTTAACTACAATCTATTCTTATGGTCTCTTAAACAAAATGATGATCTATTGACTCTAAAGGTGATGCTCTTGTAGGATCCGAATCACCTTTGTTGGATATCCAAGTGAAGAATAAAGTAAAATGAGATCAATGATCAGGACCAAATAAAATAATATAGATATTTTTTTTTTTGGTGAGAAAAATAATATATTAATAGCCCATGTACATAAAGGCATAAGTTAGTTCTTTTTTTTTTTTTTTTTTTTTTTTTTTTTTTTTTATCTTTTTTCATACTTATTTTTTCTCAAAATAGTTAATAAGATTAGTTGCAAATATATTCTGTACACTAGCTAAACAAATTTTTTTTTCCCCCCCTAATTTTATAGTTTTACGAGGCCTACTCACTCGTGTACGTACAAACACTATCTATGCATAATTTACGAGTTTTAGAAAAGAAAAAAAAACGATATATATATTGACCCATCTTTCAATTATCTTAATGCTTAAAATGATCTTAGAATTCAAATACAAATAAGATTTTCATTGGACAAGAATTTCTTGTAATTAGGCTGTCTGAATTGAATTTATTAAAATTCTAACAACCTACAAAGAAGAAATTATGGAGCCTTTTGCATAGAGATTTACTTGAGGCAAATAAATTATACAGGCTCCTTAATTTTCTTAAGTGATTTTTTTTTTGGAGTGAAAATTTTATAATTTTATTAAACTTGTCAAATCGATATCCTTTCTGATCTTACAATATCATGAATAACGACAAAATATTCTTCCATTCAAATTTGTTTGGATGCTTTTTAAAGAGCCGCCTTCACCAAACAATAAGCCGCCTTATTAACTTTCTTTTATAACACGACGAACATATGCAATGAGGCTATTTGATAAATTCTTTGAATTCATATAATTGATCTTCCTATGTGTTGCAAATAGAATTCCCATGCGTGATTGGTTTAAAAAAATAAAAATAAAAATAAGAAATAATAATAATAATAATAATAATAATAATAATAGAATTCTCATGCAAAAAAGTCGTTTGCAAATTCCAAGTCTGACCGGTGACCATGGAATCAACTACTCTATGAGGGAGTTTTCTTCCCACGTTTGGTTAGTGGCCTTGGACTCCAATTCCAATCCCCACAAAAAAAAAAATCAATGAATAAGATTATATAAAAATAAAAAAGGGAATATTCCGAAATGCCAAAAGGCAATACTCCATTTCCTAAACTCGCTCAAAGAGCGCGTGGTAGACAACCTCCAAGCATTCAGCAGTTTCCTATATTTTTGCGAGGCGGCCACAGTGGCGTTTCTTAGTTCGCTGCAGACTCTTTTGGACAGTCTTTCAATCAAATAGACCGTCAACCTTTCGGGATCCTCGCAGCTTAAAACTTCATCTCAGCCGTCCGATCACACACCCACACACGTACTCTCTCTCTCCCCCTTGCCTCTCGCCCCAATTCTCTCCCTTTATAGCCTCCTTCTCTTTCGAAGTCTCTGAAGAATCTGAAAATCCGGCCAAATTTTGGTCGGTAAGTTTCTCTTCCTTCGTTGCTGTTCTTCTTTCTTTTTTTTTTTTTTTTTTGAATATTATGATGAATTTTGTTTGAAAAATCAAAATTTTATTTTGGTTTTTATTTTTTATGATTCTTGTGGGTTCGTGTGGGTTTTGAAGTTTAGGTATTGGGGTGTTGGTGTTTTTCAATTCTATGTTTGGTTGCTGAGGGAGGAATGTGATGTGTTTTGCATTTAGATATTGACGTTTCGATTTTTTTTTTCTCAAAAAAAAAAAAAATTGATTCTCTGTTTGGTTGCGGGAAAGGAAAGGAACGTAATGGAGAAATAAAGTTCGATGCTTAAATCTTGGATCTGTCTTTGTTGCATTGTTTGAGATCCTACAAGAGAACATATACCAAAATGAGACTGTTCGATTCTTTGGCCTAGCTAAGTTGTTGTTGTTGTTGTTGTAGGTGTTTTTTTTTTTTAAGAAACAAAAATGAAATTCATTCCCTTTTAATTTTCATCGAGTTTTTGAGAAATTGATCAAATGTTTTTTAGTGTATCAAGTTGATAGTTTTCATAAAGTTCATCATTTCAAGGAAATCTGATTTGAAGGGTTATATTGAAGTTTTCATGTTTTACAAATCGAGGGTTATAATTATCAAATCTATGTGACATTGGGATTATGTTATTTACTAATTATTATTTTTTTGCATGGTGGTGTTTGAATTTGGATTTGTAATTGCAAGGTTAAGATGGTTTTGCTGATATATTGTAGTGAGGCCATAGCCTAGGCGCTCGTCTAGCAGGCGCTGCTTCCGCCACCATTTTCTTCAGTAAATGGGCTGCCTTCAGTCTACAAGAAGAAGACAGGTTCCAGGACATGAGGACCCAGTTGCTCTTGCTTCCCAAACAGCTTGTAAGTTGTTCCTTTACTGTTTTATTGAGAGCAACCACAGGCCTCCTTGTATTTTCTTTGCAATTGTGGACCACGATTTGTAAATGTTGTGAATCTCTTACAATTCAAATATTCAAGAGGTTGGAAGTTTCAAGGAAGCGGAAATTATCTCATAAAATGCAAATGAAGTTACAATTACGTTACGAAGACAATACAATTGTCCGATTCATGTGCAGTTTTTTCTTTTGAATTTATAAAATTTTAAATTAGTCAACATTGTATGGTAATTTTACATCACTCTTTACATGATCTTATATGAAAGGATGCTGTCTAATTAAAACTTATCCTGTTAGAATGTCCAAAGCAGAAATTGACTTAAGAGCCTTCCTTGTGATGTTATTCCCAAGGAGTGAATTTTTTCACCCATGTTTTCCTAGCAAACACATATATTTGTATGTGTCCATATATATATATATTAAAACTTATCCTGTTAGAATGTCCCAAGCAGAAATTGACTTAAGAGCCTTCCTTGTGATGTTATTCCCAAGGAGTGAATTTTTTCACCCATGTTTTCCTAGCAAACACATATATTTGTATGTGTCCGTATATATAAATATGAGAGTGTGTGTGGATTATTTGTTTGATACTCTCTCTTTCTAGTTTTAATGTTTTCATCCTGTGTGCCTTTTATGATTACCCAGTTAGTGTTAGTGAAGTTGAAGCACTTTTTGAGCTTTACAAGAGCATCAGCGGTTCTGTGATTGATGATGGGTTGATAAGCAAGGTATGTTTGTGCTTGTAACCAGTGCCTCTTCTCTTCGACAATTTATCTACCGTGTTATACTTTTACCTGATTTTCCTTTGTTTCTTTTTGCATCCTGTTCCGAGTACTATTATGAAGTCCTTCATTTATTTTTGTGCATTTTGTAAATAAAACTAAGGTTGGTAGTAGGCCTGTACACCGCCCTAGACGGGCAGTTTTGGCCCTAGCCGCCTCCATTACTGCCCTAGATGGAGGGCAATTTTGAGGAACCACCCCACCTGTCCAGGGCAGGCAGAAACCGCCTGTCCCCGCCCACGGGCCAGTGGTTTTGACCCTCTAACCGCCCATACACATCCGCATGTGGAAAGCCTCACGCTCACCATAGTGCTCCTTAGATTCTTCACACAAATACATAAGAAAACTTGAAAAATAAAAATGGAATCCACAAGAACACTTGAAAAATGAAGTAATGCCGATATACCAGTGTCGACGGCACGACGGCGATGAGTAGCGGCGGTGAGAGGGGGAGGGGATTCAGAGCTGCAGTGGTGAGAGGGAGTAAGGGACCGAGGGTTGTCGATTGTGGAATGAAATGAAATGTGAAAAAAGTGAAACCCTAAAAGAAAAGAAGTTTCTAGTAATACTCTGAACCCTAGCTGAAATGATGTCGTTGTGATATGCAAATTTATTTTATTTTTTATTTTTATTATATATATATGATTAACCACCTCCACCTCTCCTACTGCCCCTTCTATCTGCCCGTTATGGGCAGATTGTGGGAAGGGCCAGCCGGCTGCCCGTAACAAGGGCAGATGGCTGGAGGGCAGAAATAACCAGCCCACCTGAACCGTGCTAGTTTGTAGTGTTGTTCTGCACCCAAGTTGTTTGGACAGAAATCCACTGTTGAAGTGTGTAAATCTGTTTATGGGATTGATGTTTCCTTCAAAGTTAAGCCATGGACCTTTTAAGTATGTTTTCTTACATAGATGTCATATTCCATGAAGTTGATGATCATATTGCTTCAAAATGTATATATAGTGACAATATTCTTACTCTCTCCCCCCCCTTTTTCTCCCCCACATCCTTTAGTTTGTGGCCCTCATATTTGACATCTATAGTTTCTGAGTTACAAATATGCATGCTATTTTTAGGGATGAAATTTGTTATACTTGTTCGCTGGCAATCTTCAGTACACCCTTTTTCTCCCCACATTTTTGGTTTGTGGCCCTCATATTTAACATGTTTAGTTTCTGAATTACAAATCTGCATGTTATTTTTAGGGATGGCATTTGTTATACTTGTTCGATGCAGTCTTTAGTACACATCTATATAATTTATTAATATTTGGGAATGTGGTGTGCAGTTTCATTTCAAAACGTTACAGTGCATATTTGTTTGTTGTATATGCAGGAAGAATTTCAGTTGGCACTTTTTAAGAACAGAAAGAAAGAGAATCTCTTTGCGAATCGGGTACTATATCTTCTGTTTTGCATATGCATATATCCATCTAGATGGAGATTATGGAGCTTACAATATCTTAGTGCTGAACAATTATAGTTATATTGGAATTTAAAGTGAATAATTCTCAAAAATTTTGAATAACATATGATTGATATATTCTTCATTTTCATACCAATGATTTTTATTTTTTTATTTTTTATGGTGATTACAAATTGTTAGGGTTGACCTTCTGCTGGAATGTTAAATTATATGAAATATTCTAACGTTAATTATCTTCTTGTGCCTACATAATCATCTGATGAGTTTTAACCCCCCCCCCCCTCTCTTTCCCAAAAAAAAGAGAGGAGGTTTTGGTTTAGGCAGACATTTTATATGTTTAATTAGATGAGTTGGAGATTATAGCCTCTCTCTCCCCCCACAAAGATAAGAAAAGAAGAAAAAGAGGTATAGAATTCAATGAAAGTGGAAAAGAATATTTATTGTTTAATTAAATCTCATTGCATCGGATTTTTCTTCTTCTTCTTTGTGTTTTTTTTTTTTTTTTCATTTGTTATGCGGCTGCTTTCAATCAATTATGTTTGTTTTGAGATTGGATTAATTCTACATGCAGATCTTTGATCTGTTTGATGTTAAGCGGAAGGGAGTCATTGATTTCGGCGACTTTGTTAGATCACTTAATGTCTTCCATCCCAATGCTCCTGAAGAAGACAAGATTGATTGTAAGTTGTAAGGAAATGATGTATTTTACCTTTAATTGCCAAGTATGGAGTCTGTTGTGTTCCACAGTGCTACTCATAGTGTATAATAGATTTTGCTTCACTTTGCTGAAAACTAATTTTTGTTCTTGTATTGCAGTTTCATTTAAGCTCTATGATTTGGATAGTACAGGCTATATTGAGCGCCAAGAGGTATGCTGGTGGTTTATGATTATATTGGTTGTTTTTATCTGTAAATGCAAATTCAGGATTTATATCTGTGATGTTGGCAGGTCAAGCAAATGTTAATTGCACTTCTTTGTGAATCTGAAATGAAGTTGGCTGACGAGACCATTGAAATAATACTGGATAAGGTGAGCTGTTGTTACTGACATCCCAGATTATGAGGTAAAAACAGTTGCATGAGAAAAGAATATAAGCCCATTCTAGATTGCATCCCGCTTTCAAACCCTGTCGAAGGCTTGATTTTTTTTCTTCCCTTTCAGCCCATTGGAGGCCTATTGATCTCATGGGGGCTAGGCAATGGGATATAGCCCTCTCCTGTCCCTTAAACCCCTCATTCCCTGGTGTAGGAGGGATTTGCTCTAGGTCTTTTACACAACGGCAAGAGATTACCATTTAAGATTGCTGACATCCACAATTAGAGCCCTAGATTGGGTATTTTTTTTTTTTCATCTTGGACTCCTGTACCAACCTCTATAACTCGTGGTTTGACAATCTAGCTGCTTTTTGGAGAAACTTTGGGGTAAATATGGCCGGTCCATTGAAGGGGAACATATTGAGGCATGGGATAGTTCTACTATGTGTCTTATCCCCCTCCCCTCCCCCCCCCATATCTGTAAATGGGGAATTGTGAAAGGATCTGCTTTGTGTTCTCTTGCACATTGATGGTATAAATTGAGCTCTTGATGTTTGTGGGCAGACTTTCTTGGAAGCTGATGCGGACCAAGATGGGAAGATAGACAAGTCTGAGTGGCAGAACTTCGTTTCCAAGAATCCGTCATTATTGAAAATCATACCCTTCCCTATCTTAGGTATGAGACAAGAGTAATGCTATTTAATAGATTGCAATATGACTTGACATACAACTTAATGAATGTGACACTAAAACTCGGTCCTTGGATTATTATTTAAAAAGAAAAACCAAGGATTGATTTTTATGTCATATCATCTCAATTGTATGGAATTTGTATTAGAGTTGTGTTTATTGATGTTCAATTTTATTATTTACTAATTTTGAATTACATATGCAGGGATATAACGACAACATTTCCAAGTTTTGTGTTTAATTCTGAGGTTGACGAGATTGCTACGTAAAAAGGAAATAGGTTAGGAACATTCAGCAGTTGGTGTGGAAGATATTTGGGTGTAATTCTTTGAACAAAAAAACGTTTTGAGAGAAAAAGGATAGTGAGTTACTGCTTTTAGTTCTGACAGTGTAGGTTTATGTGTACCCCTGCCCTGCCTAAGAAGGGTTAGTAGATGCATATAGTTGGCCCGACGTAGGCTTTTGGAAAACATTCCAATTGAAAATTCGTGCCCAATTTTCTTTTCAATAGTATTAGATTGAAATTGTAAAGTGAGATTGTGTATATTTCTCAAATGAATGCCCATTTGCAAAGAGCAAAATTATTAATAATAATAATCTACGAAAGAAGTGGCTAGAGAAAAGAGATTCACTTAAAAAGCCTATATTATAAATTTATAATGATTTCAAAACTATATTGTAAACAAAATTTTAAAATTTGATTTAAAAACTATGATTAAATTCCGGCACCTGTTAAGAAATTTTTTTAAAAAAATAGTGAAAGAAATATTTGGGATATATTGGAAAATGGTTTTGAAGTGTTTTTTTTATTTTTTTGGGTTAGAAAATGTGTTTTAATGTGATAAGTGATTTAATTTTTTTTTTAAAAAAAAATTTATGGGCATTTTAGTTTTTTTGAGAGCAAAATGAAGTCATTACAAATTGAGTGATAGCGTAAATATAATTGTACTAAAAGAAAGTGGTTTGTGATTACTATTAATAGAGGAAAGAAGTGGCTTCGCGGCCAGCAATGGCCTATTAAGGTGACTGCATGATCACCTTTAACAAAGACAAAAGTTACTGCATAACTTATTGTGTTGGTCACGCGGCCACTCTTGACTTATTGTAGTTGTTGTGCGGCCGCATAAGACTAGGATAGAGGTTGCTGTACATAAAGACGAAACTAGTGTTTTCTAAGTTTTAACTCTCAAAATTAGGCTTAGTCCTTCATTCATGCTTTGCACCTCATTGATAAAAAAATTTAATTTTGTTCTTGGCTTTGCGGCCACCCTTTTGTTCCATTGAGGATGTTGAAACGATCACTCTATTTTTAATTTTAAATAATAAATTAGTCCTCACACTGTAAAAGTTTAATATTTTTGTCAAAAAATTCCTTTAAAGAAATGTGAAAATTTTTCTAAAAAATATTTGAAGTTTTGTAAAGTTTTTGTGTATTGAATTTTTAGTTAATGATTTTGGCAAAAAAAAAAAGTGTGCTTTTAGTTTGTGTTTTGAAATTTTTATTAATGATTTTGAAAAAAAAGTGTAATTTTAGTTGTGAAATCAGAAATGTTTGTAGAGCCAGGCCCGGATAACCAGGACTGTCCACTTTTAACAAAGTAAACGTCGTCGTTTAAGATACAGCACACATCACTAGCCACTCCCTAGTCTCTCCACTTAAACTGTTCCTCGGGTTCCATTTTCCAATGTCCATCCGTCGGATCTCACTGTCATTTTGTTTTCTGCAACCTTGTTTGGTCCAATTCGTACGGTTTGCTCGCCCAGGACCTCCTTCCCGAGCTGATCTCTTTGGCTGAGCTAAGTCTCAGCCATGGACGACGAGTTCGAGTTCGCTGACAAGGTTCCTCCCGCCTTCGCTGACATGGTACGCTTGCACACAAAACCCTAAATCTACACCGTTTTTTTTTACATCTTTTTGCGAGAGCTGTATAAATAGGATTAAGGTTTAGGTTTCCAATTCAAGCATCTATTCTAGTCTTCTAGAGTATATAATTCATATAATTTGTATTGATGGATCGACTCTTTGTTATTACGTTTTATGCCATCCGTGTTGATTGTTTCGGCAGAAACTTTTCCGCAAAACTATTATTATTATTATGGCTTTTGAATAATCAATTTTATTTTTTCAAAATATAAACAAGAATTATTCTTTATGTTCAGGGCAGTTGGCAGTTTTTTTTAATTTCACATTGTGTGTTTGGATTAGCAAAGTATTATGTATCTCATTCAGTTAAGTTTCCGTAACAGATGATGATTTGTTGGAAATTAGGGTACCTTCTTTCATACCATCTTGGATTATTGAGTTCCGTTTTGTGGGTTAAAGTTGCAAATGTGTTGGTTTTGGTGCTTGCTTTTCACTTGGCCAAGGTTAGCCCTTCTCCTACATGAGGATCTTCCAGTGATGATATGTGTAAATTTAGGTACTCTGTAGGTGGCATGGTTATGATGATACATATATGAATGGCACTGGCATTGATTAAAGAAGTTCTGATGCATCCCCGCTTCATCAGGAGCTGTTCATTGGGGTTTGGAGTGGCTGTAGCTATTCGTAGGACTGCCCTTATATCATATTATGGCAAGGTAATTATCACTAGAGAAGATTTTTGGAGGCCTCACGTGCTGGATGCATACTATAAACACTATCAGAAAAACCCATTTCTTCAAAAAAAGTCTACGAGCACTCGTCCAGAAAGGATATGTTGGGAAGGCTCCTCTCATGCAGTTCTGTTGTGGAAGCTTGAAACTGCCTTGAAGGATCATCAATTGGATGAAGCATGGGAATCTTTTAATGATTTTAAAAGCTTGTATGGTTTTCCTCAGGATACTCTTGTGGGTAGGTTGATAACTGAACTTTCTTATTCGTCTGACCCCCGGTGGCTACAAAAAGCATGTGATTTAGTCTTGATATTTTTGAATGAGACATCAGGCCTACTTCAGCAGGATATCCTCACTAAGCTGTCCCTCTCGTTAGCAAGATCTCAATTACCTATCCCTGCCTCAATGATTATGAGATTGATGTTGGAGAGAGAGAGTTTGCCCCCGATGAATGTACTGTGGTTGGTTGTTCTCCATTTGGTGAAGACAGAGGTTGGGACATATATTGCAACAAATTTCTTGGTTCAGATTTGTGATTGTTTCCAACGCTTGAGTGCAAAGCTGATAAAGCCTGATACAATGATATTTAACCTGGTGCTTGATGCATGTGTGAGGTTTAAATTATCTTTCAAAGGTCAACAGCTCATTGAATTGATGCCACAGATAGGGGTTGTAGCCGATGCGCACTCAATCACTATCATTGCCCAGATCCATGAGATGAATGGTCAGAGGGATGAGGTGAAGAAATTTAAAGACCACATTGGTCAAGTTTCAGCTCCATTTGTTTGTCATTATCGGCAGTTCTATGATAGTTTGTTGAGCTTGCACTTCAAGTATAACGACATCAATGCTGCTGCTGAGCTGGTGATGGATATGTATAGCTACTCAGAGTCTCCTCCAATTCAAAAAGATAAGAAGGAACTACAGAAGCCTTGCCTTGTTCCAGTAGGATCTGACAATCTCAAGACTGCGTTAAATATGCAGATTATGCCTGAGATGCTGCAGAAGGATTCTGTCCTCAAAGCTGAAGGTAAACGAGAACTCGTTATTTTTAGGAATGGGAAACTTGCCCTTAGTGACAGGGCTCTGGCCAAGTTCATCAATGGGTGCAAGAGAGGTGGGAAGATTAGTGACCTTTCAAATCTTTTACTTGGCATTCAAAAGAAGTCACATTCATTGGCAGGATTTAGTTTGTGTTCTAATGTAATTGGCGCTTGTATTAATTTAGGCTGGCTTGAAATGGCTCATGACATATTGGATGACTTGGAAGCAGCTGGAGCTCCCATGGGCTTTACTACTTATTCCTCACTCTTTGCCGCCTACTACAAGGAAAATATGTTTAGAGAAGCAAAGTCATTGCTAAAACAAATGAGAAAGGCTGGTTTGGTCTTAAATTTGTCTGATGAGATGGTTATCTCCACTTGTCTATCAGAAGCAGTAGATAAAGACGCCACACATGCAAATGCATCAACTTTGATCACTAAATCAGATCTGGCAGTGTTTTTGGTTCGAGAAATGGGAGAGGGGAAGAACACAGTTTCTCCAATAGTTTACGAGTTCAATTCTTCTATCTACTTTTTCTGCAAGGCCAAAATGGTGGTGGATGCTTTGAAGACGTACAGAAGAATGCAAGAAATGAAAATCCAACCAACAGTGCAAACTTTTTCCAATCTGGTATATGGATATTCTTCTCTGGGAATGTATCGCGATATCACGATATTGTGGGGGGACATTAAGAGGAATATGCAGAGTGGAGATTTGGTGGTAAGTAGAGATCTGTATGAATTCTTGCTTCTGAGCTTTCTTCAAGGTGGTTACTTTGAGAGAGTGATGGAGGTCGTTGGGTATATGAAAAAGCATGGAATGTACATTGACAAGTGGATGTACAAAAGTGAGTTTCTAAAGCTCCATAAGAATCTTTACAGAAGGTTAAAAACATCAAAAGCTGGAACTGAAGCTCAAAGCAAAAGGCTTGAGCATGTCCAGGCATTTAGAAAATTGGTTGGCATAGATTGAAGTTAAATGAGAAGTTCTCAAATACATGGGCTTCTGTGAGGCACCAAAAACAAAAGGGTTTGCTGCAATGGCACTGTTCTGATCCCAATCACTGTTTATTTGTTTGCAAATAACATGAGAATTCAATGTTTATGGTGAGTTCCAACCAAGATAGAGAGGTATGAGACAAATCATTTGTTGTGTCTACTGATGTTCAATTTTATTATTTACTAATTTTGAATTACATGCAGAGATATAACGACGACATTTCCAAGTTGTGTTTAATTCTGAGGTTGATGAGATTGCTATGTAAGAGGAAATAGCTTTAGGAACATTCTGCAGTTGGAGTGGAAGATATTTTCAGCAAACGTGCAATCAGGAGACAAATAATTGGGGGATTGGTGTGGGACGGACCTGCACATATGCGGTTAATGCCCCCACCTTAAGTGTTCTCTTTTGTGGGTTCGTCTTAATTGGAGTCCCACTTTCAAACTTGGTCATCCTTTTTTTTTTCTTTTTTGTTAATGACTAATACTATTTAGTAGATTGCTATATAACTGTCATATATAATTTAGATGATGTAGTAATAAAAATCAACTTTTGATTTGTTATTTTTTACTTTCTCAAGATGTAAAGCTTATTCCCACATGTCGACAGCCAAAATAATTCAACCAAAACAAAAATGATTTTGCTTAGGTGCTGTAATAGCATTCATGCTATAGTAAATAAAATCTCATCCAAACCCTTGAGTTACTATAGCATGAGTGCTATTATAGCGCCCAAGCCAGGTCCTAACAATAAAAACAACATATGTATGGACAATCACAAATCATCATTGTTTCATCATCTCATTTGACAAAGTAATGTTATTTAATAGATTACTATATAATTGTTATATAATATTTGAGATGATATGACAGTAAAAATTAATTACTTATTTTTTAAGTATTAATTCAAGAGTTGATTTTTACTTTTATATTATCAAATTATATCATAGTTATATAAGAGTCTACTAATAGAATTATTCTTTGATAACAGAGTCCATTTTCTTGGCTCCCCACTAGCCCTAACCTTTCTCTAGTCTTTCTTTTACTTCGGTTTTTCTTGTTATAGATGAAGGTGGACAATGAAGTATCGTAATTTCATGTTTTTTAATTTTTTATTCCTTTGATTAATAAAATTGCTGTGGCTGGGAACGACAACGATGTTGTCCACAACATTTGGCCATGCGTTAAGGAATAAGGATCCTCTCAATTTTACTTGAAAGAGAAATGGGGTATTTCATTTTTATGATTTAAGGTTGTTTCATGTGTAAATGATGCTAAATCTTTTAAATTTTTTGAAAGTGCTTTCTTTTTCGGAAGATATTTCTCAAATATCTTTAAAACACTTTTCTCTTACCAAAAAAAAAAAAAAAAGTTATGTAAAAAGTTATCAACAATTATATTGTATTACCTAATGTTGTAAGAACTAATTAAATACAAGAAACTTTATTACCATTTCATTAAGTTTATTATTTAATTTTTGCAATTATCATTCTATTTGCTGTTTTGTATTTTCTTTTCACTCAGCCACATTTTTTTTTTGTCTTTTTTAATTTTTAAACGGTCAAGCCTCATTTTATATATCTTTTGAGGCTTCTCTAAAAGGTTGTGGTGGCTCAAAGAAGAGAGAAAAAGATCTCTCTCTTTTAGGATATCCCGCTTCGCAATTCTCACCGCCAGCTTTCTATTTCCTATGTGCGCCACACACTCTCCTCAACATGTGACAAAGTCACAAAAGGATCTTTTTCTATTGCGAGTAAGTCGGCAAAATTCTGCTGCACCATGGGAGACCACAAACTATTAATCTGACTTTCAACTCACATTTAATGAATCTCCAACTTTACCTAGAATTTCCTCAAAATGTCTCGGCCGAAGCCCCTTTGACCCTAGACCCTTGGTGTTGAATGTGACTTTGACATTTTCAAGTTTTGTGCTTAATTCTGAGTACGTAAAAAGGAAACAGCCTAGGAACATTCTGCAGTTGGCGTGGAAAATATTTTCAGCGAACGTGAAATCAGGAGTCAGAAAAATTGGTGGCGACTAAAACGGAGTGGAGGGGGTGGGAACACTCCTGCCCTTTTCAATTAATCGTGTGCGATTTGTTGTACGTTGTAACATGTGTTAAGTGGTACGAATAGGATCCTTGTCCGTTGCCGTAGACGCCTCTAATTAACATGTTACTCCTCCCACCCTTTTCCCGTGACTCAAACCTCCCAATCTCTTTTCCGTGACCAATACAATTTTTTTTTTCAATCCACGTCAGCTCGAATTTCCTAAAAATAATTACAAAAATTATGAAAAAAATATCTTTCAACACACTTACGAAAATACAAGAAAAAACAAAGCAAAAAAAAAAAAAAAAAAAATCATAATATACAGCGGATTTCAACCCACTTAAGACAAAACAAAAAAAAATGTTTTTTTTGCTTTATTTTTCTTTTTCGTAATATTGTTGTATATATGATTTTTTTTTTTTTGTTTTCATAAGTGGATTGAAAGATATTTTTTTTCCTTTTTTTTTTTCTTAATTTTTGTGACTTTTTTTAGGAGGTTGGAGCAAATTTCCTTCAATCTGGGTTGGAGGAAATTTGTGTCCTTCCGTGACCTCCAATACACCAGCCAAGTGGCACGAACATAATTTGCGGTTCTAATTGTTAGTTGGAAAATGCTAGTTTTCCTACTCTATGCATCCAACTTCATCAAACTCATGTAAATTTTTTTTTTAAACAAAAACACAAGGTAAGTTGGATGGGGTTGGATGCTTGGGTTGGACACCAAGTATCTCCCTTGTTAGTAATTTGGACAATTAATATAAAATATGCTTTATATGAGAACTATTTGATCAAATAAGTTTTAAGCTATCCCATAGGGGCGGAGTCACATGGAAATTATGCTTTATATGAGAACTATTTGATCAAATAGGTTTTAAGCTGTCCCATAGGGGCGGAGTCACATGGGAGAAGGATCCTAGCTGGTCCATTCTACAGTAGGGGCAAAGTTGTCCAAAAAAATTGAAATGATAACCTTATCCTTCTAAAAGTAAGGGACCGGCTCCTCTTCATTTCATTTGAAACAGAGAAGATCTATTTCCCAATTGATGTTATAGCCAAAAATTTTGGATATTTTTTAATATTTATGTCCCTTGTCACTACATAGAAGTAATTTATTAATTATGTTCTTCCAAGATTAAAAAAAAAAAATTAATTGTACACAACACTGATATGATCAAATAAATTGGCAACAATAATATTGCCCAATTTATACTGAAATTTTTTAAGAGCTTTCTAGTTTATTTTTATTTTTTTATTCGTATCATTATATATAACTCAGATGTTCTTTTAACTTGTACCTTTGCGGAGAAAGACACAGAGGTTGTGAAGTTAAACAAAAGAATGTCATCTGGGAAGGTGAATTGATGATTGATTCAAAAATATTTTTGTTGGGGATTTACAGCAAAAAAATCTAGCCTTGGTTTTACATTATTGACAACTTAAACTCTCCTATGCCTTTTTTTAGCTATTTCTTTTATAAGTTGGGGGTGTGTGATGTGTTGAAATATCGGTGCAGAAGTATAAAATATGAGAATAAGAGTAAAAGTAAGAAAGAGAAAGAGACACAAAAAATTACGGGAAGTTCGGTGTTAAACATCTACGTTTACCACTCTAAAGGGCTCTTAGGACTACATTGTGCACATTAACTTAATATTTGTTTACAATACAAAGGTTTCTATTTATAAGATATAAGGTAAATATAAATATAGTAATCAAATCTAAATAGAGAATATTACAATATCACCCAAATATGGAATATAAAGAAAATATATTATATTTTTCATATATTCTAACATCCCTCTCTCAAACTTAAGGTAGAAGATCTTGTAAGCTTGAGTTTGAAAATAGAAGCGGAATATAAATGCAGCCGAAGTCGATAGTTGGATCAAAGCGGGGCCGGCGAGAAAGGTTGAAAGTGACGACCGGAAAACGGAGACAATTCGTTAAAAGACTCAAAGCCGCAACTGACAATGATGAAATGAGTAACGGAAACTAGCTGTCAAATCTCATGAAGGACCAAATTACATTGTGCCATGGCTAGAAAACGGAGATGATCAGTTAAAAGACCCAAAGCCGCAACTGACAATAATAGAAAGAGTAACAAAAACTAGTCGTCAAATCTTGTGAGGGGCCAAACCATATTGTGCCAAGATTCGCCAATAAATTGTGCCGCATATCACAACAAAACAGGGCCGAATATGAACCTTAAAATCTAAAAGAGTCGACTACGTGCCAAAATTCCAAAACAGGAAACCAAAAAGGATGTGGTCCACTTGGACTAATGATCAAACCTTTTTTTTTTTTTTGGAGCTTGAAAACGGGCTGAACTTGTGCCTGAACCGGTAGAGAATATTCTGGAACCCACTTGAACCAGTTGAGTTTACAATAAACCAGACTGAATCAAATAAAATCGGTCTGAAAAGGTGAGAACCGGACCTAAAAATAATGCTGAAAGAGTGCGAAATAGCACTGAACCGGTAAAAAAAAAGACTGAAAAAGCATTGGACCGAATTGAACCGAATGTTGGACCGACGGAACCAGATCCCTAATGCGGGTGCGTGAGGCACGTGGGGGCGTGCTGAAGACACACTGATAGAAACAGGGGGCGCTTGTGGCGCGTGGGAGCGTGTGGACTGCACTGGTGGCATGTGGATTGGTGGACAGAGACTCCTTGTGGCGCGTGGAGAGTTGTTTTTGGCTGATTTCTACTGATCTGAAATTGGCAACGGCAGATCTATTGAATGTTGCAAATATCGAGGCAAGTTGTTGAATGTGGAGGCACATAGCTATGCGGACAGAAATTTTCGGAGGCGCATGAAGGTTTCGATGGCTGCGAAAATTGTACAGATTGATAGTTCTGGGCCTCAAAAGCTTGATTCTAGGATTTGTTTCTAGAAAGTGCTGTAGTGAAGGCGGGAAAGTCATTGGCAGCGTAGGTGGAGAGTGTGGCGGCACATGGACGACCAGAATGATGAGATTATCAAAGGAAACACCATAAACATTAAAGACGTTTATTGAAGGCCACAAAAAAGTGGCTCTGATACCATGTTGAAATATGTGCGGAAGTATAAAATATGAGAATAAGAGCGGAAGTAAGAGAGAGAAAGAGACACCAGGAATTACAGGTGGTTCGGTGTTAGATACCTACATCCACCACTCTGAAGAGCTCTTAGAGCTATCTTGTTCTCATTAACTTGATGTTTGTTTACAATACAAATGTCCTTATTTATAGGGTATAGGGTAAATATAAGTATGATAATCAAATTTTTCAAATTTGATTACAATCAACCCTAAATAAAAAATATTACAATATCATTTAAATGTGAAATATACGAAAAATATATTATATTTTTTATATATTCTAACACGATGGAAGTACCTACAAACAAGTTAGCCTTCTTTTATTAACTGATAATATAATTTCATATTAATATCTCTATTATTTTAAAGTTATATCTTTTTTCATTTAAAAAACAAAGACAAAACACCTCTACCATAATTAAATTTCATGCAATGACTCATTATATGAAAACTAAATAAATTATAAATTATAAGTTACATTTCTATGTTATAAACAATAATTAAATTTTTTGAATTGTTTATTTATTTTGTTATTTATATTCTTTAATTAATTTTGTTTAACTATATCTTTTAATCGTGCTAATCTGGCCACAGCCGGACCGAGCTAACATTTGGCCTCGCATTAGTAGAGCAGAGTTGGGATCAGCAAAGGTGGTCGTATAGACATCAACTATAACCAAAGTGCAGGACATGTTCAAAGACAAAATCGGACGTTTGGCCAAATGATCTTTTACAGTGGGCAATGGCGGTCTCGATGGAGTTTTATCTAGTGTGATGCAAACAAACTGCACACCACTACCTTACATGCACATTTGTATCCTTTAGTTTCTCATCTTCTCAACAGTAAAGTAGTCGTCTTTTATCCCCTGTTTCTTGCTAGCACGAACAGAGCCACTTCCCACGTCCTGTTCTAACTCTAAGCTGCACGAAAACTCTCCTTGCTTTGATGGGTTATTGCCAACTTATCCATTTCCAGGTATTTTAACAAAAAAAAAAAAAAAAATAGCAAGGGATTTTACAAGAAGATTTACCCACTAGGCCTAAAATAAAAATCAAAGAAATGAGGATTTTTTCCACCACAAATAAGCAAGATGAGGGTGTAAGGAAACCAAATAAGCAGAAAAAGCCCAAAGGAAAGAAGCAAAAATGCAAAATCCAGTAGAGTACTACTGTGGCCGTGGAGGGAGGCTGAAGCCGAAAGCCAAAGAAGCCAAAAGCTGCAAGTTTTTTAAGCTAAATCTTGTCATTTTCGTTGAAAAAAGCTACTATTGTGGCTGAAAGGTTAATTTTTTGGCTTAAATTTCCAGAGGAAAATGAAGGAGGCTAAATGTTTCTTATTTTGGTTGAAAGAAGAAGGAAAGATCTGGTTCGGCTTTTGAAAGAAGAAGAAATTTTCACCGGCCGTTCTTTTGATATCCTCAGTGGCTACTAGGTTTGATGGCGCTGCGGCTACTTGTAGTCCTTTGCATCTGAGATTGGTGGAGGGAGGCGAAAGGGTTTGCATTTGAGACTAGTGGAGGTAGGCAAAAGGGCGTGTGGTTTTTTGATGGAAGAACGAAACGGTGTGTAGTTTTAATTTGAATTTCGAATATAATTACGTGGCATGTTACAGGCCGTTCTATGTAATGAATGACTTCTATTATCAAAAGGACAGAAATTAACTACAAACTGGTTTGTAGCAATTAGCTATAAATCAGTCTAATAAAATGACATGTGTTTCTTAGTATGTGAGAAATACATGTTTCTTATTAATGCTATTAAAAAAAAGCATGTGAGGAGCACATGCTATTAAAAAAATATGTATTTTTTATATATTAAGGAACACATATCATTTTATTAGACTGATTTATAGCTAATTGCTACATACCAGTCTAATTTATGTCCTTATCAAAATGAGGACCAGGCAATTTCAATGAAATTCCCGTGGATCCTAATCCTTTTTGTGGAAGATATTTTTGCCGAAGTTTTTCTCCCTCCCTATCTCTCTATCTGGGGCCCTGGCCCAGGTCCACAGCTGGCTATAAATAGTCGAATCCAACCCCATCACCGATACCTCCTGGTTGTTCCCCCTTTGATTTGAAAAATAAAAAACCCCATCACCGATCCCAAAGAATTCTAAAAACCTTTCCCGCCGTAGATGGACCAAAGAATGAACTTCAACATTGATTTGAGATATGTTGTTCCTGCGGGAATAAGCCTCCTCTTTCCGGTGCTGTCTTCCGATCAAGACAAGCCTTGGGATATTCAATATAATAATTACTTGGGAATTTCAAGCCTTGCTCAACTAATTTTTCTGATGCTATGTCTGGTTCTTGCCATTGTTATAATATTTGTCTTCCTTTTCACCTCATTCAACCTCCCTCTCACCGTCAAACCAATCTATTTGCGGACACGACATTTCTCGCTTTCATGGACTCTTTCGTTGCTGGCCTCCCTCCTGTTTCCACCATCACATTTCTGGCTTGTCTTTCCAATTCTCGTAATCATATCTCGTTGGGATACAAATTATACAATGCTTTTGGATATACTGTTAAACCGCTTTCACCAAGCCCTTCCTGCTCGTATTATCCTCTGCCCCCCGCAACGCCAAGAAGCATCAGAGCCGCTGCCGCCTCCTCCTCAAGCTTAGTTGTTTTGATGTTTTTTTCCTTTTTTGTTTTGCAGAAGAAGTAGTTCTGTAGCTCTTGTGCTTTGGCTTTTTGCCTTTGTAGCCCGATGGCTTGGTGTGCCAGCTTGCCTACTAGTGTTTATTCTTTTTCGTTGGTTGTACGTTATAAAATATTCATTTAATAAAAAAAAAAAAAAACACCTACGAAAGATATGGAATATGAGTAATTCATGGTAGATGGAAGACTCATATGGGATACAGGTCTTTCTAAAATTGAGGTTGCTTTTAAAATTATCATTAAACTTATGATAATTGATTATTAAATTTTAATTCAATAAATATTTTAAAAAGTCATATTAATTTTAAAAAAAAATTTAAATCTTTCTTACATTTTCTATCTAACATTACTCTACGGAGCAGAACTATTGTAATGAAAAGATGGTTGTTAGTTGATGATTTTTAGTCACGTAATCCAACGAAGTCACCTGTATGGACGTAGCCCCTGAGTTTTCCGGCCAACGTCTCAGCCATCCAACGCCACTACCAGTTCCTTAACCGGATCTGGCTTTCCGGCATGTCCATCCCAGGTTCCGACGCTGAGAAGGGTTTCTGAACCATCACCTTCTCCTTAATTTGTCGTCGGCTTATGGTGAGATCGGAAGAGAGAAAATAAGAAGAAGATGTGGGTGGCTTGAGCGGTCGGGTACTTGACGTTGTGAGGATAAAGATCCTCTTATGGAGTGGCAGTCATACTTAGAGCAATCACATGGTAAAGCTTATAGCTCATATTACTCACATCACATCCTTCACAATAAATATTTAGTTAAATATTTAGTTAATATTTAGTTATAGCTCATTTTTATAAGCATTTACATCCAACTCAGTCATAGCAATTATATCAAACTCAGCATTTTAATTATTTATTTTTATTTTTTTATTTAAAATATTATTTCTTTATCTATTTTTTCTATTCTAAAAAATAAAGAGAATCATATTAATTTTTTTTATCAATATAAATTATAGATTGTTGATGAATAGTGCTCAGCAAATTTATTGAGCAGTATTATAGTAGCTCAACAAATCTTTAACCATTTTGTTGAGCATGATGTAAAATATTTTTTGTTGCAAGACTAGCCAAAAATAATTTTTTTTGTTGAGCCCAATATAAATGTTTTTTATTTATTTATACCAAAAAATACATGGCTATATGTTTTGAATCTATCTTGACTAACTACAATGGAAATTGGTTTGTCTACGAAACCGCAATTTCAAATGTATCTACACTCTAATGATCTGAACAATTTTTTTCCAATCACATCAAGAATAAAGGAATAACAAAAAAAAAAACGAAATTATGAGAAGTATATTGTGGTGCAATTTCAAACTAATAGTACCTTCAACTATAACCAGAAAAACTGAACCATGAGAAGTTCAATCACCGACCTGAAACAAAGCTCCTTCACCCCCTGTTCTCATGGCTGGATTAGATTTTTAGGTAAGGTGGCGAAAAAATAAATTTTTTTTTTAAAAAAACATTTTAGGAGGGGTAAAAAATTAATTTTAGAGAGTTAATTATCCCATAAAAACATATATATAATTTTGGAGGAATTTAAAAAAATTTGGGAAGAGGATATTTTTTATAATACAGTATTAAATTATCACTTATATAAAAAATTTAAACATTCAAACATAACTGCGAGAAAGAAAGAGAGAGAGAGAGAGCACTTGAACATTGCTGTGACCTTGGAGGTCACCATTTTGTATTTGGATTTTCTCGAATTCGAATTAATTGGAAATGAGCCGTTTTCTTATACTTGAAGGATAATTTTGTAAAAAAAAAAAAAAAAAAAAGAAGAAAGAATTAAAATGATAAAATTACCCTTCAAATGTAAGGACCGGCTCCTTTCCAATTCTTTTAAACCAGAGAGGATCAGGTTTCCGCCATTTTGGGGTACAAGATTAGCTGTGGTTCTGTTTTTTGCGTCTATTATTTTGGTCTTGTTTGAGCTTGTTTTTCATGAATATATACTTTGTTGAAGTTGGAGTGGTTCACTGTTGTTGCTCAGACCCACGGCCGGGGTGGTTTAGAAAGATTACTGAACGATAGATCTGAGCAACAGGGAACCACATACTTGATAAAATGGTATGTTGCCTAACCAGGTTGAACTTATAATGGGGATTAAGACAAAGCATTTAATGAATAATGAAGAGAGAGAACGTCTCCCTTCTCTCTAAGTAGAGATCGTCCGCCTCCTTGTGAGGTCTCTCCGCCACTTCCGGTGGCCCTGCAAGGGAGGAGGGCGGGATCTCTTCCCCTCGCCTCCTCCCCGTTTCCTCTTTCTTGGTGTTCTCCCGTTCCTCCGGTAGTTTTTTTGTAGTTTTTGTTCCCTTTCCTTCAAGTCTTCACCGCTGCAGCTCCGCCCTCCATGGACCGGCGTCCATCTCGTCCGCAACCCGCTCACCCCACGCCGCCGCTTCTCGGATCAGTAGTGGGGACAGATCCGGTTTTTCAAGACCAGATCTGCTAACCTCTGCCTGCTCCAGCCTCCAACGCGCCCTCCACCCGTCTCCAGGGCTTCCCCCCTTCCAGCCGAGCTCCTCCGCTTCGCCATCCAGCCAACCACGCGCCGGCGCGTGGTCCGCACGCGCCCGCGCGGATCTCACTCCGCCGCGAGTGTCTCCCACGCGCCGCGCGGGATCTCCACTCACCGCGCGTAGCGGCTGCGCTCCTCTGCTCCTCCGCCGGCCTCCGCCTCTGCTGCTGTCTTTGGTGTTTTTTATGCTGTTGGTTTTTTGAGGTTACTGTCTCCTTGTATTTATTTGGTTGTATTTATTGTGGAGACTTTGTAACCGTGTGTGTTTCCCGGCACAGATCTTATGGAATGCGGCTGTCCTCCCCTCAGCTTCACCTTCACGGTGTTGCTGCCATCCTTTGGGGCTCCTCACTGGTGCCCCTTTGCCATTTAAAACCGCCTTGTGCGGCCCCTGGAGAGGCCGGCTTGTTATGTCTTTTTGAGATCAGTAATGAAACCATTGCCTACTGTTTGTTCTGTCTGTATTTAGCCGATTTCATTTTGGGCTTTGTGTTGGGTGCCCACCCATTGTGTTGTTCGATCCCCTGTAACCCTTTTCCCATATTTTGAATAGAAAAAAAAAAAAAAAGAAAAAGAAAAGTGAACTTATAATAATATTTATGAGCAGTGACAAATTTTTGCAAATTCATGTATATTATCTTTCGAGAAAGAGAACCTTTATTGTTACGATGAACTAGCCAACAAGGTTGACAAATTACCTGAACACACAAAATACAATATGTTTAAATTTGATAGATCTTTTTAAAGAAATAAATGTCTATTTTATTAATAAGTGTTTTTTTTTAATTAATAAAATATATTTAATATTTTTAACTCACGTATTCACATTCTGACTGGTTTACGGAATGATTATTCAATTAGAAAAATGAATAACTATTCCTTAAAATAGAAGAAGGTGGAATGAAATAGTTATTCTTATTCCTAGTTTAGTTATAACGATGGAATAGAATACTGAATATATATCATTTTGTTTGGTATAATGAAATACGCTGGTGAATAGGGTCATATTGTAATCAAATTTCTTAAAACACTCTTATAATACAAATATAATGTAAGGACATTTTCTTCTTTATTTTTTAAATAAAAACTGTTATACTATAACATTTTTTTTAAAAAAAAAATCAAGTTTTTTTTTTTAAAAGTTTGTAGTTTATTTTTTGGCACATCATTTTGCCTTGGCCGTAACACTAAAAAATGATGTGCACAAATGAAAATGAAAAATGAAAAAAAAAAAAAAAAAAAGGACATCAACAAAATCATCATATTTACCCATCAATTTTATTTTTATTTTATTTTTAAAAAGCACATCATCAAATGGTTTCATAATACTAAAAAAAAAAAAAACTATTAAAAAAAAATGATATTGGAGTGTGAAAAACTTTTAAGAGAAGAGGCTGCAATAATTTTATTTCTGTATGAAAAGAATAGGTATTCCTCTTATTTTTAAAAGGAATACCTATTCCTTTTTATAAGGGAATAAGTGTTCCTATGAAAATAATTATTCCTATAAATAAACTCTTACTAAATAAAAAAATGACTTGACATAGTCATTTTATTCCTTGGATGTATTCCGCAAATCAAACGAGCCAAAAAGGTACTGTCGTAACGGCAACATCCCAACCTCTACATCTGATTTAAGCAGGCCAAAATCACACGGTCACTCTCACTCGTTCACGCAACGTTCCTTCCTAACGCATTTTTCCCTCCACACAAATAAGCTCTCCCGCCTGACGAAATCAGGTGGTCTCTTGCTCAACGCATTTCCTTCCCAACGAAATCAGATGCTCTCTCGCCTCTCTCTTCTCACGCATCTATCTTGTTTCAGGGACTGCTTGCCTCCAACGAAATCATCTTCTCCGTCGCTCTCTCGGTCAAGGTAAGCTTCTCTTCTCTCTTTTTTTGCTTAATTTTGTTTTTGGATTGTCTGGTTCGGCCACGAGCAGAGTTTCACCCATTAATGTTCCATCCAACATGAACTGAGTCCCACTCCTGCCCATAAAACCAAACTCTGGTGCTTTATAGTAATTGAGGATGAAAGAGCTCCATACGAAAGGGCTCCAATTTGCACAAATTGGAAAGATTCTTGGTTACCCTTTAGGCTTTATTTCGAGAAACTCCCAAAATCACCCACGGGCCAGATGTGATTATAGCATCTCAGACCCAGATTTGAACAGAAATGTACATAAAATCCAATCTCTATGACACCCAGATCCCCCTTTGTCAAGGGTCAGCCAGAAATTGTCTTGCTAGACACCAAACTCCCAGAATCCTTTTCAGATACCCATGTAAAATCTCGGTAACTTTGAGAGAGGGAGAGAGGAATTTGCTCGTGGCCGGAACTGCAGGAGGTTGATTTTGGGTGGCTGATTGAGTGGTAGCCGATTGTGGAAGATGTGTTGGCTGTTGTTGTTCTTGCTTTGTGTGTTTGGGTTTGCTTCATTTTAGGCTTTGTAGCTATGGAGTATATTTTAGGCTCCAGATTTGTGCTTTAGTGTATATATATATATATATATATACATATATATTCTGAGCTAGTATATCTCCATATATGATGTATTGAATATTCAGATGGGTATTCGTTTGTTTTAGGCTTCAGATTTCTGTAGGTGTTTTTTCTTTTTAGCCGCTGATTATGACCTTCTCTTTTCATCACATGGATGTCGGTGATTAGCTTAACATCATGAGCTATTCTTGGGTTCTCCGAAGGAAGAGGAAAGCACTTGCAGTATTCCAAAGGGGTATAAGCTAAACAAAGCTGAGTATTGGTTTTATGGTTTTTGTTTGTCAACTAAAGTATGTTCATAGTTCATACGAATTTGAGTTTCAGCTTTATTCTTTTCCTCACAGTGAATTTGGGAATAACTCGCACCATATTCTTTTCATCACAATGGCTAAAATGCTATTGCGTCCCGGTTTTTGCAGTTTGCTTGAATTATTGCGTTAGAAAAATGATCGTTTAAAAAAAAACGACCATTTGAAAAAAATGACCATCGAAAAAAATAAGATTCTTAGAAAAGAAATAAAGAAAAAAATATTTAAATGATATAGAGAAGGAATAGATAATCGGATGTATGGTACCATTTAAAACCCCTTAGCTAAAATAGAGAAAGTAGGTTTTTGTTAGCCATTGGGAGTGCTCTAAGGGGTAGCTCAATCTGCTGGAAACTACATGCCTCGTGAAGTGGAGGTTACTCGTTTGAGTGGCAGAGCCAGAAATTGATTATTGTAGGGGCCAAATTAAAATTATGATAAATGCAGTTTAAAATAAAAAAATAAATGTTCTTCAGCTTTAACCCTTAGTATTCCACAACTAGAGTTTAGATGGATGTTCTTCAACTTCAACCCTTACAGATTTAGGAGGACGCTATTTGAGATTTGAACTTTCGTTGTTAAAATTCAACGGTGTATTACTTTTTGGAAGGTTAACTTCTTTTCTTTTGAATCGATAGTTTTTAATTTCGACATTATTCATGAACCTAAATATATAAAGTTAAATTACAATTCTATAAGAGACACCCAAGAAATAAACAATCATATAGAATAAAAACTAAGATATAAATATGATAGTCTAAATATAAATAATTATGGAATAAATTATATATTGCCGAAGTGTTTACTTTTTTGCTTTGATTATGGAAACTTCTCAACTTTTTTCTTTATACAAATATCTCTTGAAATTTCTACAAACTAATTTTATATGAATTATAATATTCTTCAAGTAGCAAATAGTGCTTGATGCAACCAACACAATATATCATTTTTGCCTTATCTACTCACTAATAGTTCAATAAAAATCTTTAGAGTGATAAAAAATAAAATAAAATAAAATAAAAAAATACACGAATTCTCAAAACACCAAGTGAGCCTCTCTTATTATTATTATTATTATTTAAATGACATATGTAAGTGCCATTTTCAAAATTTCCCTTACAAAAATTTTAAAGGGCTTGTGGGGGCCACGGCCCCCACAGGCCCTAATGTGGCTCCGCCAATTGGTTTGAATCTCTCATTTTTTTCTTCCATTGAAATCAATTACTTAAAAAATATAAAAAACAAAATTGAAAACGACAATAGAGTTGAATGTTCGTTAGAAGAATATGATAGAGAGGGTTTTGTGTTTGATTATATGTGCTTTCCCTTGGAGTGTTTTGTGGGTGAGGAATGGATGATGAGTATGGAGAAATAGGTGAGAAGTTTAAAAAAAAAGGGTATGTGATGCCAAAAATTGTGCATTTGGGCATTGGTGATCAAGAAATCATGATATGTTTGGATGTGGACCTAATCAAGGGTGGTGTACCAAGAATAAATGGTCTTCAAATGCAAGTTATAGGATTTTCTTGGAGGGAAACGGGACCTTGAGGTCAAGGACTCAAATGGAATTAGAATTATGTAATGAAGTTACCTCAAACTTGTGGTTCCAAATTAATTTTTTTGTTCTTCTTATTTTCTTATTTTCTTTTTGATGGACAATAATAAAGAGGTATGGTGATGTTAGCTAAAGAGCACTTTTATTATTCTCATTCTTATTATTTTTTATTTTAGTTACTAACTTTTTCAAAGCATCCAACTCATTATTTTAGCTATTCACCTTCACTATTCAATTCAAAATATTATTTACTTGTCTATTTTCACTATTTTCAAATAGGTGAGAGAATCATATTGATTTTTTTATTAGTTTTTATATATATATATGTTGAGCTACCGTACTCTGCAAAGTTTGTAACAGCTAGTTAATTCCTTAGCCGAAGTGACTATCCAAAAGTGAAGGGTTTTTTTTTTTTGCTATTTTTTGTTAAAGGGCTAGCCGGATGTAAGTGCTCTTAAATAACCTCAATTTATTTAATAGATTGTAATACAACTGTCATACGTTAATGATGTAACAGTAAAAATCAGCTCTTAGATCAACAGTTATAAATAATAATAAAAAAATCAATAATTGATTTTCATAATCATGTCATCCCAATTATATGATAATATGATAGTATAGTTGTCTACCAAATAGCTTTACTCTTTTTCACTACACATGTTGACGGAACCACAAAAATAAAACAAGGGAGGGAGGGTAGACGTGAGGGATTTTGAGACCAAAGGGGAGAGCAAAAGAAAGTGGCCTTGCTAAAGGTGTGAAACTCTTTCTCTTTGATTCCTCCTCCACCTAAGGCTTTATTTGATTTTTCCCCTCTCTATTTATTGGGGATTTTGGGTGATTTAGTAAGAATAATGGAATGGGTAATTGGAGAATTGGGGTTTTGGAGGAGGAACCCATGAACCCACATTACGAAATTGTTTCAGCTTTTGTCTCAATTCAGGTATGAAATTTTGAATGGCGATTCTAAGATCAATCCGTGTGTGGGTAATAGTGTGGATTGGAGAACAAAGCGTGCGCACACACCACACGGGTGATGTTTGAGTTTCTTTTCTCGGTTGAAGCTTGATTTCGTGAATTATGTGTTTAGTTGGGGTTGATGAATTAAGCTTAATTGTTTAAGATAAATTTTGAGATGAATTCCCTACTGCATGCCTTAGTTTAGCTTTTGAGTGTCCATCTGTGCGATGTGCTAATGGGTAAAGAATGAGGTTAGTTGTTGCTTATTGGAAGATTTAAGAAAATAAATAGAACATCAACACTAGTTTCGGCCAAAGAGTAGAAGTAGTAGCCATAGTGAGTTTCGGTGACAACTGAAACAAACTTCTTTTACAGAAGATTTGAAGAAAAAAAATAAATACCACAAGTTTTGGCCATGAACAGTAATAGAAATCTGTTAAAAAGTAGTATCAGCTTTCTGTAATATTTGTCAAGTTTCTTTTTTTCTTTTTTCAAATTCTTATTCCATTTCTATGTTTGAGTCTTCAGTTTGTATTTGTAAAATCTAAAAGTTATGACTTTACTTGTTTATTTTGGTGGAGTTTTAACCAATTTCAGAATTTTTGTCTGAAGTTGTAAATTGATTGTGTAGTAACTTGACTGAATCTACTGAAAAATCGAGCGAAAACCATTTCTAGAATAAGTTTGAAGAAAGAAAAAAATATATTATTAATTTTTTTCAAAGAGTGCTGTGATTATTACTTTTTGCTGCTGTTGTTATTTTTGAATAATAATTTTATGTTTTATTCTTTAAAAATTTAAACAAGTCTGTTTATGTTCAGGGCAGTTGGCAGTTGTTTTAATTTCAGATTATGTGTTTGTATTGTCAAAATGTTATGTGTCTCATTCAGTTAAGTTTCCTTAACAGATGATGATTTGTTGTAAATTAGGGTACCTTCTCTCATATCATCTTGGATTATTGAGTTCCGTTGTGTGGGTTAAAGATGCAAATGTGTTGGTTTTGGTGCTTGCTTTTCACTTGGCCAAGGTTAGCCCTTCTACATGAGGATCTTCCAGTGGTGATATATGTAAATTTAGGTACTCTTTAGGTGGCTTGGTTATGATGATACATATATGAATGACACTGGCTTTGACTAAAGAAGTTCTGCTGCATCCCCGCTTCATCAAGAGCTATTCATTGGGGTTTGGAGTGGCTGCAGCTATTCGTAGTACTACCCTTATATCATATTATGACACGGTAATTATTGCTAGAGAAGATTTTTGGAGGCCTCAAGTGTTGGATGTATACTATAAACACTATCAGAAAAACCCATTTCTTCAAAAAAAATCTACGAGCACTCGTCCTGAAAGGATATGTTGGGAAGGCGACTCTCATGCAGTTCTGTTGAGGAAGCTTGAAACTGACTTGAAGGATCATCAATTGGATGAAGCATGGGAAGGCTCCTCTCATGCAGTTCTCCATTTGGTGAAGACAGAGGTTGGCTTGAAATAGCTCATGACATATTGGATGACTTGGAAGGAGCTGGAGCTCCCATGGGCTTTACTACTTATTCTTCACTCTTTGCAGCCTACTACAAGGAAAATATGTTTAGAGAAGCAAAGTCATTGCTAAAACAAATGAGAAAAGCTGGTTTGGTCTTAAATTTGTCTGATGAGATGGTTATCTCCACTTGTCTATCAGATGCAGTAGATAAAGATGCCACATATGCAAATGCATCAACTTTGATCACTAAATCTGATCTGGCAGAGTTTTTGGTTCGAGAAATGGGAGAGGGGGAGAACACAGTTTCTCCAATAGTTTATGAGTTCAATTCTTCTATTTACTTTTTCTGCAAGGCCAAAATGGTGGTTGATGCTTTGAAGACGTACAGAAGAATGCAAGAAATGAAAATCCAACCAACAGTGCAAACTTTTTCCAATCTGGTATATGGATATTGTTCTCTGGGAAGTTGGAATGTATCGCAATATCACGATATTGTGGGGGGACATGAAGAGGAATATGCAGAGTGGAGATTTGGTGGTAAGTAGAGATCTGTATGAATTCTTGCTTCTGAGCTTTCTTCAAGGTGATTACTTTGAGAGAGTGATGGAGGTCGATGGGTTTATGAAAAAGCATGGAACGTACATTGACAAGTGGATGTACAAAAGTGAGTTTCTAAAGCTCCATAAGAATCTTTACAGAAAGTTAAAAACATCAGAAGTTAGAACTGAGGCTCAAAGCAAAAGGCTTGAGGATGTCCAGGCATTTAGAAAATTAGTTGGCATAGATTGATGTTCTATGAGAAGTTCTCAAATACATGGGATGCTGTGAAGCAGCAAAAACAAAAGGGTTTGCTGCAATGGCACTGTTCTGATCCCAATCATTGTTTATTTGTTTGCAAATAACATGAGAATTCTATGTTTTTGGTGAGTCCCAACCAAGCTAGAGGTATGAGACAAATCATTTGTTGTGTCTACTGATGTTCAATTTTATTATTTACAAATTTAGAAATACATGCAGGGATATAACGAATAACGACTACATTTCCAAGTTTTGTGTTTAATTCTGAGGTTGATGAGATTGCTACGTAAGAAGGAAATAGCTTAGGAACATTCTGCAGTTGTTGACATGTTGTGGAATAGATTTTCCGCAAACGTGCAATCAGAAGTCATAATTGAGGGATGGATGTGGGAAGGACCCGTACATATGCGGCGGGACTAAAACTGCGTGGAGGGGGTGGGAACACTCCTGCCCTCATCAGTCAATTGTGTGCGTACGTCCTTGTGGTAGACTCCTCTACTTAATGCGTCTCCTCGCTCTTTTTTTACGTTGCTCCCTTCATTTATTTCAATCACTTCAAGTTCAACAGCTCAGAAACCCAATTTTGCAACAGTAACATAACATCATCTCTCTTAGGGGTGGCAATTTTTGACACAACTCGCGAATCTGACACAAACACGACACGAAAATAGCAGGTTTAAATTTGGGTTACCGGGTTCGGGTTAAAATGGGTTAACCCGTCTAGTTAACGGGTCAACCCGCCAACTGACCTGTTAAAATTTAAAAAAAAAAGAAAAGTAAAAACCTGCAAAAATAAAACCTAAGTTGGCTATCTAGTATCCTATTCCCTGTTAACCCGCAGCCCCCCCCCCCAACTCCTTCAACTCTTAGCTCTCTCTCTCAATCTCCCTCTCTTTCTCTCACTGTCTCCGTCGATCGTCCCGGTGCCGGCGGTATCTCCCTCTCCCTCTCTCTTGGTCTCACCGACGGCGAGTTGCCATCATCGATCGTCCCCAATACCCTCGCACCGGAACGACAATATCTCCCTCTCTTTCAGTCTCGCCGTGATGACGCCGTCATCGACTCATCAATCGTCCCCAAGGACGAAAGGACCCCAACCCCTCGGCTTCCATGAGTGATCTCGGGTCTGAGTGATTTCCTCATTTCCATTCTCCGAGTTTGGGTCTGTCGGGTCGGGTTGAATTTACTCGACTCGATGACACAACCCGTCAATTAAACGGGTTGATGGGTTGTGTCGTGTTAACCCGTTTAATAAACGAGTCGTGTCGTGTCAACTCGTTTAATAAACGGGTCGTATTTGGGTTTAAGGTTAACGGGTTGGCGGGTCAACCCGACCCCGACCCCGACCCGCCAACCCGTTTTGCCACCCCTATTCTCTCTTATAGACAAACTCCTTTTGGTTGTTTTGGGAGGAGGGGGAATCCCTTCTCCTCTCTCCCTCCTCCTTTTCTTCTTTCTCCTCCCCTTCATGCCTCTTCAAAGACACTTTTAGCCTCTTTGAAAGTCCTATCTCGACGCAGTAGCTTTACCGACTTCTCCTACATCTTATGATGGTCGGCGTCCTCCAGCTCTCGCCACTCTCAGCCCCGGATTTGTTTTTGCCGGTTAGTCTCCTCGTTCGTATCACCTTCCATCAGTGGATTTGCTCGGTGCCTTTATTTTATGTTCTTTATTTTTTCCTATTTTTGTTTGTTCCGTCCTATGTGTTGGTGTTTCTCTTCTGACCTTTAGAGTCAAGGAGGCATAGATCAGTGTGAGAGATTCTCTCTCTCAGTCGAAAAGTAAGGGGATGAGAATTTGGGCTACTCATGTCTTAGATCTAGTTTGTTCGATGCAGATCTGCTTATGAGTCAGCAAAAGTTAAAGTCATAAATTGTTCTTTAATTGTTAAGATGCTTTTGTCCAAATCTATGATTGTATAATTTCATAACTTTGTGTTATGTTTATTTATATTTTATGCTATGATGCAAGAGCTTTGTAATCTAAATTTATTATCAATGAAATATGGTAGATTCCCACTAAAAAAACAAAAAAAAAAACAAAAGCTTTAATATTTACTAATCTTGAGTGACATGCAGGCCGGATATTAGGACCACATTTCAAAGTTTTGTGTTTAATTCAGAGGCTGATGAGATACGATTGCTACGTAAAATGGAAATAGCTTAGGAAATTCTGCAGTTGGCGTGGAAAATATTTTCAGCAAACGTGCAGCAGGAGTCAAAAAAATTGGTGGTGACTAAAACTGAGTGGAGGGTGTGGGAACACTCCTGCCCTATCAATCAATTGTGTGCGTGCCTTGTTGTGCAAGGATACTCAACAATTGGCCGTTCGAATGATTAGTAATTTTGGGATTAGGCTTAGGTGCTGTAAAAAAATTTATACCACCTAAGCCATATCTGTAATTTTGATAGTTAGGTCTTTCTAGTTTGTGATTTTAAAAAGTGTAGTTTAAAAATTGTGATTTAAAAATGTGTGATTTTTGAAAACATAGTTAAGTGTTTGATAAAATTGTAGTTTAATATTTAAAATTGTGTATTTTTAAAAAGTATCATCTTGCATATGATTTGAAAGTGTAGATTTTTGTACATTTTCAAATCATAATGTTTTAAAAACGTAATCTCAAATTATCTATTTTCTGCAATATGGTTTAAAATCTCACTTTTTGTCTACGAAGTCGCAATCCCAAACGAACCTTAACGTGAAAGACTCTATTTGAGATCTACCGATGTCATTGGTCAGCATACTCACGGCGGGGTCTCCACTAGAGAGAGATAGGGAGGGAGAAAAAATTCAAGAGGAGTGAGATTGTAAAAAATTGAAAATTCGATATATTAAATTGAGAGTTTTTGAACTTTGATGGAGTAATTGGAAAAGTGAGAGAATTTCAAGGGATTAAGTGAAGTTACCCCTATTTTTTTTTTTCAAGGACCCTCAAATTATATGTCAATAATAATCATATAAGAGCCTTCATAGCATCTACCCTATAATTGTTTCCTTTTTCTAAATGTAAAAAAAATTACAAAAAAATCATAGAAAAAACTACTTGCAGCAGCTTCCTTATGGATATGCTACATGACTAGCCAACGGATAGGGAATAATTTCCATAATCCCTATCCATTGTTTCAATCATATCCAATGACAATTGAATGATGTGGCACATCGACTTGCAAAGACAACGCTTTCTCTTAGGCATGAACATATTATTCTTGAGGATATCCTTCATTGTATTTCTAATATCATTTCTGTAGGTTGTTATAGTTATTCTGTTTTCCTAATTATGAGTTTCGATATATTTTCTTTAAAAAAAAGAAAAAGAAAAAAGCAACATCATTTTTTGGTGGACTAATAGCAGTAAAAGCGTCCTTTTTGCTGTTAATCTCGTGGAAGACATTTTTTAGATTTCGGCATCTTTAAACCGCATAAATTTTTCTCCCTCCCAAACGAACTCTGTGTCTCTCTCTGGGACCCTGGCCCTGGCTCACAGCTGGCTATAAATAGTTCAATACAGCCATCCAACCCCTTACCAGTTACCGATCCAACGAATTCTAAAAAACCTTTCCCGCCGTAGATCGACCGAAGCATGAACTGCAACATTGATTTGAGATATGTTGTTCCTGCGGTAATAAGCCTCCTAATTTCTGGTGCTGTCTTCCGATCAAGACAAGCCTTGGAATATTCAACAAAATAATTACTTGGGAATTTCAAGCCTCGGTCAACCCATTTTTCTGATGCTATGTCTGGTTCTTGCCATTGTTGTAATATTTGTCTTCCTTTTCACCTCAGTCAACCTCCCTCTCACCGTCGAACCAATCCATTTTCAGACCCGACATTTCTCGCTTTCCTGGACTCTGTCGTTGCTGGCCTCCGATCCCTCCTTTTTCCGCCATTACATTTCTGGCTTGTCTTTCCCATTCTCGTAATCATATCTCGTTGGGATACAATGCTTTTGGATCTACTGTTTAACCGCTTTCTCCAAGCCCTTCCTCCTTATATTATCCTCTGCCCCCCGCAACGCCAAGAAGAATCAGAGCCGCTGCCGCCACCTCCTCCTCAAGTTGCAATTCAAGTGATTGAAAATGAAGGGAGCAACACGTACTGACGTACGTAACATAGAACTCTATTGGAAAAGAAATATTAAGAGTAATTTAAATGACTTCTCATGTCAGATACTTTGACAAAAAAAAAAAAACAAACACTAAATCCGTCTTTGGTTGTTAATATAAAGTGTAATAATTGAGTGTTTAATTGTTTTGATGTTTTTTTTTTTTTTTTGGGGGTCGGAAGTAGTTTTGTAGGTTTTGTGTTAGCTTATTTGGAAGTTTGTTTTGACTTTTTTGACTTTTTGCCTGTGTAGCATGATGTCTTTGTTTGCCAGCTTGGCTCATAACTCTTGTTATGTGTTATTAAAGTATTGATTAAATAATTAAAAAAAAATTTTATTAGCTTAAGTTTTTTGAGAGTTAAAGTCCTGAATTTAAACCTTGACTTTTCATTTACCTCCTATTTCAATTAAATATTTTACGTGTTGAATCTTACTTATGAAAATGAAATTTGAGCCCACACGTAAAGAAGAGTATTAAAATATTAATTAAATAATTAAATTTATATCTTTTTATTAACTTAAACTTTTAAAATAAATGATAATTTAACATGTATAGTCTTTTCCGTTGGTTGTTATAATATTTTCATTTATTAAAAAAAAAAAAAAAAAGCCTACGCCGGATATGGAGCATAACCAATATGTTGTGTATTGTACGTTAGTTCATGATTTTTAGTCAACCTAATAAAAATATACAATTCTTTCTTTTTTTTTTTTCTCTCATCTTTCAGTTGTCTTTTATTCTTAAAATACCAAGACAAGCATTTTTTTTCTTCTTCTTTGAAAGTAACCGTCGACCTCAGTTGTTTTCCGGTCAAGGTCTCAGCCGTAGGCCCGTATCCAAAGCCACTACCACTTCTTTAACCGGATCTGTCTTTCCGGCACGTCCATCACAGGTTCCGACGCTGGTGGCTCTTTCTCGGTGAAGGGTTTTTGAACCATCACCTTCTCCTATGTCGTCGTCTTATGGCGAGATCGGAAGAGAGAAAATAAGAAGATGTGGGTGGCTTGAGCGGGTACTTGACGTTCTGAGGATAAGATTCTGTTATCGAGTGGCAGTCGCACTTTGTATCAAAAAATACGTGTGTATTTTGAATCAATCTTCACTAACTACGATGGAAATTGGCATATTTGTTGGCGGTGAAATCTTTACTCAATATATATATATATATATATATATATACTATTTAGTAAACTGTTTTATGATTGTTATACAATTAGAATAATGTGACAGTGAAAATCAGTTTTTAAATTGTTGGTACAATTTCCGGTATGATGAACCACTTCTCGCTTCTATAAATCTGCAAAACAATAAATTAGTCAAATGAGCTTGCTGGGGGTGCCAGCTGGTCCCACTCCGATGGCTACGTCAATTTTTTGGTTTGGAAATCTGAGAGAATGGAATTCTTATGGAATATTTTTGCGTACCTTTGTTATGCGGCAAGGTTCATTATTTATAAGTGTCAGACTTTTGTTCGAGTCTGACTCTTCTAGCAGACTTTGAATCTAACTAGTCAGCAGAGTCTGAGTAGGATTCCTGATCTGAAATCTCGGGATACGATCTATCTTGATTTGACGTCTTCTAATAGCTTTCATCTTGATCTGATGGAGGATAAAACCTCATCCCTGAATTCTCGGAATCAATGGTTATCTTCTAAGTATTCCTTCTTGGAACATAACTCATGGAGATTTAATTGACGTTGATGACAATTCTTCTATATGGTATTTCTGTAAGTTAGTTGAAGATGATAAGATCGTTGAGATTGGACTAAAGCCGTGTTAGAAACCAAAACTAAAGACCGCGAAGGTTGTAACCGAGACGAGGCCAAGATCATGACACAAACCGAGACAGGTACGTAAGCTTTAACCGAGACTGAGGCTGAGACAATAACAAAACCGAATTTGACCACTGGGGCCAAGGCCCAAATGGCTTCCTCGAGCCCAACGAAGAAAATGAGCAGGTTGAATATAGGGGAATATTTCCCAACATGAATAAACCAAGGTTTGTAAAAAAGAAAAATTAACGGTTAGATTTTTACTGCCACATCATATTAGTTGTATGACTATCTACGAAATAGCATTTCTTATATATATATATTTATATATGAGAAATGCAAATGTTATATATTATATTTTTATCCAACAATTCCAATTAACTCTTCATATATATATATATATTAACAATAACAGATCTAAAGGATTGTCACGACAACATTGTAAGATAATTGTGTAATAAAAATGTAGTTTATAGCATTATTTAAGAATAAATTGAGACTCTAATGGGAAGGTGATAGTTACTGTGTCTAAACCTAGAAACCACGTTACAACCCCTGCTATTGCCGAAGAGATTGCCGCACTCAAGGCAGTTACCTTTTGCAGGGAGGTCGGTTTTTCTAAAGTGATACTAGAAGGGGATGTCCTCTAAGTGGTACATGCTCTGAAATCATCCACTCGTAACTGGAGTTCCTATGGCCACCTAATTGAGGAAGCTCGAAGCCATCTAAAAGGAATGCACACATGGAAAGTCAACCATGTCCGACGACATCTGAATGGTGCGGCCCATCACCTTGCTAAAGAAACCCTAACTATTACATAGGAGATGACCCATGTCGGGGAAGTCCTACTATGTATTGTTGAAATTATCGCTATGGAGAGTTTGTATCTAATATGATTTTACACATAAATGAAATACGCCTATTTCCACTCAAACAAAAAAAAAAGGGATAAATTGAGACTATAAATTTTAGGTACCTTGTGACTTTATGTTAAAGCACTTCCAAAATTATTATGTATATATATTTAATTTGGGGATTGAAAATGTTTTAAATTGAATGCATTAATTAAAGAGCCTTGAATTAAGATAATCTTGTATGGAAAAAAGAGAAAGTCAAAGTGGTATTTAAAATGCCCAACACTTACCCAGTATTTGCTTTAAAGTAATACTTTGGTATATGCGCTTGTGTGTATACTTTAGTACGCTGCGTAACACTAAACGCAAGCGCTTGTGTCGGCTGTAGGGCGTTAGTGGCGCCTTGATGGCATACTTGGCACTTAGCATAAAGCATCAGATCTCGTGACAAATGCACTTAGCATGCAGCATCAGGTTGGCCACCCCCATTTACCCAAAGGAGCCACCCCTCCAAATATTTTTTTTTTCAAATTGTTTTTTAAATTTTTTTTAAAAAAAATATTTCAAGATTTTTAATATTTAATATTCAATTTTTATTTTTAATAAGGCATAATCATGTGTCAGTGTTAAAATATTGACACCTAGATTTTTGTTAAATATTTGGACAGAAGGTGGACAAAGTTACTATCTCCGTCTTTAGCCAAAATTTAAATACCATCTATTTTACAAAGTAAAACCGAAGTGACTAAAAATAAAGTCGTCATAAACTCGTAGAAAGCTATAAAATATTTTGTAATCTTAACCTTCCTCTTATTAGAAGAACGACATCCCAACCTATACATCTGTTTAAATAGGCCAAAATAACCGAATTATCTTCCATTTGATCGGCCTCCTATGGGCCTAACGGTGAATTCACAAATAAGCCCAAATCAGGATCCATCGGCCTCCCATGGGCCTAAAAATGAATTCATAAATAAGCCCAAATCAGGATCCATTATCTACCTAAGCCCATCGGCATTAACAAGGCTAACACTGTCTCTCTCACTCGTTCACGCAACGTTCTTTCCAACGCATTTTTCCCTCCACACTAATCAGCTCTCCCGCCTGATGAAATCAGCTGCTCTCTCGCCTCTCTCTCTCTCTCTCTCTCTCTCACGCATTCATCATTGTTTCAGGGACTGCTTGCCTCCAATGAAATCATCATCTTCGTCGCTCTCTCTCGGTCAAGGTAAGCTTCTCTTTTCTCTTTTTTGCTTAATTTTGTTTCTGGATTCTCTGGTTCGGCCACGAGCAGAGTTCCACCCATTAATGTTCCATCCAACATGAACTGAGTCCCATTCTTCCCCGCAAAACCAAACTCTGGTGCTTTATAGTAATTGAGGATGGAAGAGCTCCATACGAATGACCTCCAATTTGCACAAATTGGAAAGATTCTTGGTTACCCTTTCGGATTTATTTCAAGAAACTCCCAGAATCACCTACGACCAGATGGAATTATAGCACCTCAGACCCAGATTTGAACAGAAATGTACATAAAATCCAATCTCTATGATACCCAGATCCCCCTTTGTAAGGGTTAGCCAGAAATTGTCTTGCTGGACACCAAACTCCCAGAATCCTTAATGAAACTTTACCCATGTAAAAATGTTGGTCACTTTGAGAGAGGGAGAGAGGAATTCGCTCGTTGCCGGAACTGCAGGAGGTTGATTTTGGGTGGCTGATTGAGTGGTAGCCGACTGTGGAAAATGTGTTGGCTGTTGTTCTTGCTTTGTGTGGTTGTGTTTTGCTTCATTTTAGATATGGAGTATATTTTAGGCTTCAGATTTGTGTTTTAGTGTATCTCCATATGATATATTGAATATTCTTCAGATGGGTATTCGTTTGTTTTAGGCTTCAGACTTCTGTAGGTGTTTTTTCTTTTAAGCCGCTGATTATGACCTTCTGATGAGATGGTTATCTCCACTTGTCTATCAGAAGCAGTAGATAAAGACGCCACACATGCAAATGCATCAACTTTGATCACTAAATCAGATCTGGCAGTGTTTTTGGTTCGAGAAATGGGAGAGGGGGAGAACACAGTCTCTCCAATAGTTTACGAGTTCAATTCTTCTATCTACTTTTTCTGCAAGGCCAAAATGGTGGTGGATGCTTTGAAGACGTACAGAAGAATGCAAGAGATGAAAATCCAACCAACAGTGCAAACTTTTTCCAATCTGGTATATGGATATTCTTCTCTGGGAATGTATCGCGATATCACGATATTGTGGGGGGACATGAAGAGGAATATGCAGAGTGGAGATTTGGTGGTAAGTAGAGATCTGTATGAATTCTTGCTTCTGAGCTTTCTTCAAGGTGATTACTTTGAGAGAGTGATAGAGGTCGTTGGGTTTATGAAAAAGCATGGAATGTTCATTGACAAGTGGATGTACAAAAGTGAGTTTCTAAAGCTCCATAAGAATCTTTACAGAAGGTTAAAAACATCAAAAGCTGGAACTGAGGGTCAAAGCAAAAGGCTTGAGTATGTCCAGGCATTTAGAAAATTGGTTGGCTTAGATTGAAGTTAAATGAGAAGTTCTCAAATACATGGGCTTCTGTGATGCACCAAAAACAAAAGTGTTTGCTGCAATGGCACTGTTCTGATCCCAATAACTGTTTATTTGTTTGCAAATAACATGAGAATTCAATGTTTATGGTGAGTCCCAACCAAGATAGGGTATGAGACAAATCATTTGTTGTGTCTAATGATGTTCAATTTTATTATTTACTAATTTTGAATTACACGCAGGGATATAACGACGACATTTCCAGGTTGTGTTTAATTCTGAGGTCGATGAGATTACTATGTAAGAAGGAAATAGCTTTAGGAACACTGTGCAGTTGGAGTGGAAGATATTTTCAGCAAACGTGCAATCAGGAGTCAAAAAATTGGGGGATTGGTGTGGGAAGGACCTGTACATATGCGGTTAATGCCCCACCTTAAGTGTGCTCTTCTATGGGTTCATCGGCTTAATTGGAGTCCCACTTTCAAACTTGATCATCCTTGTTTTTGTCCTTTTTTGTTTTTTGAATGACTAATACTATTTAATAGATTGCTATATGATTGTCATATATAATTAAGATGATGTAATAGTAAAAATCAACTTTTGATTTGTTATTTTTTACATTCTCAAGACTTAGAGCATGTTCCCTCAAGTGGACAGCCAAAATAATTCAACTAAAACAATAAAAACAGCATATGTACGGACAATCACAAATTATCATTGTTTCATCCACTCATTTGATAAAGTAATGCTTTAGTAGATTAATAAACAATTGTTACATAATATTTGAGATAATATTTGAGATGATATGATAATAAAAATTAATTAGTTATTTTTTAAGTGTTAATTTAAGAGTTAATTTTTATTATTATATTATCAAATTGTACGATAGTTATATATGAGTCCATTAATAGAATTACTCTTTGATAAAAGAGTCCATTTTCTTGGCTCCCTGCTAACCCTAACCTTTCTCTAGCTCTCTCTTACTTCAGTTTTTCTTGTTATAGTTGAAGGTGGACAATGAAGTATTATAATTTCATGTTTTTGTTTTTATTTTTTATTCCTTTGATTTATAAAATTGCTGTGGCTAGGAACCACAAGCTCCAATTTCTTCTAAAAAAAAAAAATTGAATTTCTTCAAAATGTCTCGGCCAAACCCCCTGGACCCCATGGTGTTGAATGTGACTTGAAGTTCCACAGGTGTCCCGTACTCGCACTTAAAGTACAAGTTCACCGACAAGCATTGTGGGAATGGAATAGGTCCTGTCGATTAACCAATACTCTTGATAAGATATCAAAAATATTTAATAAAATACTATTAGATCTAAGATTTTATTATTTTCTTTTTAATTTTTTAGTTTTTTTTAAAAAAAAAAATCAAAATTTCATTTATAAACGTGGAAAAGAGGCTCTATTTATTAATACTTTTTAGACGGTACATTTTGTTTTTTTCATTTAAAAAATGTTTTGAAGTGACATAAACATAAAAATATTTTTGAGTATTTTAAATTATAAATTATTTGTTAATATTTTTGGATAAATAGTACATATCTCTGTTAACCAAGACAGAGGTATAAGACAAATCATTTGTTGTGTCTACTAATGTTCAATTTTAAGAAATGTTACATTTTATTTTTTTGTTATTTGCTTATTATTTTATTTTTTAAAATTATTATTAGATTTATAGTCTTTGTGTGTGGATGCACATAGAGATCACAAATCCAATAGTAATTTTAAAAAATAGAAAAATAAGAGAAAGATACTAATAAATAGTGTAGCATTTTTCTTCAATTTTAATATGAGAAATGCTATATTTTATTATTTTGTTCTTCTTTTATTTTTTTATTTTTTAAAATTATTATTAAATTTGTGATCCTCGTGTACGTGGATTACCCTTTTAATATTTACTATTTCTTTTTTTTTTTTTTTTACATGCAGGCCGGATATAACAACAACATTGACATTTTCAACTTTTGTGTTTTAATTCGGAGTACGTAAAAAGGAAATAGCTTATGAACATTCTGCGGTTGGCGTGGAAGATAATTTCAGCAAGCGGGCAAATGAGGAGTCAAAAAATTGGGGGGTGACTAAAAGTGGGTGGAGGGGGGGGGGTGGGAACACTCCTGGCCTTATCCATCAATTGTGTGCGTTTGTCGTACGTTGTGGTAGGAATAGGATCCTTGTCCGTTGCGGTAGACGCCTCTAATTAACATCTTCCTCCTCCCATCCTTTTCACGTGACCCAAACCTCCTAATTTCAATTAGATTAAAAAAAAAAAAAACCCTCCTAATCTCTTTTCTGTGACCCATAGCTAAGACACCGGCCAAGTGATATGGTGCTAGGTTATGTAGAGCTTGATTTTGTGTTTGATTTGGTATGATAAAATAAGGGTTACGGTTTAAATGAAATTTTTTCTGAGGGTTAGCCATAGAGTGAGGCTTGAACTGTCCGTTTATATTTTTTCGACTCAGTTAAGAGTCTTTAAATATAGTCGCTTATGTAGTTGGATTTTTGTAATGTACGTGCGACGCCTCTTTTTGTACTGTTTCTCAAAAATAGTAAAATTTTGTCACAACACAGTAGACATAGCCCCTAAAAATAAACTACTTAATTTTCTGTGTCTTGTAATTGATTATTTTTTCGTTTTCTGTTTCTATCATTGTTTTTGGGTTATGAGAAATCGGTGTTTTTCCCAACACATGGAGACAAGGGTCTTCAATAATTGGGTATTCAAATTGTTAATAATTTGGATAGTTAATGTGAAAGGCAGAACTATTTGATCAATTAAATTTTGAATTATTTGATCACTAATTCAATAAGATACATTACATATGAATTCTTTCACATTAACTATACTAACCTAATCATTGTGAATCTCATTCCGTAATATGGACTTTGAGAGTTGGTATGGCTGCCCCAACTAGTATGCCCCACCTCAAGAGCACGTTTGGTATGCATGGTAGATTCCAGGTGTAAGACTCCTATCACCCTTTTATCCCATCAAATATGATATGACTTTTATTTTATTTTTTGTTTTTTGTATGTTGACTTTTAATTTGGAATGAATCGCTATTGAAGAACCAAGATAACTCAACCAAAACAATAAAAATTACATAAATGATAATATTATTTAATAGACTTAGTAAAACTACATAAAAGTAAGAGAAAATTTCACTTAACCCCCCTGAACTGTCATGCCTTTTGTAATCACTCATTCGAATTTCAAAACCTCTCAATTTAGTGTATTTAAGTTTTAATTTTTTACAATCCCCTTTCCGTTAAGATTTTTCGTTAAATCCTAACCGAAGGGTGTTAAATTACCTAACTACCCTTAATATTTCTCAATTTTCGAATTTTTTTTTAAAAAAACTTACTCACGTTGGGTCACCTGACCCAACGTGGGTCAGCCGTGACCCACGGCTGGGTCACAGCGTGACCCAGCGCTGGGTCACGCACCCGTGACCCAGCCTGGGTCACCCGTGACCTGCGCTAGGTCACGTTGTGACCCAACGCTAGGTCAGTTCGTGACCTAGTGGGTCACAAGCTTAACCAAACAATTTTTTTTTAATAATTTTTTATTCGGAAATAAGGGTAAATTTGTAATTTTTTAAAAAAGTTAGGGGCATAAAAGTCATTTCACTCATTTGACCGTTTGACTTAACAGAATTAGCTAACGAATTGGGAGATTGCAAAAAATTAAAACTTAAATACACTAAACTGAAAGGTTTTGAAATTCGAAGGGGTGATTGCAAAAGGCATGACAGTTTAGGGGAGTTAAATGAAGTTTCCCTTAAAAGTAAAAAGTAATTTTTTTATAATTTTTTGGAAAAAATGTAAAATTGGTCCCTATAGTTAGCCTAAATTACATATCACTCCCTGTGGTATAAGAAAAAATTCAGAGGTCCCCGTGGTTGGCTAAAATAACAAATCACTCTCTGTAGTAAATTTCTGTAAGTCATTTGAATAGAAACTGTTAGTCTATAACGTCAAACCAATAAAGTAGCACGTTATTGTTAAAATGATTGACATGGCAAACTAACGGTTTTTGTTAAAATAATTTACGAAAATTTGCTTCAGGGATTGATTTGTTATTTTGGCCAATCATAGGGACCTCTGAGTTTTTTCTTATATCATAGGGAGTGATTTGTAATTTAGGCCAACCACAATGACCAATTTAATATTTTTTCCTAATTTTTTTTTACTAGAGGCGGCTGTCAAATTATATGACAGTAATAATCATACAAAATTACTTTACTGAACAGTAATAAAATGTCCTTTTTGCAGTTTATCTTCCAGAAGACATTTTGGATTTCGCCTTCTTTGAACCGCGGAAATTTCTCTCTCTCTCTCTCTCTCTGGGTCCCAGGCCCACAGCTGGCTATAAATAGTTGAATACTTGAATCCAACCAAACCAACGCCTCACTCCCAACGAATTCTGATAACCGTTCCCGCCGTAGTCGCAGCGAATCAGCGGCAAAGACATTTTTTAAGAGAAGAAAAGTATGCACTGTAACATTGATTTGAGTTATGCTGTTCCTGCGGTAATAAGCCTCCTCTTTGTGGTGCTGCCTTCCGATCAAGACAAGCATTCGAATATTCAACAAAATAATTACTTGGGAATTTCAAGCCTTGGTCAACACATATTTCTGATGATATGTCTGGTTCTTGCCATTGTTATAATATTTGTCTTCCTTTTCACCTCCGTCAACCTCCCTATAACCGTGGAACTAATGTATTTGCGGACACGACATTTCTCGCTTTCATGGACTCTTTCGTTGCTGGCCTCCCTCCTTTTTCCATTATCACATTTCTGGCTTGTCTTTCCCATTCTCCTAATCATATCTCGTTGGGATACAATGCTTTTGGATCTAGCGTTGAACCGCTTTCTCCAAGCCCCTCCTGCTCGTATTATCCTCTGCCCCCCGCAACGTCAACAAGAATCAGAGCCGCCGCCGCCGCCGCCGCCGCCGCCACCTCCTCCTCAAGTTGCAATTGAAGTGACTGAAAATGAAGGGAACAACACGAAGGTAAGATAGAGAAGAACAAAAATATAAGTGGCTTCTAATGTCAATCACTTTTTTTAAAAATATTAGAAGACATCAACCTACGACAGATTTGTGATTTGTACATGGTATGGTATTTTTGTAGCTGCTGATTTAGTTGTTTTAATATCTTTTTTTTTTTTTTTTTGTCACAAGTAGTTTTGTAGCTCTTCTGTGTGCCACCTTGGCTGCTAGTCAGGCTGGAGTAGAACCAATCTGTTGTGTATTGTAGTGAAAAGATGGTTGATTTTAGTCGTCACCTAAAAAAATATCCAATTTTTATTTTTTTTCTCACTTTTAGTTGTCTTTTATTCTTAAATACCAGGATAAGCATTGCCCTCAGTTATTCCGGCCAAGGTCTCAGCCGCATCCAACGCCACTACCACTTCCTTAACCGGATCTGGCTTTCAAAAAATACGTGAGTTGTGTTTGAATCAATCTTGACTAACTACAATGGAGATTGGCATATTTGTTGGCGGTCAAAACTTTTTTTATATATATATATATATATAATATATATATATATTATATAATATATGTTATTTAGAATTGTTCTACAATTATTATACAACTAGAATTATGTGGCTGTGAAAATTAGTTTTTGAATCAATTAAGATTTGTAAAAAAAAAAATTAATGGTTAAATTTTCACTTCTATATCATAGAAGTTTGCTTGAATTATTGCGTTAGAAAAATGACCGTCGAAAAAAATAAGATTCTTAGAAATAAAGAAACAAGAAGAAAAAGATAAAGAAAGAATATTTAAATGATATAGAGTAAGAATAAATAATTTGATGTATGGTGCCTTTTAAAACCGCTTAGCTAAAATAGATAAAGTAGGTTTTGGTTAGCCCTTGGGAGTGCTCTAAGGGGTAGCTCAATCTGCTGGAAACTACACGCCTCGTGAAGTGGAGGTTATTGGTTTGAATCTCTCATTTTTTCTTCCCTTGAGATCAATTACTTAAAAAATATAAAAAAACAAAATGAAACGGCAATAGAGTTAAATGTTCGTAAGAAGAATATGATCGAGAGGGTTTTGTGTTTGATTATATGTGCTTTACCTGGGGATTGTTTTGTGGGTGATGAATGGATGATGAGTATGGAGAAATAGGTGAAAAGTTTTAAAAATGGGTATGTGATGCCAAAAATTGTGCATTTGGGCATTGGTGATCAAGAAATCATGATATGTTTGGATGTGGACCTAATCAAGGGTGGTGTACCAAGAATAAATGGTCTTCAAATGCAAGTTATAGGGTTTTCTTGGAGGGAAATGGGACCTTGAGGTCAATGACTCAAATGGAATTAGAAATATGTAATGAAGATTACCTCAAACTTGTGGTTCCAAATTAATTTCTTTGTTCTTCATATTTTCTTATTTTCTTTTTGATGGACAATAATATAGAGGTATGGTGATGTTAGCTAAAGAACACTTTTATTATTGTTATTATTATTATTTTTTATTTTAGCTACTCACTTTTTCAAAGCATCCAACTCATTATTTTAGTTATTCATCTTCACTATTCAATTTAGAATATTATTTATTTGTCTATTTTCACTATTTTCAAATAGGAGAGAGAATCATACTGATTTTTTTATTTTATATATATATATATATAGCTACCGTGCTCAGCAAATTCTATAACAGCTAGCTAATTCTTTAGTCAAAGTGAATATCCAGAAGTGAAAGTTTTTTTTTGCTCAAGGGCTAGCCGGATGTAAGTGCTCTTAAATAACCTCAACCATTTTTCACTGATTAATGCTATTTAATAGATTGTAATACGACTTTCATACACTTGGTGATGTAACAATAAAATTTAACCCTTAGATCAATTGTTATAAATAATAATAAAAAAAATCAAAAACTGATTTTCATGATTATGTCATCCAAATTATATGATAATATGCTAGTATAACCGTCTACCAAATAGCTTTACTCTTTTTCACACTCTTTTCCACTGCACATGCTGAAGGAACCACGGAAATAAAACAAGGGAGGGTAGACGTGAGGGTAGCTTTACTATTTTTTTTTTTTTTTTATCATACTAGCATATGATAATATGCTAGTATAACCGTCTACCAAATAGCTTTACTCTTTTTCACACTCTTTTCCACTGCACATGCTGAAGGAACCACGGAAATAAAACAAGGGAGGGTAGACGTGAGGGTAGCTTTACTATTTTTTTTTTTTTTTTATCATACTAGCATATGATAATATGCTAGTATAACCGTCTACCAAATAGCTTTACTCTTTTTCACACATCTTTTCCACTGCACATGCTGAAGGAACCACGGAAATAAAACAAGGGAGGGTAGACGTGAGGGTAGCTTTACTATTTTTTTTTTTTTTATCAATTCTTTATTCCATTTCTATGTCTGAGTCTTCAGTTTGTATTTGTAAAATCTGAAAGTTATTTTGGTGGAGTTTTAACCAATTTCAAAATTTTTTGTCTGAAATTGTAAATTTATTGTCTAGTAACTTGACTGAATCTACTGAAAAATCGAGCAAAAACCATTTCTAGAATAAGTTCGAAGAAAGAAAGAAAGAAATATTATTTTTTTCAAGGGGTGCTGTGATTATTACTATTTGTTGTTCTTGTTATTTTTGAATAATAATTTTATTTTTTATTCTTTCAAAATTTAAACAAGAATGATCTGTTTATGTTCAGGGCAGTTGGCAGTTGTTTTAATTTCAGATTATGTGTTTGCATTATCAAAATATTATGTGTCTCATTCAGTTAAGTTTCCTTAACAGATGATGATTTGTTGGAAATTAGGGTACCTTCTCTCATATCATCTGGGATTATTGAGTTCCGTTTTGTGGGTTACAGATGCAAATGTGTTGGTTTTGCTGCTTGCTTTTCACTTGGCCAAGGTTAATCCTTCTCCTACATGAGGATCTTCCAGTGATGATATATGTTAATTTAGGTGCTCAGTAGGTGGCATGGTTATGATGATACATATATGAATGGCACTGGCATTGATTAAAGAAGTTCTGATGCATCCCCGCTTCAGCAAGAGCTGTTCATTGGGGTTTGGAGTGGCTGCAGCTATTCATAGGACTGCCCTTATATCATATTATGGCAAGGTAATTATCACTAGAAAAGATTTTTGGAGGCCTCATGTGTTGGATGCATACTATAAACGCTATCAGAAAAACCCATTTCTTCAAAAAAATGCTACGAGCACTCATCCTGAAAGGATATGTTGGGAAGGCTCCTCTCATGCAGTTCTGTTGCAGAAGCTTGAAACTGCCTTGAAGGATCATCAATTGGATGAAGCATGGGAAACTTTTGATGATTTTAAAAGCTTGTATGGTTTTCCTCAGGATACTCTTGTGGGTAGGCTGATAACTGAACTTTCTTATTCGTCTGACCCCCGGTGGCTACAAAAAGCATGTGATTTAGTCTTGATATTTGTGAAAGAGACATCAGGCCTACTTCAGCAGGATATCCTCACTAAGCTGTCCCTTTCATTAGCAAGATCTCAATTACCTATCCCCGCCTCAATGATTATGAGATTGATGTTGGAGAGAGAGAGGTTGCCCCCGATGAATTTACTGTGGTTGGTTGTTCTCCATTTGGTGAAGACAGAGGTTGGGACATATATTGCAACAAATTTCTTAGTTCAGATTTGTGATGGTTTCCAATGCTTGAGTGCAAAGCTGATAAAGCCTGATACAATGATATTTAACCTGGTGCTTGATGCTTGTGTGAGGTTTAAATTATCTTTCAAAGGTCAACAGCTCATTGAATTGATGGCACAGATAGGGGTTGTAGCCGATGCGCACTCAATCACTATCATTGCCCAGGTCCATGAGATGAATGGTCAGAGGGATGAGGTGAAGAAATTTAAAGACCACATTGGTCAAGTTTCAGCTCCATTTGTTTGTCATTATCGGCAGTTCTATGATAGTTTGTTGAGCTTGCACTTCAAGTATAACGACATCGATGGTGCTGCTGAGCTTGTGATGGATATGTATAGATACTCAGAGTCTCCTCCAATTCAAAAAGATAGGAAGGAACTACAAAAGCCTTACCTTGTTCCAGTTGGATCTGACAATCTCAAGACTACGTTAAATATGCAGATTCTGCCTAAGATGCTGCAGAAGGATTCTGTCCTCAAAGCTGAAGGTAAACAAGAACTCGTTATTTTTAGGAATGGGAAACTTGCCGTGAGTGACAGGGCTCTGGCCAAGCTCATCAATGGGTGCAAGAGAGGTGGGAAGATTAGTGACCTTTCAAATCTTTTACTTGGCATTCAAAAGAAGTCACATTCATTGGCAATTTGGCAGGACTTAGTTTGTGTTCTAATGTAATTGGCGCTTGTATTAATTTAGGCTGGCTTGAAATGGCTCATGACATATTGGATGACTTGGAAGCAGCTGGAGCTCCCATGGGCTTTACTACTTATTCGTCACTCTTTGCCGCCTACTACAAGGAAAATATGTTTAGAGAAGCAAAGTCATTGCTAAAACAAATGAGAAAGGCTGGTTTGGTCTTAAATTTGTCTGATGAGATGGTTATCTCCACTTGTCTATCAGAAGCAGTAGATAAAGACGCCACACATGCAAATGCATAAACTTTGATAACTAAATCAGATCTGGCAGAGTTTTTGGTTCGAGAAATGGGAGAGGGGGAGAACACAGTTTCTCCAATAGTTTACGAGTTCAATTCTTCTAACTACTTTTTCTGCAAGGCCAAAATGGTGGTGGATGCTTTGAAGACGTACAGAAGAATGCAAGAGATGAAAATCCAACCAACAGTGCAAACTTTTTGCAATCTGGTATATGGATATTCTTCTCTGTGAATGTATCGCGATATCACGATATTGTGGGGGGACATTAAGAGGAACATGCAGAGTGGAGATTTGGTGGTAAGTAGAGATCTGTATGAATTCTTGCTTCTTAGCTTTCTTCAAGGTGGTTACTTTGAGAGAGTGATAGAGGTCGTTGGGTTTATGAAAAAGCATGGAATGTTCATTGACAAGTGGATGTACAAAAGTGAGTTTCTAAAGCTCCATAAGAATCTTTACAGAAGGTTAAAAACATCAAAAGCTGGAACTGAGGCTCAAAGCAAAAGGCTTGAGTATGTCCAGGCATTTAGAAAATTGGTTGGCATAGATTGAAGTTAAATGAGAAGTTCTCAAATACATGGGCTTCTGTGATGCACCAAAAACAAAAGTGTTTGCTGCAATGGCACTGTTCTGATCCCAATCACTGTTTATTTGTTTGCAAATAACATGAGAATTCAATGTTTATGGTGAGTCCCAACCAAGATAGAGAGGTATGAGACAAATCATATTGTTGTGTCTACTGATGTTCAATTTTATTATTTACTAATTTTGAATTACACGCAGGGATATAACGACGATATTCCAAATTGTGTTTAATTCTGAGGTTGATGAGATTACTATGTAAGAAGGAAATAGCTTTAGGAACATTCTGCAGTTGGAGTGGAAGATATTTTCAGCAAACGTGCTATCAGGAGTCAAAAAATTGGGGGATTGGTGTGGGAAGGACCTGTACATATGCGGTTAATGCCCCACCTTAAGTGTTCTCTTTTATGGGTTCATCAATCTTAATTGGAGTCCCACTTTCAAACTTGTCATCCTTTTTTTTTACTTTTTTTTTTTTTAATGACTAATACTATTTAGTAGATTGTTATATGATTGTTATATATAATTAAGATAATGTAACAATAAAAATCAACTTTTTATTTGTTATTTTTTACATTCTCAAGACGTAGAGCATGTTCCGACAAGTTGACAGCCAAAATAATTCAATCAAAACAATAATGATTTGGCTTGGGTGTTGTAATAGAACCCATGCAAATCTCATCCAAACCCTTGATTTACTACAGCTTGAGTGCTGTTGCAGCACCCAACCAGGTCCTAACAATAAAAACAACATATGTATGAAATATTACAAATCATCATTGTTTTATCAACTCATTTGACAAAGTAATGTTATTTAATAGATTATTATACAATGTTATATAATATTTGAAATGATATGACAGTAAAAATTAGTTATATTTTTTTTAAAGTGTTAATTCAAGAGTTAATTTTTATTGTCATATTATTAAATTATACTATAGTTATATAAGAGTCTACTAATAGAATTACTCTTTGATAAGAGAGTCCATTTTCTTGGCTCCCCACTAACCCTAACATTTCTCTAGTCTCTCTCTTACTTCAGTTTTTCTTGTTGTAGTTGAAGGTGGACAATGAAGTATCGTAATTTCATGTTTTTTATTTTTTGTTTTTTATTTTTTATTCCTTTGATTTATAAAATTGCTGTGACTGGAAACGACAATGATGTTGTCCTTGACATTTGACCATGTGTTAACGGATAAGGATCCTTTCAATTTTACTTGAAATAGAAATGAGGTATTTCATTTTTATGATTTAATGTTGTTGCAGGTGTAAATCATGCTGAATCTTTTAAATTTTTTTAAAGTGCTTTCTTTTTCCGAAGCTCAAATATCTTTAACACACTTTTCTCTTGCTCAAAAAAAAAAAAGTTATGTAAAAAGTTATCAACAATTATGTTGTATACTTGTGGGGAGGGGGGGAGAGTCTGCATATATTATCAATTTTGAATAATTTGTGAGAACTAATTAAATACAAGAAACTCTATTACCATTTCATTAAATTTATTATTTAATTTTTGCAGTTATCATTCTATTTGCTGTTTTGTATTTTCTTTTCACTCAGCCACATTTTTTTTTTCTTTTTTAATTTTTTAACGGTCAAGCCTCATTTTATATATCTTTTGAGGCTTCTCCGAAAGGTTGTGGTGGCTCGAAGAAGAGAGAAAAAATTATCTCTCTTTTAGGATATCCCGCGACCCTTGGTGTTGACTTTTCAAGTTTTGTGCTTAATTCTGAGTACGTAAAAAGGAAATAGCTTAGAAAAATTGGTGGCGACTAAAACCGAGTGGAGTGGGTGGGAACACTCCTGCCCTTTTCAATCAATTGTGTGCGATTTGTCGTACGTTGTCGTAGGAATAGGATCCTTGTCCGTATACGCCTCAAATAAACATGTTCCTCCTCGCACCCTTTTCACGTGACTCAAACCTCCCAATCTCTTTTCCGTCACCCCCAAGACACCAGCCAAGTGGCACGGACATAATTTGAGGTTCTAATTATTAGTAATTTTGACAGTTAATATAAAAATTGTTCTATATAAAAATTATTTAATCAAATAAATTTTAGGTAGTTCGATAGTGGTGGAGTTACATGGGCTCTTAAATTTTTTATTTTTTTTTAAAATATATTCTTAAAAATTTATTTTTGAATGTCTAATATTATTTTTTAAATTTTTGTCCCCCTCAAACTTAAAATTTTAAGAGTATTTTCATCAGGTTTCTTATTTTTATCCTTAAAATAGGGAGTGAAATAAGTTTTTTCTACTTTAGAAAGTCATTTTTTCTAAACACTTACATCCGGCTCTCTTAACTATAGATTCACTTTGACTTTTTTCATTTAATATTAATATTTTAAGAATTTTTTTATTTTTTTTCAAATAAATAAAATTGAAAAAATCAAAAAGTTGGAGAGAGAAATTAATAGTTTATTATAAAAATAAAAAATAAAAAAATAAAAAAAAAAAAAAAAAAAGTAGAGAGTAAAATGACTCCCTACTAGTAGAGAGTCATTTCATGCTCCTTACTTTTTTTCTCATTTAGAGAGCCGAATGGAAGCAATAAAATAGTTCAAAATATATTTTAGCTCTTTAAAGTAAAAAATTTTTTACAATAAAGAACCGGATGAGAATACTCTAACTACACTTCTATTGCACCTATTCTGACAGATAAATTCATATAGACTCTTCTATATTAATTGTCTCGATTACTAGTAATTCAAACAATTAATTGCAGTAAATCCCATTATGTGATAAGGACTTTTGAGGGTTGGTCGCAACAGCGGAGGCAAGACCCCCCTCACCTAGCAATGATAAATATCCGTAAGGCAATATTGCCATGTATGTTTGAATTGCCCCATGTAAATATAAATAAATAGAAGGGCCTTTGCCCGATACATGAACCACTTCTCATAAGAGCAATCCTAATGGCCTCAACAAAGTAGCCTTTTGGCTACTTTGTTGAGACAATTTAACCAGAAAAGCAAATAAGTCCTCTAATGGACTCAACAAATTGATCCAAAAAATCTGATGAGTGTACAGTACTCACCAGGTTTGATGAGTACTGTACACTCATAAACATTAAAATAATATTTTTTTTTCCACTTTTTTTCTTTCTTTTTTTCTTCCTCTTTCTTCTTTCCTCTTCTCCTTTCTTCCGCGCGGTCTGCTCCACCATTTTCTTTTTTCTCCTTCCTTCCTTCTTCCTTCCTCTCCTTTTCTTCCTGTTCTTTTTCCTTTTTCTTCTTTCCTCTTTCTCCTTTTCTTCCACCCACGCTCTGCTTCCCCATTTCCTTTTTTTTTTTTCTTCCTTCCTTCCTCCCTTCCCTCCTTTCTTCCTCGTTCTCTGCTTCTTTTTCCTCTTTCTCTTCCTCTTTCTCCTTTTCTTCCACCCACGCTCTGCTCCCCCATTTCTTTTTTTTTTCTTCTTCCTTCTTTTCCTCTCTTTTTTTTCTCGTTCAGTGGCTGTGGCTGTGGGTGATTTATGAATAATTATGGTTTTTTCGGTTTTGATCGAAAAGGGCAAGGATTTGATCGAAAATGGTAGAAAAAATGGGGTTTGAGGATGGATTGGTGGTGGGCTTTTGTCTGTGATGGAGACGGAAGGGAGAGAAGAAACTGATCAGGAGACAAGAGTTTCTGAAAAAAAAAAAAGGAAAAAAAAAAACTTAAAAAAGTAATATTTAAATGGAATAGTGATAGTGAGTAGTTAATTTGCTGAGGCCGTTAGGAATGCTTTAAAAAAGTTGATGGCTAAAATGCTGAGAATGTTGGTTTTCAGTTAAATTGGCTAGTAAAATTTGATGAGGCCATTAGGATTGCTCTAAACCCACGTGAACTTTGTCAAACTTTCAAACTCAAAACGTAAGGGAAAGGGACCTATGTCTTTACAGAGAAAAATATAAAATAAAAAACAAAAGACACGTGTAGATGCAAGTACAACTACGCCATATCTCTTTTTTTTTTTCTTTTTTTTTTTTATAAGCAATATTGGGGAAAAGGGGAAAAGATCAAGGTGGATCATGTCCACTCTTGATTCGTACAACTGAAAGAAAGGGGAGAGAAGTGGGAATGCTTCCATAAACATTATGAGAAGCGGCCCATTTGGCAACTAAATGTGCCCGGAGATTTATACTCCTGGAAACCTTGGTCGCAGACTAAGAAGAAAAAGAAAACAAAAGAAAAATTACATCAGCCATAATACCTCCAGATGACCATTCTATACAAAATTGTGGATTATTCAGAGCTGTGATGGTCATCAAAGAGTCACCTTCTAAGATTAACTTTGAAGACGGATAAAACCTGGTTGCTGTTTCCACAGCTAAAAGGCTGTTTGTGCCTCTCCTGCATTGATATCCATAAGGGGTATTTTCTTTGCAGTAGCCCAAAGGAGAGATCCATCATGATCAGAGGCAGTTGCAGCTGCAACCATAAAATCTGGGCGAACAGCCACATCAAAATTAAATTTGATAAAACCAATCGGTGGAGGATTCCATGAAGATAACATATTTTTTCTTGTCCATGCCTGCTGATGAATATCCATTGTATTTTGGATTTGAATCACCAGATTTTGAAAATTTGGTATGACCTTATTATGAACACTATTATTTCTTGCACCCCAAATAGCATCCAAAATAATAGTCACTGATAATTGAAACTGATGCACCTCAAATATTGGAATATGAAGAATTTCATGAGGATTCAGAATGGCCTTGATCCAACAATCAATAGATAGATCAGCAAAAGAAGAATAATCCAAAGGCCATGTAGAAGATCTCCATAGTGCTTTAGCAATAATGCAATCTAAGAAAATATGTTGAATAGATTCAGTAGGGCCATGACAGATGGGACAAGCTTTATCTTCCAATGATGCAGTGATTTTGAATTTGAAGATATTTTGTCGCGTTGGAAAAATATTCCAAGCTATTCTCCATAGGAAATGCTTGTGTCTATGTTGTAGCTTGAGATTCCACAAGCGATTCCAATCCCCAGAAGATAAAAGACCACTGGATGCAGATGAAATACCAGATGCTATAATATGTGCTGATTTGACTGTGAAAATACCTTGAGAATTTGGCGCCCAGAACCAATCCGAAGAAGGAGGAGAACGGGAAATATGTATTTTCAATATACTCTGTGCAGTTGGGAGATCAAAATTCTAAACAATACGATCATAAATCCAAGTTCGGCTGAGCGGATCAATCAAATTAGAGATACATAGTGATAGGTTAATGGATGAATTTATAATAGGCAATGGCTTAAAATGAGGCAATGATGGAATCCATGGAGAATCCCATACATTAAGCATAGATTCAGATGAAATTGTTCTACAAGCCCCTGCCGATACAATATCCAAATTTGCTAAAATTCCCTTCCAAATCCAAGAAGCTGAAGGGTTGCTGGATGTCTCCAATAAATCAAAATTCCTGAGATATTTTCCACGTGTAGCCGTTACCCAGAGAAGATTTTCTTTGTTAATAATTTTCCATCCCAGCTTAGCAAGTAATGAAGAATTATGATCTTTCATAAGACGGAAACCAAGGTCACCTAAGGATTTTGGATTGCAGATCTTTTGCCAAGAGAGCAAGAAGAGATTATGAGATTTGTTAACAGGAAAACCCCACCAAAATTTCCTTATAGCCGTATCCAACTCGAGACAGAGATTTGTTGGAAATTTAAACAGAGACATCGAATATGTGGGAATAGAATTTGCAACTGTCTTAATCAAAATAGTCTTAGCAGCTTGAGATAATAATTTGGCCTTCCAACCAGAGATTCTATTCATTACTTTCTGTTTGATATTCTCAAAAGCCGCAGCCTTGTTACGATGAAAGAATAAAGGCAATTCCAGATATTTGGTTAATGGAGGAATTTGCTTCAGATTAAGAATAGACTTGATTGATAAAATAGAGCACAAGTAGAGAAGATGAAAACCTTTTTTTTTTTTTTAGCTAAAAGAATAATAAGGAAAAGAAGAAAAATAGTTCTTGGTCGTGATGATAGTTTTCAAGCCATTGTGATTGTGGGTTTTGAGAAATTAATTCTACCATTTGATGGGAGAAGGATCTTAGCTGGTCCCTTTTACAGGAGGGGTAAAGTTGTCCAAAAAAATTAAAATAATAACTTCACCCCTCTAAAAATGAGGGACCGACATTTGAAATGGAGAGAATCCGTTCCTAATTGATGTTATGGCAAAAAAATTTGGATATTTTTTAATATTTATGTCCTTTGTCACTATTGACTACTTAAACAAAAGAATGTCATCTGGGAAGGTGATGTGATGATTGATTCAAAAATATTTTTGTTGGTGATTTACCACAAAAAAATCTAGCCTTGGTTTTACATTATTGACTACTTAAACTCTCCTATGCCTTTTTTTAGCTATTTCTTTTATAAGTTGGGGTGTGCGATGTGTTGAAATATGCGTCTAAGCATAAAATATGAGAATAAGAGTAAAAATAAGAGAGAGAAAGAAATATAAAGAATTACGGGTGGTTTGGTATTGGACACTTACGTCCATTACTCTGAAGAGTCCTTAGAGCTACATTATACTCATTAACTTGATGTTTATCTATAATACAAAGGTCCCTATTTATAAGGTATATGGTAAATATAAGTATGATAATCAAATCTCCCAAATTTGATTACAATCAACCATAAATAGAGAATATTATAATATCACCCAAATATGGAATATACGGAAAATATATTATATTTTTCGTATATTCTAACATCCCCCTCTCAAACTCAAGGTGGAAGATTCTGTAAGCTTGAATTTGAAAATAGAAGCAGAATATAAATGCAACTGAAGTTGGTAGTTGGATCAAAGCAGTGTCGGTGAGAAAGGCTGAAAGTGACGACTAGAAAACGAAGACAATCTGTTAAAAGACTCAAAGCCACAACTGACAATGATGGAAGGAGTAACGGAAATTAGTTGTCAAATCCCATGAAGGGTCAAACCACATTGTGCCACGGCCAAAAAACATTGACAGTCCGTTAAAAGATCCAAAGCCACAACTGACAATGGTGAAAGGAGTAATAGAAACTAACCATCAAATCTCGTGAGGGCCAAACCACATTGTGCCAAGATTCACCAATTAATTGTGCTGCATATCACAACAAAACAGGGCCGAATATGAACCGTAAAATCCAAAAGAGCCGACTACGTGCCAAAATTTCAAAATAGGAAACCAAAAGGTATGTGGTCCACTTGGACTGATGATCAAACTTTTTTTTTTTTTGGAACTTGAAAACGGGCTAAACCTGAGCCTGAACCGGTCTGAACTGGTAGAGAATATTATGGAACCCACTTGAACCGGTTGAGTTTGCAATAAACCGAACTGAACCAGATAAAACCCGTTTGAAAAGGTGAGAACCGGACCTAAAAATAATGCTAAAAGAGTGTGAAACAGCACTAAACCGGTAAAAAAAAAGACTGAAAAAGCACTGGACCAGATTGAACCGGATGTTGGACTGGCGGAACTAGATCCTTAATGTGGGCGCGTGAGGCACGTGGGGGCATGCTGAAGACGCGCTGATAGAAAGAGGGGCCGCGTGACCAGATGCGCTGAACACTCTTTCGACGCGTGAGAGCGTGTGGACTGCACTGGTGGCATGTGGATTGGTGGAAAGAGACTCCTTGTGGCACGTGAGGGCACATGGAGAGCTGTTTTTGGTTGATTTTTGTTGATCTGGAACTGTCGGCAACAGATCTATTGAATGGTGCAAATATCAAAGTAAGTTGCGCATTGCTGTGCGGACAGAAACTTCCGGAGGCGCATGAAGGTTCTAATGGCGGCAAAAATTGTACAAATCGACAGATCTGGGCCTCAAAAGCTTGATTCTAGGATTTGTTTTCTAGAAAGTGTTGCAGTGAAGGTGAGAAAGTCATTGGCAGCGTAGGCGGAGAGTGTGGCGACACGTGGACGACCGAAATGATGAGATTATTGGAGGGAACACCAAAAACGTCAAAGACGTTTATTGAAAGCCACAAGAAAGTGGCTCTGATACGATGTTGAAATATATGCGGAAGTATTAAATATGATAAGAGGAATGCTAGGTATACAAAGATTTTTGTACAAAAACCTCTTACAAAATGAGGTAGTACTAAGTGATTATGTAAGAGATAAATTTAAATTTTGAATTACCAAATCATTTAGTGCCACCACAGTTTGTAAGAAGTTTTTGTACAAAAGCCTTTGTACACTTATCATTTCTCATATAATAATAAGATCAGAAGTAAGAGAGAGAAAGAGATACAAAGAATTACAGGTAGTTCGATGTTAGCCTTACGTTTACCACTCTGAAGGGCCCTTAGGGTTACATTGTGCTCATTAACTTAATATTTGTCTACAATACAAAGGTCCATATTTATAGGCTATAAGGTAAATATAAATATGGTAATCAAATATTCCAGATTTGATTACAATCAATCCTAAATAGAGAATATTACAATCAACTCTAAATAGAGAATATTACAATATCATCTAAATATGAAATATGCGGAAAATATATTATATTTTTCGTATATTCTAATACGATGGAAGTACCTACAAACAAGCTAGCCTTCTTTTATTAATCGATAATATAATTTCATATTAATATCTCTATTATTTTAAAGTTTTATCTTTTTTCATTTTAAAAACAAAGACAAACACCTCTACAATAATTAAATTTCATGCAACAACTGATAATATGAAAACTAAATAAATTATAAATTATAAGTTACATTTATATGTTATAAACGATAATTAAATTTTTTATTTATTTTGTTATTTATATTCTTTAATTAATCTTGTTTAACTATATCTCCACCATTGGATTTGGTGTTGCAGGCCTCATCTAAAATACTCAATTTTAAAGGCACGTTTGGTGCGCAGAGTAAATCCTTGAAATGAGTAATGTCATATACAAGCTAGATTCTTATTTTCTTGTACCCACAAATCACATATCACCATTGTTGAATTTGTTGTATTAATTTGTTTGGTAAAAAGTAATACTATTTAATAGGATGTTATTAAAATAAAATAGAAGTAAAAAATTTTAACAAGGGCTAGGGGTCAAATTATATGACATAAGTTTAATGAAGTGAATAGCAATAATTTATAATAATGTACTTTTTGTGGGTACCGACGATATTTTCGATTTCGGCATCGATCTTTGAACCGCCGAAGTTTTTCTCCCTCCCTATCTCTCTGTCTGGGGCCCTGGCCCAGGTCCACAGCTGGCCATAAATAGTCGAATCCAACCCCATCACCGATCCCACCCGGTTGTTCCCCCTTTGATTTGAGAGAAAAAAAAACCCATCACCGATCCTAACGAATTCTAAAAACCTTTCCCCCCGTAGATCGACCAAAGAATGAACTGCAACATTGATTTGAGATATGTTGTTCCTGCGGTAATAAGCCTCCTCTTTGTGGTGCTGTCTTCCGATCAAGACAAGCCTAGGGATATTCATTATAATAATTACTTGGGAATTTCAAGCATTGCTCAACTAATTTTTCTGATGCTATGTCTGGCTCTTGCCATTGTTATAATATTTGTCTTCCTTTTCACCTCATTCAACCTCCCTATCACCGTCGAACCGATGTATTTGCGGACACGTCATTTCTCGCTTTCATGGACTCTTTCGTTGCTGGCCTCCCTCCTTTTTCCACCATCACATTTCTGGTTTGTCTTTCCAATTCTCGTAATCATATCTCGTTGGGATACAATGCTTTTGGATATACTGTTTAACCGCTTTCTCCAAGCCCTTCCTGCTCGTATTATCCTCTGCCCCCCGCAACGCCAAGAAGAATCAGAGCCGCTGCCGCCTCCTCCTCAAGTTTAGTTGTTTTGATGTTTTTTTTCTTTTTTGTTTTGCAGAAGTAGTTTTGTAGCTCCTGTTTTGGCTTTTTGCCTTTGTAGCCCGATGGCTTGGTGTGCCAGCTTGCCTCCTAGTGTTTAGTCTTTTTCGTTGGTTGTACGTTATAAATATTCAGTTATTAAAAGAAAAACTTACTACAGATATGCAATAGGAGTAATATTTATTGATAGATGAAAGACTCGGGCACGATTTAGGTCTTTTTAAAATTGAGGATAATTAATTAAATTTATGATAATTAATTATTAAATTTTGATTCAATAAATATTTTAAAGGACAGAATTTTCCTCTAAATTAAGTTGGATGAATTTTTTTTAATTTCATCTATAAAAATGACATGTGTCCTTTTACATGTAAGAAGCATATGCTTTTTTTAATTGTAAGGATAAAATTAGAAGAAATTTATAAAAAAATGTATGTGTTTTTTTTTTTTTTATTTTGTCCTTATAATTAAAAAAAATATATATTTCTCACATCTAAAGAGACATATTTCATTTTTATGAGATTGATGTTGGAGAGAGAGAGAGTTTGCCCCCGATGAATGTACTGTGGTTGGTTGTTCTCCATTTGGTGAAGACAGAGGTTGGGACATATATTGCAACAAATTTCTTGGTTCAGATTTGTGATTGTTTCCAACGCTTGAGTGCAAAGCTGATAAAGCCTGATACAATGATATTTAACCTGGTGCTTGATGCTTGTGTGAAGTTTAAACTATCTTTCAAAGGTCAACAGCTCATTGAATTGATGCCACAGATAGGGGTTGTAGCCGATGCGCACTCAATGACTATCATTGCCCAGATCCATGAGATGAATGGTCAGAGGGATGAGGTGAAGAAATTTAAAGACCACAATGGTCAAGTTTCAGGTCCATTTGTTTGTCATTATCAGCAGTTCTATGATAGTTTGTGTTGGGCTTGGGTTTTCCTCCTAAGTGGAGGATGGCCTTTTCTTTTTATTAAGTCCACCTCTTAAGAAGTCCATATGGAGAAGCCCATAGGATTTGGCTTATGCATCAAAGAGTGAGTCAGAAAATGACAAGAACAAGAAGAAAAACAAGCGGGAGAGAGCAGCCGAGAGAGAGAGAAAATTGGTTCCTAAATCAGTTTCTGGAACTTCCGTCTAGACTTCATCAACAGCTCCGATCAACGAGTGTTTGTGGTCCGATTGAGCTGAAAATTGGTAGGCATGTTCATGACACGTGAATCTTCATTGTGAACGGTGAAGATTGGATTATGAGCATTCATCACTGGTTTTCTGAGCCCACACAGCATCATCTGTTTTTGGATGAGATCTCTTCTTACTTCTTGTAAAAGTTGATTTGTACCAAGAAATAGTATTTCTTGAGATAGCTTCTGATTGTATGCCTCTAGTTGTGACTAGAGAAGATTGATGTATTTATATTATTATTGATAGTAGAAGTCTTTGGTTGCCCTGTGGTTTTTCCTTCTCACACTGAGAAGGTTTTCCACGTAAAATTGTGTGTCTTGTGCTTGTGGTGTTTGGTTATATATTTTTCGCATATATATTACTCTATTTTATAGCTTCCTAACATATTCGAACAAAGAGGGAGATTTGTGTTGTTGTTGTTTCTCCCATCAATTTGTTGAGCTTGCACTTCAAGTATAACGACATTGATGCTGCTGCTGAGCTCGTGATGGATATGTATAGATACTCAAGAGTCTCTTCCAATTCAAAAAGATAGGAAGGAACTACAAAAGCATTGCCCTGTTCCAGTCGGATCTGACAATCTCAAGACTACGTTAAATATGCAGATTGTGCCTGAGATGCTGCAGAAGGATTCTGTCCTCAAAGCTGAAGGTAAACAAGAACTCGTTATTTTTAGGGATGGGAAACTTGCCGATAGTGACAGGGCTCTGGCCAAGCTCATCAATGGGTGCAAGAGAGGTGGGAAGATTAGTGACCTTTCAAATCTTTTACTTGGCATTCAAAAGAAGTCACATTCATTGGCAGGACTTAGTTTGTGTTCTAATGTAATTGGCGCTTGTATTAATTTGGGCTGGCTTGAAATGGCTCATGACATATTGGATGACTTGGAAGCAGCTGGAGCTTCCATGGGCTTTAATACTTATTCGTCACTCTTTGCTGCCTACTACAAGAAAAATATGTTTAGAGAAGAAAAGTCATTGCTAAAACAAATGAGAAAGGCTGGTTTGGTCTTAAATTTGTCTGACGAGATGGTTATCTCCACTTGTCTATCGGAAGCAGTAGATAAAGACGCCACACATGCAAATGCATCAACTTTGATCACTAAATCAGATCTGGCAGTGTTTTTGGTTCGAGAAATGGGAGAGGGGGAGAACACAGTTTCTCCAATAGTTTACGAGTTCAATTCTTCTATCTACTTTTTCTGCAAGGCCAAAATGGTGGTGGATGCTTTGAAGACGTACAGAAGAATGCAAGAGATGAAAATCCAACCAACAGTGCAAACTTTTTGCAATCTGGTATATGGATATTCTTCTCTGGGAATGTATCGCGATATCACGATATTGTGGGGGGACATTAAGAGGAATATGCAGAGTAGAGATTTGGTGGTAAGTAGAGATCTGTATGAATTCTTGCTTCTGAGCTTTCTTCAAGGTGGTTACTTTGAGAGAGTGATAGAGGTCGTTGGGTTTATGAAAAAGCATGAAATGTTCATTGACAAGTGGATGTACAAAAGTGAGTTTCGAAAGCTGCATAAGAATCTTTACATAAGGTTAAAAACATCAAAAGCTGGAACTGAGGCTCAAAGCAAAAGGCTTGAGTATGTCCAGGCATTTAGAAAATTGGTTGGGATAGATTGAAGTTAAATGAGAAGTTCTCAAATACATGGGCTTCTGTGATGCACCAAAAACAAAAGTGTTTGCTGCAATGGCACTGTTCTGATCCCAATCACTGTTTATTTGTTTGCAAATAACATGAGAATTCAATGTTTATGGTGAGTCCCAACCAAGATAGAAAGGTATGAGACAAATCATATTGTTGTGTCTAGTGATGTTCAATTTTATTATTTACTAATTTTGAATTACACGCGCGCAGGGATATAACGACGACATTTCCAAGTTGTGTTTAATTCTGAGGTTGATGAGATTACTATGTAAGAATCAAAAAATTGGGGGATTGGTGTGGGAAGGACCTGTACATATGCGGTTAATGCCCCACCTTAAGTGTTCTCTTTTATGGGTTCATCATCTTAATTGGAGTCCCACTTTCAAACTTGGTCATCCTTTTTTTAACTTTTTTACTTTTTTTTTTTTAATGACTAATACTATTTAGTAGATTGCTATATGATTGTTATATATAATTAAGATAATGTAGCAATAAAAATCAACTTTTTATTTGTTATATTTTACATTCTCACGTAGAGCATGTTCCGACAAGTTGATAGCCAAAATAATTCAATCAAAACAATAATGATTTGGCTTGAGTGTTGTAACAGAACCCATGCAAATCTCATCCAAACCCTTAATTTACTACAGCATGAGTGCTGTTGCAGCACCCAACCAGGTCCTAACAATAAAAACAACATATGTATGGACAATCACAAATTATCATTATTCACTACAAAAAATTAGATCATTAGCAGCGACATATTTTCGCCGCTAATGATCCAAATCTCGCCGCTATTGATCAATCGCGGCGATCTGACGCCGCGGATGCTGTAGGTTGGACGCAATTGATCATCCGCGGCGACATTGGTCTTCGCCGCCGATGATCATTCAACAGCGGCGACAACAATCGCCGCTAATGCTAAAATTATGTTGCCGCTGAAAGAGAAGAGAATTGGGAGCAAGGGGCGCTGCTTATGCATTATCATTAGCGGCGAAACCTACTTTCGCCGCTAATGATATTCCCAAAATGAAAAAAAAAAAAAAACAAAACAAAACAAAAAAACAAAAAAAAATTGAGTAAAAGTAATACTTTTTTCCTCTTATGTAATTTACAACATCATTCCTAATTTTTTGTTAGAAAAATAGATCTAAATACATTAGATTTTTCATACCCATCCAGGAAGAACAAGACAGTCTGCCAAAAATGCAGCCTTGAAGCAAGAAATCTGACTCAGATCAAAGAAGAGAAGAACAGGATAACCAACAAAAAGAGAAGGCGTGTCAAAATAAAAGAAAAAGGAATAATTAATATTGTATTTAATTTTTTAAATTTTTTTATTTTATGTCAATCATCATGATTGCCACAGTTGTGTTAAAATCTAAAGGATTTCTGTTTTTGTCTTTAGCTTCACGGCGGATGAAGATTGCTGAACTGAAGCAAATTTGCTGGAAGGCCTGATGTTGTTGAGTAGTGATATTTGATTGGTGCTTCTGCTTTTTCGTATTTTGATTCTGCTCAAGGCTGCGTACTAGGATTATAACCCAGGACCATGACCAAATCATTGGTTGTGATTACATATTTTGGCTGTCCACTATATTAAACAAAACAATATATATGTTAGGCACGTCATAGAGTACTCGTAGCAATTGTTTTGTATTGCAAACTTATAGATTATGAATTTCAGGTGCATTTGAAATTACTTTGGCGAAGGAAAACAATCGTTAGTTTCAAAAATAACTGTGTTCCCCATAGTTGAAGGTAGGTTGTGACCCTTCTTCCCACTTTAGTACTTTATTACCAAATAGTATTTATATCTTTGACCTGTAGGCAGAGATATGCCTTTTTCTCACATTTTCCCATAGCAGTGGTCTAAGTATTAGCTATTTTTTCTTTTTCTGTGTGATATCATGGTTATGTAAAGTTTTGGAAGAATCATTGTCGTTTTTATTCTCTTATCCCCTTTTTCTTGGTCCTTTCTTAATTCCTTTTTTGAATTAAGGAAAGACGAATAAAGACACGAACTTTAGCAGAAGTGGCTGGGCTGGAGAGATTCAGATTTTGGGATTGTTTTGGTTGTTTGGGTCTTGGCTGTATAATCAAATTTGGGCTCCAGGAATTTTGGGATTGACGATCAGCAGAGGGGCAATGATGAAATTGTTCGATGCTCACTGTCACCTTCAAGACCCAAGAATATTGAGTAAGGCGCCCCAGCTGATTGCCAAAGCAATTGACACTGGCGTTGTTCACTTTGCGTTAATGGCGTTCCGAGGTACACAACACCCATTTTTTCTGTTCGTTCTTTTCTTTTTCTTTTAGCTGCTTGTGGTGGAACTTTTCTAGTCATGGCTTGTTTGTTCTTGCAGAAAGACTGGGAATTGGTGGAAACAGATGGGTGAGAACTATCCTAGTGTGATCCCAATGCTTTGGGCTCCACCCCTGGTTAGAATTGTATTACTTGATTGATTGATTGCTTCCTGTTTTTGAAGAAAATGTTAATCCTTTGTTGGAAAGATTGACTCATGGAGAAAGGCCTTGATGGCCCAGAAGCGTTAGACTGTAGGTTTAGATCAATGCGTGAAACTCCTAGGCCTTCACTTTGGCTGATGCTCTTTATATTACAGGTATGTTGCGGAGAGGACTCCCGCTGGTTCAACACGTTAAAGGAGTGGCCTTGAGTGCACCCCTCTGCTGCTGTTGGAAGAGGTCATTCTCTCTCTCTCCTTCCTTTTGCTCTTTTTTTTTCTTTTATTTACATGTATGATATTTTTTGAAGAGGAAAAAAATTGTAAAATTTAGGACAGGGATTCATGAAGGAATTTGTTGCTTCCTTGGTCACTAATATATATATACTAAAAACATGCATTTTGAACTTGTTCTTTTCAGATTGGTTTGGACAAAGTTCACGGGAAAAGAGATTGATTTCACGGATCAGGTTTTGCTCTCCCAATTCCTTGTTGCTCAATAACTGT
>FXXK01000480.1:298535-309686 GCA_900184695.1 Betula pendula
TTATGATATTGGAGTGTTTTTTCCCTTGTTCTTGTAGGAGCTGACCGAATTTGAGTGGTTTACTAGTGTTGTTGATCTTAACCCATAACAGGTGTGTTCTTGAGCAATTTGATTAACAAAGGCTACACATCTTTGCCCTTCCGAAGTTCTAAGGGGATATTCTTTGCACTTAAAAAGGGAAAATAAAAAAAGAGAGATTTTATGGGAGCATGTTGAGCTAATCTTGGCAATTGTGACTGCTTTGAGGGACAAATATACGATCAAAAAGCAGGCTTGCTGGTGAGTAAAAACTGGCACTATTCATGTACACAAGATAAACAGTCAGTATTTCTGTGGTTAGAAGGAATGCAAGGTGTTTGTTTTGAAAGTCTTCGATTGGGATCTATAAAAAATGATTAAAGAAAAAAGGAAGTTGTAATAGGAGAAAATGATATATTAATTATCATCTAAATTTGTGATATTTTTACCTTCACTTTTTTGATGGGATCCACGTACAATTGTAGAATTCATTGTTTGAGCTGAAGAGAAATTCTAATGGAATATTGATGCATGAACCAACACCTCGGAAGCAGCTGTTATGTAAGTTGGCCATGGCCTTTTACTTCTGAGCTCTTGGATCTTGTATTATTTTAGTAACTGCAAATCCTACAACCCATGAAAAAAAAAATGATAAGCTACAGATTAGTAAATTAGCCATAGATTTTTTTTCATAAAAAAAAGGTGTTCAATTTAATGGAGCATTTTTTTTTTTTTTTTATATGTGATTTAGAATTTATTTATTTATTTTTCCCTGCAGCAGGAAGCTCCTGCTCCCTGCTGCTTGATAAGTATGAAACTATTATTATTATTATTTTTTTTAATTTTGGTTTATTTCGGATTTAGAATTTTTTTTTTTTAAAGAATGGATTGTTATTAGCGGCGACAAACTGTCGCCGCTAATAGTGTTTCATTTAATTTTCCCAAAAATTTTTGGAATGTCATTAGCGCGGACTGTTAGTGTTTTATCTATTTAATTTTTTTTTTTTTATTTATTTCAGGAATGTCATTAGCGGCGACATATACTTTCGCCGCTAATACTATTTTATTCATTTTTTTTTTTAATTTTTCACAGATATCTTTATATTATACCATCTACCACTTATGCCTTCCTATATATATATACATACATACAGGGAACAGGGGAGGGAAGAACTGCTTAGAATTGAAGAGTTCAAGACACCCAAATGAGCTGTTGACTCGTCAATCACTCCATCTATTGCAGGGAAAAAAACAGGAAAGATCAACATCATTAACAAAACACGTATAACATAAACCATAAAGTCTCTGCCACGTCTATTGAATGCACCTATTCTACTTTTCTTCTTCAAAACTTAGTCCAGGATTTTGGAGGTCGATTGGAGACTAGGAATGCGACCAAGTTAAATGTCTAAGCTTGATTCACAGTCTAGAATGATGGTCAATTGACAAGACTGAACCGAATTCTCTCAACAAAAAATATATATATATATATTGTGATTGTATTCCACAATCCCAGTTCCGAAAACATCAACAAACAACAACCTCAGCAAAACAACCACCCCATTCGGCCATCACTAACTGAAACAGAGAAGTGAACCACAAACAACAAAATTTAACAATTAATCGAACCAAAAGACCAAAATTAACTAAAAAAACACTTAACTTTAGTGAAAACCCGAAGCAGCAAAGTGAATGACGTGAAAAACGAAACAGAGAAGTGAATAAAGAGCATACCTTCGTGAAAACCCGAAGCAGCAAAGGGCAAGTCTGCAAATTAAGGCAATTCAGGAACGAAATTCAAAACAAAGATTTTTCAGGAGATAATAAATTTTACGAAGAGCAGAAGAAAACCCTAAGAGAAGCGAGGGAACCTTTTTGCGGTCCAACAAAGACATGTGGGGTCTCGCCGGAGGCTGCGTGGCTGAGTCGGCCGGAGACGTGTGGGTCTCGCCGGAATTGCGTGCTGAGTCGCCGAAGACGTGTGGGTGGTTGAGTCCGTCGGAGCGTGTGGGTGGCTGAGTCGCCGGATAAGTGTGGAGTAGAGAGACAGAGAGTGATCTAGACAGGAAGAGAGGAGTTTGAGAATTTTTTTTTTTTTTTATAAGTCGGGGTTTGAGATTTTGGGATTGAGAGAGAGAGAGAGGTGAGGAAAGTAAGCAAAGAAAGAGGGGGTGCGCGGGGAAAAACAAATTTTTTTTGGGGGCGAATTTTTTTTTTTTTTTTTTCAACTGTTAAATCGCCGCAAAATTTTGGGAAAACCAAAAAAAAACCAACGTTTTTTTCGTTTTTTTTTTTTATCAAAAAACAGGCGAACCTTTTTTAAAAATTTAATTCGCTTGCTTAATTTTGAAAATTTTTTTTTAATCCAGCGGGCCGAACAAAATCATAATGTCCCCGCCCCCTTTCTTTTGATAATTTTTAAATTCAAGTAGCAAAAAAAGCGATAAAATTTTTTTTTTTTTTAAATTATTTTCGGCCGCTTTTATTTTTTTGGGGAAACTTCCCTAAAAAAAAAACACAAATTTAAAAATTTTTTAAAAAAAAAAATAAAATAATAGTTTTTTTTTAAAAAAGTTTTTTTTCTTTTTTTTTTTTTTTTTTTTTTTTTTTTTTTTTTTTTTTTTAAAAAAAAAAAAAGGATTTTTGAAAAACTTTTTTTCCAACTGTTTGGTTCCCCCCAACCCGTTTTTTTTTGAAACAAATTTAAAAAAAAAAAAATGTCTTTTTTTAAATAAAAAATTTTTTTTTAAGAAAATTAAAAAATAATAGTTTTTTTAAAATTTTTATTTTTTTTTTTTTTTTTTTTAAAAAAAAAATTTAAAAAACTTTTTCAACTAATGTCCCAAAAACCGCTAAATTTGGAACATTTCTTTTTTTAAAAAAAAAAAAAATTAAAAAAATATAAAAACAAAAATTTTTTTGTTTTCTTAAATAAATTTTTTTTTTTTTTTTTTTTTAAAAAAAAAAAGAAAACCTCCCTTCGTCTTTTTTTTTCAAAAAAGAAATTTGCAAAATGGCTCATCAAGCAAACTTTTTTTGCCCTCCGCAAAATTTTTTTGTTGGTTTTGAAGAAAAATCAAAAAAAATAACAAAAACTTTTTTGTGAACGAAAAAAAGCGGGTTTTTTTTTTTTTTTCTTTTTTTTTCCCCGTTCTTTTCAATTTTTTTTTCTTTCATGAAGCAAAAAAAATTTTTAAAAACAAAACTAATTACAAGGAAAACAAAAAAAAATTTGGAAATTTTTTTTTTTATTTTGGGGGGGTCCCTACTTTTTTTTTACAATGAGGGGAGATTTTTGAGAGGCAAATCGGATTTTTTGGACTTTTCGAAAACCCCTCAAAAAAATAAAACCAAAGTTTTTTTTTTCCCCGGACAAAAAGAAAAAACCGAGGAAGAGCTTTTTTTTAAAATTTTTTCGAGCCGACAAATGAACAACAAAATCTCGAAAAAATTTGGGGAAAAAAAAAAACTCAAAACCAAAAAAAACGGGTAACGGGCCTTTTGGTGTCCCTTTTTTCCGAAACCAAAAGCCTTTTTTTTTGGTGCCCCTTCCAAAAAAAAAGCCAAAAGAAAAAGGGGACCCCCAAAGCCCTTTTGCAACAAAAAAACTTTTCGCAAATGGCCCCCCCAAGGGAACCCAAGCCAAAATCTTTTTTGGGACCCTAAAAAAAATTTTTTTTAAAGTTTAATAAAAATTGAAAATTTGGAATTTTTTTTTTAATTTTTTTTTTTTTTTTTTAAAATTTTTTTTTTATAAATTTTCCTTAACCGAACTAATAAAAAAATGAATCCAAGACCGCAATGACCCCTTAGGAAGTTGGTTTTTTTTTGTGAATTTGAATTTCATTCGGACCGTTATTGTTTAAAATTCATTTACCGTAAATTTTTGATTGGTGGCGGGGTTTTTGGGATTTGGAGCGGAAGAAAAAAATCGGCCCAAATATAAAAAAAAAAAATTCCTTAAAAAATTTTGAACATTAAAAATTTTTTTAAGTTGGGGGAAGAAAAGCAAAAATAAAATTCCCCTTTTTGGGAAAAACTTTGAAATGCCGTTTTTTTTTTTTTTCGGCCTTACATGGTTTCTTCCAAAAAAGAAAAAAGCATGGAAAATCAAATTTTTTTCATTTAAGGAGTTAAAAAAAAAGTTTAAAAGTCTAAAAAAGTAAAATGTTTTTTTTTTTTTTGGGGAAAACTTCCCAAATCATTTACTAAAAAATTCAAAGATTTTTACAAAGATAAATTTCCTTTTATTTTTTTTTTCGAGAATTCTTTTTTTTTAAATTTTAAATTTTTATGAAAGCAAAAAAAAAAAAAATGTTACCCCCAAAAAGTAAAATTTTTGAAAAAACCAGAATTTTTTTAACTTTCCCAAATGCCTGGTTAAAAAAAAAATAATTTAAACAAAACCTCAAATAAAAAAATTTTTTACTACTTTACCAAGGAAAAAACTTTTTGGAGAAAAAATTACTTTTTTTTTTTTTTTTTTTTTTACGATATGAGGGAAAAAAATTATCAAAAAAAATCCAATTGAAATTTTTTGCATTAGATCTTTGGAAGGCCTTTTGTTTTTCCAAAAACCTCCTTCCTCTTTTTTTTTCTTTTTCAAACAGGCCTTTTTTTTTTTTTTTAAACAATAATACTAAAAACTGTTTCGGGGAAAAAAAAATTTTCAAAAGTTTTTTTTAAATGAAAAAAAAAAACCTTTTTTTTTGCTAGCAAAAAGTTTTGGGAAAATTTAGTCCCCAATTGTCCGACGCAAAAAAATGTTTTGCCCCCCCCAAAAAGTTGTTTTTTTGGAAACCCGAAAATTAAAGTTCCCCCTTTTTTCGTTTTTTAAAAGCCCATTTTTTTTTTAAAATTTTTTTTTTCATTTTTTTTTTTTTTTAAGAAAATATAGAAATTATTATACTTTTTTTTTTTTTTTTTTTTGTGGTATGGTTTTTTTGAAAAATAAAAATAAAATTAAAAAAAAACTTTTTTAAATGATTTAATAATTAAAACAAAATTTTAAATTTTTTTTTTTTTTTTTTCCCTTTTTATAGGTTTTTTTTTTTTTTTTTTTTTTTTTTTTTTAAATTTTTTTTTTTTTTTTTTTTTTTTTTTTAAAAAACTTTTTTTTAACGGGAAAAATTTTTTTTAATGTTTTCTAAATTTCAAATGGTTTCGATTTTCGGGGTGGGGCCTAAAATTGCCTTTTTTTTTTTAACCATGTTTCCAAAAAGGTTTGAATTCCCCAATCGAAGAAACTAAATGGCCTTTTTTCGGTTTGGTTGGGTTTTTTTTTTTTTTTTTTGTTTTTTTTTCCACTGAATGGGTTAAATTTTTTTGATCAAAGTCCCCCCCCTAAGAAAAAATTCCCAAAATGGCACTTTAGCAAAATCGACCAAAATTTAGGAAAATTTAAAAAAAATAAAATTTTTTAATATCAATTACTTAAAATATATATATTTAATATAATAAAGTTATTAATTATATATTTAAAGATAATTAGAAACCTCTCTTTTCCCTAATTTAAATTAATTTTATTAAATTAAAAATTTTTTAAGAAAAAAAAAAATTGGGTGTATAATAATAATTATAAGAAAATTTGAAAAAATAAAAATTTTAAAAAAAAATTTATTTTTTTTTTTTTTTTTTTTTCCAATAAAAGGTTTTTCAAAAAAAAATTTTTTTAAAAAAAAAACCTTTTTTTTTTTTTTTTTTTTAAAAATAGGAAAAAAAAAAAATCAATGGTTTTTTAAGAAAACCTAAATTTTTTTATAATTTTTTTTAATAATTTTTTTTTTCCTTTTTTTTTTTTTTTTAAAAAAAAAAAAAAAGTAAACAAAAAAAAACCCCAATAGCGGCGAACCCCCCAAAAGGTTCCCCCGCCGTTGTTTTTTTGAATTATTTTTACAAAAAAACAAATATAACAAAAAATATTTAAAAAATAAAAAAAATGCGCAAAAATCAAAGCCAGCGAGACTTGGAAAACTTTCCCCCGCTGCTGATGAATTTTATAAACCCCAATTAGCGGCGAAAACCCTTTTGTGGGTTTTTTTTTTTTTCGTCGTTTTTTTGTTTTTGAAATTTTGTTGAAAAATAAGTGAAAAAAATTAATAATAAAAAAAAAATGAATTTATCAGCGGGCGAATTTATTCCAAAAGAAAATCTCCCGCCAAACTTTTTAAAGTGAAAAACCCCATTTATCAATTTAGCGACCGAACCTTTTTCCTTTCCCTGTTTCCCTTTTTTTCTTTTTTGCTTTTAATTTTTGAAATTTTCTTTTTTTAAGCCCCAACTTTTTGAATGAACCCTTTTAAAATTTTTTTTTTTTTTTTTTGTGGTAAAAGTGGGGCTCCCTTTTTGATAAACCCAACTTTTTTTTTTTTTTTGGTTTTTTTTTAACAATTTTCTTTTGGGGGTTTTAATTTTGGGGGAAAACATTGTTAAACCGTTTTTTTTTTTTTTTCCGATATTTCGGTTTGGAAAAAACTTTTTGAAAAAATTTTTTTTTTTACCAGGGAAAATTTGTTTTTCTTTTCCACTTTAAAGCTTTTTTTTTTCCCCCCTTAATTTTTGAGAAAAAAAACTAAAAAGAATTTTTTTTAACAACTCTAAGCAGTTTTAAAGGAATTTTTTTTTTTTTTTTTTTTTTTTTTTTTTTTTTTTTGTACGAAGGAAATTCCCTTTGAGCTTTTTTTTTCTTTTTTCAATTTGATTAGAAGCAATTAGAGGAGCTTTCTTCCAACTTTCTTTTTTTTTTTTTACAAAAACCCACAAAAAAAAACTTTTTGAAAAAAAATTAAATTTTTCTTTTTTTTGAAAACTTGAATTTTTTCCTTTTTTTAAAAAAAATTCCCAATAAAAGCAATTGCAGTAAAAATTTTTTTTAAAAATACAACTGAAATTTTTAGAGTGTCCTAACAAAAACGAAAAACCAGGCTTTTTTTTTTTAAAATAAAGAACCCTCAAAAACAAATTTTAAAACAAAAAAAAAATTTAGTAAAATAACTTTAAAGAAAAAAAATTTAAAAAGATAACAAAATTTGCCTTTGAAACCCATCGGAAAAAACCCAACTTTTTCTTTTAATCCCAAAAAAACCCACAATAAAAAGGAAATTTAATTTTCTTTAAAAACCCCCTTAAAAACAAATGCAGAAAAAAAAAAAAATTTTACTTTAAGGCCCTTTAAAAACCCTTTTAAACAAAAACTAAGGGTGAAATAAAAACAAATTTAACCAGACTTTAATTTTTGAAAAAAAAATAAAAAACAAAATACTTTAAAATAAACAAAAAAAAAATCTTGTTTTTTTTTTGCCAACCCTTTTTTTTCTTCCCTACTTCCAAATTTCCCCAAATTTAACTCAAAAAAAAAAATGCACAAACGTAAAAACAATGTTTTTTGGGTGGGTTTTGTTTTTTTTTTTTTTTTTCCCTTTTTCAGTTTTTTTTTAAAAAAAAAAAAAAAATTTTAACCTTTTTAAAAGGGATATTTTTTATAAATTTTTTATTTATATATATACACGAACACAACATTTAAAACAATGCAAAATTGCGATTTTGTTGTTTTTTTAAAAAAAAAAAAAAATTTAAAAAGATTTTTTGCAAACAATTTTCGTGACAAAAAAAAAAATGTTTTTTTAAAATCCTTTTTTTCAAAAATCAAAACCCAATGAAAAATGAGGTCTAAATTGCCTTTTTTTTTTGAAAAATTTTCATTTTCATCGGTTAAAAAATTTGAAAATTTTTTTTTTTTTAAAAAAATTAAAATACAACAAAAATTGATTTGGTTTTTTTTTTTTTTTTTTTGTTCCCCCCCAATTTCTTTTCCCCCAAACAAAAATTTTAATTTTTAAAAAAAAATTAAGTTTCGTTAAATTTAAAAAAAAATGCTTTTAAGAAAAAAAGCTCTTTTTTTTTTTTTTTTTAAAATAAAGAAGCCTAATGGTTTATGACGTAAGTTTTTTTTACTTGGAAATCCCAAAAAAAAAGCTTTTAAAATGGCCAAAAAATGGTGGGTTACATGGAAATTTTGGAATTTTTTTTTTTTTTTGTTTTTTTTGGTTGTTCCTTAAAAAAATTTGTAAAACAAAAACCTTTTTTTAAAAAATTAAAGATTTTTTGGCAAAAAAAAAATAAAAATTTTTTTTTTTTTCTTTCTTCAAACCAAAAAAATTGTTTGGCCTTTTTTTTTTTTTTTTTTTTTTGTTTTTTTTTTTTTTGTTTTTTTGGTGTTTTTTAAATTGTTGTTTTAATTTAATTGGCCTCCTTGGTTTTGAGAATTGGAAAAAGAACCCCTCAAAAAAAAAAAAATAAAAAGTTACCCCCATCCGGTTTTTACCAAAAAAACAGGCGAAAATAAAATGTTAAAACTCAAAGGTTGGCCGTGGGGAAAATTTTTTAAAAATTGAAGGAAAAAGTTTTTTTTTTTTTTTTGGGGGGGCAAAAAAAACACAAAGGTGGGGTTGCCCAAAAAAATGGAAAAAATTTCCAAAAAAACCAAGGGGTTGGGTCCCGAACCCGAGGGCACAAACTTTTCTTCCGTTTTTTTGGAAAAAAAAAAATTGAAAAGCCCTTTGTTTTACAAGAAGTACAGCCTTTTTTTTGGGGGGGAAAGCCTCAAGAGGAAGCTTTTTTTTCGTCGACTACCTTTTTTTTTTTTTTGGAACATGCTTTTTTTAAACAAAGACGAAGGGGGGAACTTCAAAGAAAGCCTTTTGTCAGATTGTTTCCTTTTTTTTTTTTTTTTTTTTTAAAATCTGAAAAAAACGAGGATTTAAAAACTGGACGAAGAAAGCACCCAAAGGGGGTCCGTCCTTTTTTTTAATTTTTGTTCCTTTGGGTTCCGAAACCGAGGAAATTTTTTGCAAGACGAAGGAATAAAAAAAAATTGTCCGTGTTTTTTTTTTTCCTTTTTTTTTTTGTTTTTTTTTTTTTTTAAATGCCTTTTGTTTTTTTTCGGAAAAATTGAAGTTTAAAAAGTTTTGAGTTTTTTAAAGAAAATAAAATTGCTTTTAAACATACCCACCTCAAAAAAAAATATCCTTAAAAAAACAAAATAATTCCCAAAAAAATAAAAAGCCAAAAAATTTTTTGGATTTTTTTAAAGCCTTTTTTTTTTTGTTTTTTAATTTTTAAAAAAAAAAAAATTCGAAATTGACTTAAATTTTAAAAAGAACTTTTTGCCCATATTTCAAAAAAAAGCCTTTTTTTTTGTTTAGGAATAAAAAATGTTTTTTGAATCCCTTTTTAGAAACCCTTAAAAAAACAAAAAATTTTTTTTTTTTTAAATCCAACAAAATTTTTATTCCAAAGAAAAAAAAAATTGCTGGGACCTTGGTAGTAAACAAAACATAACACATATATAATTTTTTTTTTTTTTTTTTTTTTTTTTTTTTTATTTAATTTAATAAATATAATATATATAATATTATATAATATATTATTTTTAAAAAAAAAAAAAAGACTTTGATTTTTTCAAGTGAATTAGTTTTGGGAATTAAAAATTTGTTTTAAGTTTTTTTCCCCTTTTTTTTTAAAAATTTTTAAATTTTTTTTTTTTTAATTAATTCAAAATCATATATTTTTTTTTTTTTTTTTTAAATTCCAAAAAATTTTTTTTGAAACTTTTTTTTGAGTTAAAAAAGAAAGGGGAAAACCCAAAATCCAAAAACAGCTCCCCCTTTTGAAAATAGTTTTTTTTTCCCCCTGTCCCCCCTAAATTTTTACCTCTTTTTTTTATGTTTTAATTTTTTTTTTTTTTTTGGAAACAAAGAAAAGGAATTTTGAAAAAAAACCAAAAAACCCTTTGAAAATGGTTGGAAAAAATTAATGGCCAACCAAAAGCCCATTTGAAGTTTCTTTTTTTTTAATTTTTTTGCTTAAAATGTAAAAAAAGGCCTTTTTTTTCAAAACCATTTTCAAAAAACCAATTTTTTAAAATATTTCAAAATCCTTTTTAAAAAACTTTTCTAAAAACTTATGCCCCAATGGGGTAAAAAAAGTGTTTCCCTTTTTCCATAAAAAAAAAAGGTTAAAATTGGAGGAATAAAGCCCCATCCAAATGGCAAATTTTTTTTTTTAAAGCGAAAGTTAAAAAAAAAGTTTTAGTTTTTTTAAATAGTGGGGCCCAAAAATATCAAAACCTACAAAGAAAAAAAAAAAAAATGATAAAAAGGGTCCCCCCCGCTACCTTTATGTTGGTTTGGGAACCAACTTGAAAAATTTTAAAGACACTTTAAATAATCCCAAATTAAAGATGGCGAACATTTTTAAATTTTGTTTGGGTTTTGGACCGTTTTTTAAATTGAATCAAACTTCCCATAAAAGGCAAAGCGAACCAAAAAAAATTGGTTTTCGCCCCCTTATTTTAAAAATAAAATTTTTTTTTTTTTTTGGTCGAAGGCCCCAAAAAAAGAAAAGGTTAGAAAAATCCGAAAAAATCAATTTTTTGTTGGCCCCAAGTTAAATGCCAATTTTAAAAAATTTTTTTAAATTTTTTTTTTTTTTTTTTTTTTTTTTTTTAATTTAAATTTTTTTTTTTTTTTTTTTTATAATTATAAATAATAATTTTTTTAACTTTTGCCCCCAAACTTTTTTTACCATTAACTTCCTTTAACCTTTTTCAATACAAAAGTAATTGAACCCACAAAACCCTTTTTATTTTGAAAGGTTTTTTAAAAAAATTATTTATTTTTTAATATTTTATTAAAAAATTATTAAAATTACAAATAATTATTAATGTTTTTTTTTTTTTTTCAAAAGCCCCTAAAGCAAACCTTTAAAAGTTTTATTCATTTTGGACACAATTAACTTTTTGGAAAAATTTTTTTCAAAGATTTTTAAACCCCCCAATCCCTTTTTTAAACCCTAAAAAAAAACAGACCCCCTTTGCATTGAACAGTAAATTAACTTTTTTTTTTTTTTTTTCCCTCGCCGTAAAGTACTTTTTTAAATGCCCAATTTGAAAAAATAAGGAATTTTATCTTTTGCCCAAAAGAAATCAAAACAATTATAAATTTTAATCCAAAAAAACCCTAAAAAAAATGCCAATAAAGGCAATGTTATATTTGCCGCAATAAAGGTGGTTTTTTCAAAAGTTTTTTTTTAACTTTTAAGTTTATGGCATCAAAACAATACAACTTTTAAAGT
>FXXK01000481.1:0-230829 GCA_900184695.1 Betula pendula
TTAGGATTGCTCTTACCGGAGCTGCATGATAGCTATGAATTCCCTCCGAAACTTACAGTTCTTACTTTGTCGGTCTCAAAGCTGGGAAAAGATCCCATGCCGATCCTAGCAAAGCTGCCAAACCTTTCTGTCCTGAGGCTATTGGCCGATTCCTACACTGGCAAGGAAATGAAGTGCCCTGGTGAAGGCTTCACCGCGCTTCGCATACTGAAGCTCTGGATGCTAAAGGAATTGGAGAAATGGACGGTGGAGGAAGGATCAATGCAGAACCTCCGAGATTTAGAAATCCGATCCTGTCACAAGCTAAAGGAGCTTCCAGACAAGGTGCTAAATCTGAGCTACATTCAGGGAATAATTTTAACGGACATGCCCGAGGGATTTGCAGACAATATTCAAGCCGACAAGGACAAGAAAAAAATAATCACCACCAGAAAGTCTCCAGTGTGAAGCAGGTTTCTCCATTGCCTCATTTACTAGCGAATGCTCAATTTGGCGCTTGTTTGGTCACTCACCCATCTACTTGCTTTCAGGAGTTAGTGTGGCTTGTGCTAAAAGCTTGGAAGACAACCTGAGTCAAGGAGCTGCCAACCAATCGAACACCCTTTGCTAATTGTTGTTTTTATGTCGTTGCTATCGATGTTGCTGTGTTTCTGTACTTGTTCTTGTTGCTGTGTTTTCGTGGCTGTTAAGAGAGCGCTGCTCTGTATCATGTTAGAAACATCGAGTGATTGTTCGATTTGTTTCATGTGCTTGTATCAGACTTCATTTATATAAAAATAGTTATCCAATCGAGTTTCAGACGAGACTTCACATACAACCCTTTCTCAAATATATCCCCCTTATTTTAAAAATCAATTCTCAAAATATTTCAAGACATAAAACAAAAAACACTTTTCAAAATAGATCCCAAACAGTTGTCCGTAAAAATAATGGCATTCACAATGACCTACAATATTAAATGTTTTCCAGATTGTTACTTTTTTTCTCTTGGGTTTCCTCACTGTTGGATGTGATAAGAATGATACTACAATCTCTTATCTTCATTGTGATTAAATATCTTAATCTGTAAATTAATTTCGAAATGCTACAAAAACAATGCCTTGGAAGTAATAGACTTTACTATTTTTTGTTGATACAAGCAAAAGGCCACACATTAAACATAAATTTAATGTCATAACCAGAGATGGCGATCATGCCCATTTCATACCTTAAAAAGCATTTAAATTAGAACCAGAAACACCAAAGTTTGTCCGATCCCACTGGCTTTTACTTATCATGAAATGTAAGGTCAAATAGCTCCCCTCTAGGAACATTGGAAGATTGCTACTTGGCTACTGCTGCTGCTGCTGCTACTGCAGGTAACCAGTTATTTCACTTACAAAACCACAGAATCAGGGCAGCAGAATACACAGTAAACCAATGCATCAGCTTCCAAAAGCTACACAAGCAAGCCAGCAGTGGGTGACGCTCATAAACTGGAAACTCAAGTTCCAGAAGCAACATCTTGGGTGGAGAAGCACATCATCTTCCCAATCTGATAATGTGCAATAAAATCATATTTACATCTAAGGTCCTGTATGCTTTCAGCATTAACCCTTCGCACTAGAAAGCGAGTCTTTCTTCGGTAATCTTAACTGCAAAATTACAAAAATAAAATTTAGCTTCTAGCCATGTAAAACGTCACATAATCAAGAGCTTAAAACATCTATTAATTTGTAACCTTTGATTTTGTAGTCCTCCAGCCTCCCGAGTTCTGCTCTGGGGAGTATGAGAATTTATCAATGGAATCCAAGATGGCTGTTTTCTCCATGCCTGAACTTCTGACCGGCAACAAATTCTACAACCATGTTGAGAGATGTTATTCTTCCTTTTCCAAGGGGATTGTGGCATTTATAGTTCAATTTACTTATGAAAATAAAATATTTATTGGATAGAATGGTGAAATAAATCTTCATCGCTATTCTAATAAACAGCCAAAGGAACCTTTTTCCCCCATCAATACAAACTTACCTTTTCATTTGAAACCTTTTCCCTTGATGCTTCAAGATTCTTAATTTCCAAATGCTCACGGTAAAACAATATCTGCCCATGATTTTTAGTTAGAAAAATAAAATTCTACCGGGAAGAGTTAACAAATAAAGACAAATGGCATAAAAGCCAAGTATCATTAATTTGAAGCATCAAACAAGTGCAAGATTCAAGCACAATAAAATGTCCTGAGTTTGAGAATAGTGGGATACCTTATTAAGTAGCTGAACATTTGATGCGTCAGTTGCCACAATCTGTACACCAAGAAAATTGTTGTGGTTACTGCAGAAAGGACAGAAAATGGTATTGAATACACATCCATCTTCTTCACACCAAATACCCTGTGCCGGTGCACTTTCAATAGTTCTAGTGCAGATTTCTGGATGAACGGACGAAGTTTCAGTCATGACAACTTGTACGCTTGGTGTATCCACATCATGTTTCAATTTTTCTTTTAGAAGAGATGCTAGGTGAACTTTTGATGAGGAAGTTAACGAACACATTACAAATAGATGGTTCTCAGGAAGACCCAGTGGGCTTTTGCAGAGTGAACAAGAAATTTGTAATCTTTTCTCCATAAAAGGAATAGAAGACACACATGAAGCAACATAGTCGTTCTCTGAGCACGATTGAGATACATTTGACTTTTTGCATTTCTGTTCTGCACAATTAGACTCAAAACCAAATTCAATTCTGCGATTTGCATCTCTGTTGGCCATTGAGCTTCTCATTAAACTAGTACAAGCAGGAGATTTAGCACATGGGACATCAGATTGTTCATCTTGTGTAAGGTCAATAACCAGAGATCCCATGGACTTTCTCCTTTTTTGAGTATGAGAATTAACACTCAAATTCAAAGACGATTCCATTTCTGGCATAAGGCTGTAGGTGTTGATAGTGATATTCCTTTCAGGAGTAACTACTAATGGACACTGAGTTCCAGAAAGAGCTTTGTCTGGATTAGGTAAACAAATTGAACTAGCAAATACTTGATCTTGAAACTCAGTAGAAGCATCAATTATGGTTGAACTAGAATTATCATCCTTTGAGAAGGATCCTGGACTAGCTGTAGTATATGGGGTTTCCTTGACAAGAGATACCTCTGGATCTTCATGGGAGAATGTCATGGATAAAGTCTCGGCGCACCTGCAAAAAAATGCCTTGTACCATGTAAAAATTGGCAACTGAATAATTATTATTACACCAGACAGGAAGATATTTCGTAAATATCAAGCTAATTACTAAAAAGAGTGAAATTTAGATAGAAAATGATGAAAAGCAAGTCAGCAGCCTGAAAACACAAATTTAAAATTCCTCTTGATGTATCAATAATTTTATACACAATGGATAATTGTATGAACTATGTTAACATGATCCATCCATGACTGGGAAGAAATTAAAACAGATCACATAACATAGTGCTCCCTTAAGTTAAATATGTTCTACTTTATCTCTTTCAGTTCCATTTACCACTTTCTGGTTCTTTTACTGCAGAGGCTAGTTTCCTGCTCCACTCCCATATCTTATAAGTAGTGGAACTCAAAGTTTTAATCCAGAAACTTGAGAAGGAAGCAGCTAACAAACCATTTTACCAGAAGACCAATGGCCAGTCCAATTATCTAGAACATACTAATAGTTAATAAAATGATGAACAATGGAATTCCAGAGTTACCTTAATTCTTTCTGAAAACTGCATTCAGGGTCAATATATTCTATACAGTTGTTAGTGTCCTCATCCATTCTCAGAGATGCCTGAACTTCTACATCACCTTGAGATTTCAGAAGGGAAAGCGAAGCATTATAATTGGACACAGAAATTACTTTTTGTCCATATTGATCAGAATTGTTCAGTTTCTGATTCTCCTTTCTTTTAAACCCTTTACTTTGATCCATAATGATCATACTTTCAGACTTTTCCTCATTAATGTCAAAACTCTTTAAAACATCTACAGTATTCTTCCCTATCCTTTCCTGCAAGAAAGTTAACCACTTAAAACATATAGCTCATCCAACAACCTAACCATGAAAGGAAAAGAAAATGGAGTAACTAAGAACCAACAATGGCAACATATACCGGACCTTGACATCTTTGAAAAAAGATTTTAATCCCCGTATTGAAATTTCAAAGCTGTCATATTGTCTAATTGGTTTCCTCAGCCACTTTGATATGTATGCTCTATTCCTTTCTTCCTGATAACGCTCATCTGCTCGCAAAAAACAAATACCTTCAAAGTCAAAGGTGACTGGATGGAAAAAACAAATAAATTGGCATGACAAGTTGAAGAGATTCTGAATTTATGCATGAACTAGCCAAAAATAAAAACATTTACCACAGGAACCTGCAGAAGCTTTATGGTGAAGGTGAGTCTAACAAGAATTCAATAAGAACAGTTGAGAAATCTCACCACACTAGCCTGGTTGGACACAGGGAACCAGACTAGAGGTGAGGTATGTTTGATAATGGTTTTGAAAATGTTTTCTGTGGAATCCACTTAAGAAAATTGTTTGGTTGTGTTTTCAAATAAACAAATACTAAACATGTTTATTTTAAGAAAACACAAGCAGATGTAAAGCTGACTTCTTACTTATGAAAAATTGAAAAACAGAAAATTGTTTTCGAAGACATTACCAAACATAGCTAGGAGATAATTTTTCTAGGATAAATAAAATCTGGGTAGAGATAATTATTAAAGAAGCTAAGTAAGAGGACAACAAAGCCGGTAAGCTTAGAACGATTACCTAATAAGATGATGGCTCCATAATCAAACCTATGTCGTATGCAACGTCCTATAGAAAGTAAAAGGTAGTTACCATCATAATGAATTATCAACAGGAGAAATAATTATCATATCTGCATTATTATACGAGAGAATTGTGGCGCAAAACACGATAGCTAAATAAAATAATAAAATACCTCATACCCCTCAATAACAGAGGATGTGTTTGGTAAAGAGTTTTGTTGTGAGTTTTTTGTTTGAACAGAAATAAAAAGTGATTGATGTGATATAAAAATGAAATGAGATGTGAATTTTTTGTGAGAGAAAAGTAAAAGAAGTTGTTTGGTAATTAATTTTGAAGAGAGGTCGATGTTTTTTGGGAGGAGTGAAAATGAGGGGGCGATGTTTACCAAACGATGCCAAAATAATATCAAATGCCAGTTAGGCACATTAAAAGTGGAACCCTATCAGGCATACCTGCAGCTTGATTTAGAGCTCGGAAGGCTTGGTGACAGTACCACTCATTCCCACTTAAAAGGCTTTTGGATGATTTATGAGTATCATTATATTTCTTCTTTAATGCAACTTGAATATCATTTCTGATAAGAAGTTCAATCAATCAGCAAATCATGGGTAATTTAATAGGATATTTCTTCTACACAACATTTAAGAAAGGAAAGAACTCTTACGTGTTGGGAAAAGGAATTCCAACAATTATCTGAGATAGTTAAGAACTTACTTTGTCAATACTCAACAGTCATAAAAGCTAACAGTAGACAAGCTTCTTAATGAAATTAATGCTTTTAATTAACAAAACAGTTATTTACAAAGACACTTAACAACAGCTGTTGTTTAGTCTTTTCCACTACTCTCTAGTAGAGATATCCTGTGGGCTGAAGAGGCAATAGACAACTACCCAAAAATAAGAAGATTCAGCCCATAAGGCTTCAAGGGGGCAAAAAGGATACAACCACCCGGGCATTATCATCTGAGAAGTCAATTCCTTCTGAAACCTGAAAGAATAAATTAATGACTAAGCATATGCAGAATCAACAAAAGGTCATATTGATTTATTATTTATAAGACTGCACTTTGGCTGTTATAATGATAGAATGGCATGGTTCCCATGTGTTGTTGAAAATAGAAAAAGTTAATCAGCACGTAAAAAGTTAATCAGCATGTTTTATGAACAACTGCACCAGGATCCCCGGGAACCAATCTCCTTCAATGAAACCCTACCTCTTGACATCTAAATTTCATGTAGTACCTCAGTACATACCACTCCACTATTGAGCAAGGTTGCCAAGACATCTAGCGACTAGACCACTATTGACAATACCATTCCCTGTACCTCTTCCAGCTGAAAATCCAGTTTAACTGCAAACTAAATCAAAAAGTTTCCCAATACACACCAGCTCAAGTCTAGCCTATTCAGCCCATGCCAACTGATCTGGTTCTCGTCAGGCTTCTTTTTGGTCTATTCTAGCCTATCTTAGTCTTTATTTTTCTCATCAATTCATTCTTGAAGTATCATTCTTAATTTATTTAATAAATGCAATTTCAAGTTTTGGTTTTGATTTCTGTGTGTAAATATGTGCATCATAGCCCCAAAACACATATTATGCCAGTAATTAAACAAAGCGATCATATTGACCCAAGACTATCATGTTATTACCAATACAAAAACAAGTATGCCAACCAAAAGAAATTCTATGGAGTGGAAGACAATGCCAACCATTGCTTAAGACTCCTTTTACCAGAGTGAAGCTATAACTTATATAAAAGGCTACTGTCAAAATAAAATATAATTAATCTACCTTTCCTCGGCAAACTGCAAGAAATGCAGCTCCTTTCTTTGAATTTTCTGGAGACTCTGCTGCACTGAAGTGATTAAGTTCTATTTTCTTAACCCGTCGCTTTCTCCCAAAAGCAGGCTTATTGCCCTGACGAATTGAGTCATAATAACCTTTCAAAACAGGCTCAAATTCATCCTGGCTTCCTCTTGGCTCTGCACTAACCAATGCGAAATAAGCATTCTCAATATAGCTAAAAGTATTGCTAAGGGACAATAAAAAATCAACTCAAGTACAAATGCCAAGTAAGATGAACTAACTTTAGCATCAACGCTAAAAGAGAGCACACAGGGACTTAACATTTGTCATTACAAATTTCAAAGAATTTTGCAAATAATGAGATAAAAAGCATGAGGAAAAAAAAGGAAGTATTACCAACAAAAAGGAACTTTTCTGCATATAGTTGTGACCATTGACCAGTTTCACGCCATCGATTGCATAGTTTCTCCATCAGCTTATAACTTGGGAAGAACACTAGACAGCCACCTGGAACATTTCTAAAAATCTCCTCCAAAGATTTCCCAAGTGCATCCTTCACAACAAAACAATAACTTATGCACAAATGGGAGGAGATATCATCATCAATTAAAAATCGATGACCACATGCAAACGTACCTGAAATTCATATGCATCCGCTGTTTTATAACTTGCATTCAGTGGATAGTTACCTGCACCAGTGGAGATTATAGCAGGCCATACCTGCAGAGACAAGTTTGATAACTTGTACCTAGAACAACTGTTGAACCAAAATGAACCAAAGAACACTATAGAAACAAAGAACTGTTATATGAACCTGTGATTCAACATCAATTACATGCGGAGCTTCCAGACAAGTTTCAAACTGAACTCCAAGCTCAGATGAAAAGGAATTCATTGGCGACAACGTCCTAAATCACCAAAACTAGGTGAGCAATATCATTAAAGGAAAATCCTACCTCTTTGGGGCATGGCAATGGAGTAAATTGCAAGAAACTGAACAAGAGCACAATCAAATATATGCGAATCCCCCCCCTCGCCCCCCCCCCCCCCCCCCCCCCCCCCCCCCCCCCCCTCCCCCCCCCCCCCCCCTCTTCAAGTTTGTAGCACAGTATGAGACATCATATATGTCAACTTTTCTGTAGAGAGACTGAAAGGTAAGTGAATTTTTGGATGACATTGGTTACCCAAACTAAATTAAATTACTAAGATCACCCTATTAGAAAGAACATGACCACCCAGATAGGCCAAATGAGGTAATTTTAGCCACTATAAAGTTCATTACAAATTGTATAAGCGGCATAACCCACTTTGTGCACTAGTAATTAACAAGCTCTGTTAACAGCCTAGGTGTGGTGAAGCAGTATGCTTTTGGCTGATGGACATACTTTCTCAAAAAGCTGTGCACAAAAGAATAATACAAATTGTATAAGTGGCATAACCCACTTTGTGCACTAGTATTTAATAAGCTCTGTTAGAAGCCTAGGTGTGGTGAAGCAGTATGCTTACCCTGATGTTAATACGACTGACAAAGAAAGATCAGCAACATCTCTAAAAACAACAGCTGGATTCAAGCACCACAAACTTAAAGTATGTGTCCAATTGCTAGGTTTTCCTGATACAATAACAAAACCAGTGGTAAACTGATTTAAGCTCTTCATGGCAATAAGAGCAGAAAAGTGATTAAGACAAACAATAACCATCAAAACCACTACAACATTAGCCAATTATTTTATCAAACTTTATGTATCATCTCACAGTTAACCTTTCAAAAAATCTATGAATGATAGCCTCCACTTACCAGCATCTCTTTTCATATATCGCTGTAAAGCAAGCTGATAATCAAAAATGTGACACCCATTTCTCGAGAAAAAATAAGTTAGAGAAGAGAATAACCCTGTGTAACATTATCAGAAACAGTTAATCACCATAGTAAAGCTTCAATGGACAATAGTTAAGCTGAGGATACATAAACATGAAAATACGAAGCCTGTACCTTCCAGTGTCATCACCGACATCCCACTTAAATGTGCTACATCTGACTCTGTATCTGAAGCAGCTTTGATTGCCTTAAACAAAAATAAATAAATAAGTTTCAACAAAAAATGATAAGAATCAACACAAATTAATAAAAAATCATATATTCAAAATACCTTTATAGCACATTCTAGCAAGATTGGGAAGCACTGTTGTGAAATATTAGCTTCTTGGAGCTCTCTTAAAGCCTTATCACCAGTCCAACTATGACATATATTACCAAAATAAAAATAAATAAATGAATGCTTCCGATACTCTTTTATTTTCTATTGGTATCTCAAAAGGAACATTTATGCTGAACACTCTTACTTGAATCCAGTGCCCAAAATTTCAATGGTGAAAGGAAGACAAAATAAATGGACTATTTTTCACAAGATAGATTTGATAAGGATTACATCACATGATCTACTCACTATTTTTGGGGAAAATAAAACTGATTATCATTCTTTTGTAGCATATTAACCTACTTGGTACAAATGTTTCATATGGAATTCTGCTTAAAAGTTTCTGCCTGGCAAAATATTCTGATATTTCAACGTTAGCAGTTACGTTTAAGGCTAATTCTTACATGCAAACAAGTTGCTTTTATGAAAAAAGCAAATACTAAAATAAGCACAATTAAAAATTATGCAAGCATTTCCTGTTTTACAAGGTAGAAATGACAAAATGAATTTTGTTCATAAGTTAACAAGAATCAGGTGAACCAAGAACAAAATGTTATAATAAACCAACAATAACCCCCACAGAAAGCAAGAGTAAAAACCATGATAATGGAAAACCTGGGCATTTAAATTTAATAACTGACCCACATTTTATCAAAGCTTGCACCTCATCTGCCATATACCTCATAATATTGTTAGAACAAAAGGGACAAGTATCCCTATTCTAGAAGGTGATAAGGTGTCTCCATGAGTTGTCCTATGGTCAGGTGTCCCCTATGAGTTGTCATATGGTAAGGTGCCCATATTTCAAATATATTGTATTTGAATCTATGTATATCAATGGATTGGAAGGGCCAAATCTTTATCCTAAGCATCTCTATTTTGTGAAAGACATTAATGTTAACATGGTATCAGAGCTTAGAAACTAAGAGAGAGAGAGAGAGAGAGAACAGTCTTGTATCCCCTTGTTTTGCCATTTTCTGCTTTGTTTTTTGTTTCTCCCTGTCTGCAACAGTGTGGAGGTCGATGACAACGTCATGCTACCACATCGACCTCATCAATATTAGTCAGTGGCTGTAAGTGATGGACAAAAAAAACTCTGTCCAACATTTGTGGTTGTAGCCAATGGTTTTCTTGTGATAGTGATGTTGTGTAGAATTTTAGTCATTTATGTTGTTTGTGGCATCGTCTATGGTGGTCGGCCACGTCTAAAGAAGTGGTCAATAGATCTCCGGTGGACGAGGTGGTGGCCGGTAATTGGTTGTGGTTGTCGTCCACTTGGGGGTCATTTTACATAGATCTCTTCCTCAATGAGGTCTGATAGTGTCCTTGTGGCGGTTGTCGACATCATTTGGTTGCCGACAATGAATCTCTGGCCTGCTTCAAAGACAAAGGTCCTTGTTTTCTTACAAGTGAACACTATCCCTACACTGTAATATGAATATCTCATTGCTTGGTTATTCTTATTTTAGGTTTATTTTATTCCAGTTTTACCTTTGAGCCAGCCCAATCTTTTCCCACCAAGTTCAAATCCCGATCTATACCCAAATCTTATTCACCCAAATCAAGTCTAGACCCAATAAAAAACCCAAGGCCATATCCGATCCGGATCAACTCAAATCTGAGTCCACCCGGTGGCTATATTTGGTTTTGGCAAGTTTCAGCTAGTTACAATGATTCTCTAGCATGTTTCTGCTAGTTCTAGTGGTCTTTCAGCGATTTATTGAGCGGTGATGGTGTTTCCCAACAAGTTTCACCCGATGTTAGTATTTTCCAAGGAGTTTTCAACCGGTGACGGTGTTTTCCGGAAACTTTCAAATGGCGCCGCTATATTCTGATTTGCTGCAGTCAGATTCTTTATTTGCTGGCAAGATTCCGGTCAGTTTCAGTATCTACCGGCGAGTTTTGACCAGTTTAGACTGGTCTTGTTCTTTTTTTACCGGTTTAGTCGTGTTTTGGCCGATACAGGTCGATTTTGGCCAGTTCAAACATTTTTCAGTCGGTTCAGTTTGGTGATGTTTTGTCCTATTTAGATTGTTTTCACCCAGTTTGTTGACATTTCAGCCCGTTCATATTGTTTTTCATCCAGTTTGGTGATATTTCAACTTGTTTCAGTGATGCTACGGCCGGTTCTGATAATTTTTCGGCTGGTTCAATTTGTTTTAACAGTTCGTTAGTTTTCTGGCCGGTTTCGTGGTGTGTTTGGACGATTCCTCTTGTTTTTCAACCAATTCGATGGTATTTCAAAGTCTTTATGTCAACACGAGTTCATTTGTTACAAGGTATATTTGTTCATATATATAGCCATGGATTGTGAGTACCAAATATATATCTTGAGCCTCTATTATGTGAAATACACTAATCTTGACACATTCCAACCTTTCAAAATTGCTAATTTACCTATGACCAAGATGCATTATGAAATTCAAACATCCTAGCAGCCTATATCTGAACTGAAGGACATGTGATAAACAACATTTGATTCTAGAGATGATATTAAAGGGACCATGGCAATGTTCTTTCTCTAATGGTCCAAAGAATTGAGTAGAGAAAAATGGAATATATCTCTTAAAGAAACCAAGTATGATACAATTTTTGGGCTGATCATTTCTTTAATTAAACTGCTCCTCTGGCAAAACATATAATGCCCAAATTAGCATGGCCCGTTAAGCATGTAGAGGACTTAGGCAACATCACAAGCATTTTGAAGAAACTTGAAGACCTTGAAATGAATAATTTAAGAAATCAAGATTTATAGAAGCATAAAACAAGTTAACTCACCAAGAGACATGACGCTGAAATTCACGCTTTTCTAATGTACTTTTCCTCCGCTCTATCCAATTTATAAGGTCCTAACAACATTACTAGCACTCATTTAGACCATTTGATCATCAAGGATTATTGAAGCAAACTATTGTCAGTATGCTTGAAACAATTACCTGTGCCATTTCATATAAAGGTTGATAAGTTAAAACATCAACCACACACAGTTGCTCTAGTTCCATCTGCAATTCTTTCAAAAGGTATCACAACTATAAGCAACAAACTTATAAAATCATGAAACAGAAAGGGTAATGGTTCCATAACCTACTATGCAAAACATCTTCTTCAACATCCACGCTGCCAGCATCTCGAGCAATATCCTCTATGTTGCTGCAAACAAGTTAATTGACTTTAAAAGCAGATAAACTGATCTGAAAAATAAAAAGAAATCCAACCTTAATAACTAATTCAGGTAATCCTATAATACATGTTCTAAAAAACAGAATTGACTCCAATACATCTTATGGCAAGAAAATTAATTATGGCCCCTAAATATGGCAGATGTATCATTTTTGCAGAGCTCCAAAAGAATATTTCTGGTTCTAAAATTAATAAAATTGCATTACCAACATCGTGCTTTCAAAAACAGCATAAATTTTAAACAGAAATTGTTCCTAAAAGTTGTACCAACACAGCAAATCATTCATGAAGTTCATGTACATAAATAAGGCAAAAAGAAAAAAAGAATTGAAAAAGAGCAACCTACTTTGCACTCTACAAAAATTAATCAAAAATCCAATCTTGCATATGCTTCCAGAACCAGAGTAGAAAGATGACATTTCACTAATCAGAATTTCACCACTTATCAATCAAAAGTCTTATTAATAGTCTAGGTAATACACTGTAAAACTTATCAAAGAGAAGGTTATAAAAAGTTAAAATTAATCAAATGAGTGGTGAAAAATACTGGGCTTCATCAAGAATCACAATGGCTCCTTTAATATCTACTTCCATAGCTCCACGAATGACTGGATTGATGATGTAGCTGTATGGGCAGAAAACCAATTGTGCATCATCCGCCATAGAACGTGCTGCATAATATGAGCAACCTAAAGAAGGAAGAAAATTGTTATAAGATTATGTTCGCAGCACCATGACACAGGTTGTCAGAAAAAAAATATAAAAGAAAAAAACCTTTAACAACTTGTCCAACTTTTACAAGATCTTCTATATCATGGGCCTCATGGCAACCTCCTTTCTGAAGGGATGGATGACCTTTGATTTTATGTACATTTCTGTTGGTAATAAAAACATATGATACATCATATTGTAAACAAAGATAACCAAGATTAACAGAGCATATAGGACAAGAGATATAACTCACTTAAATTCTGGGCATCCTACTTCTCGATTACTCAAAAGCAACTTGCTGGAAATTTCCAAAACCATTTTCAGCTATGAAAAATGATAGGAATCTTATTTATAAAAACAAAAGAACAAAAAAGCCATATGGGTCAGAAGTGCACCATTCTTCATCAATATTCTCTTTCCCACGTATATGCTTGTTTGTGCAGTAATGCTTCCGTGATGCCTGGAAGGGAGGGAGAGAGAGAGAGAATTCATATGCAATCAATATAAGCTTGAACCAGGAAAGAAAAATCTCTAGAACAGAACATTATTCAAAAGCAAGAATACAAGAAAAAGACATTATTTAAAAAGGTTCCTGTTCAAACAGCTATATACCTCCTCATGGAGTAGAAGAGTGCAAATTCCTCCCACATATCCAATAATAACTAAAAAACCATTGAGAAATTTTCTTGCGGTAAAAAAGATTCCTTTTATAATTGCTCACCCAACAACGGGTACCAATGAAAAACACATCTCGTTTCATGATTAAATGATTAGGAATTATTTTCACCTTTACTATTAGTTACACTTGGCTGCAATATAATAGAAGGAGAGGAGACAAGCACTCTATGCTGTGATGACCTATAAAGCAAGCAAATTGGACAAATCCGAATGGTCCAATATATGTTAAGCAATAAAAATATCTATTCAGTTGCTAAATGCAAGGACCTATCTACAAAAATGCATGGAAGTGTGACGCATGAGAGACTTCCATATAAGACGCTAACCATTAGCATGCATCATTAAACATGCCCTCCAAATTGGGATGAATGATCCACCCAAATAATTAAAGTTTAATTGGGATGATAACCAAATAACAGTCAAGAAAAAGACGACAAGCTACCAGGAGGGCTAACACAACTCCCATTGTACAATACCAAGGAATTTGTAAAACATGAACTGACAAGGAATAAGTAAACATACCAAAACCGCCATTGGCACTCGATAAGCAGTTTTCCGGTATTCACGAATCACTTGAGAAATTTGTGAATGCGTCCTCCTTAAAATACAGAAAATAGTTGATAACCATTTAAGAAATGAATTCAACATTTGACAACACAAAAAATCAATGTCTTGATACTTGGGAGCTTGTAAAATCTTCTTTCAAACTTCTCAAGTAATTCTATGGAAACTACAAAAATGATTGACGTCACAAGACCCAAATTCTTTATAATTCTTAGTTTCAACTCAAATTATTACAAATAATGATCAGAAGAAAATATTGGCATCGACTCACAGCAGAATTTCAGAAGGTAGGGAATCAGTTGTAATATGAAATTTTTTAACTATAACTTTACATGAGAATATAGGCAATCCTTATCTTGACATCAAAGTACAATAGTGTCAGAAATAAAGCATTAGGACTAAATAACTAATTGCGCCACCCTAATTTAGGGAATTATAGTTGAAAACTGTAATACTTCTGATGGCATAAACTGCATTATTTTAACATAAACTTTATAACTATTACATTTCAGTGTATCTAAACAAATATTAAGATATTTTGTTGTCACTAAACATATGGCTTTGTGAAGTGGGCCATCCAGTGCTTATGTGAAGCTTCTAAAACATTCATAATACTTTATAAAGCAATAGTCTGTCTAAAATCACAAATTTCCACAACATATTACCTAACTAAACAAACAACAAAAACAAATAAATAGAAGCTCCCAATTGCTATGAGATTAGGATAAAACTTTACGATGCGTAATATATGGTTGGTGTTGCCTTTTTCTTTTGATTCTTGCTGTTTGCTGCAGATTGAGCTGGCTCCAAAATTTCTGGCCCTGGATTACCTAATAAAAACTGCAATGTCAGTAGCGTAGAGGACTAAATGGTGAAATGGAAACATTGATTAAGAGATGGTCTGGCCATCCCATAATTTGACTGCATTTATCAAACTTCGTCAATCAGAAACCCCTGTTACCAAAATTCATAATGCAGATTTCTCTATGTTGTTTCCTCTGAATATGCAATAACCAAACGAAGATCCAAAGATTACGCATTGGTTTTAAATTATTGACTTATTTCTCACTTTCTTAGAAACCCTAACAATATAAAATTTACACTAGAAGTTTAGCTGCAACTGCCCAAGAAAGAATTGAGATTTATGCATTAGGATTTAAATCAATCTTTAAATACTCCCTTTACCTGAAGACTCCACTTCTGGAACAAATCCGCCGCCGTAAGCCAGAGGATCGGTCAGCGCCTCCGGAGCAGGCTTCGAGTGGGAAGGATTTCCACACTGATTCTTCGACTTACAGTTGTTCTGCCAAGCGAGGGTCGAGCACAGAAGCGAAAGCGATTTCCCGGTGCCGGTCGGGGACTCGAGCAGCGCGTGGCAGTGGCCCTCTCTCTGGGCGCGATCCAGGGTCGAGATGACCCGGCCCATGAACGCGAGCTGCGACCCGTACGGCCGGTACGGGAACTCCACTTGGATGCCTCCGATGTGGTACGCATTTTTGGGGGCTTTCGGGTTAGGGTTTAGTCCTGGAGTTGCAGAGACCATTTCTGGGTGTTCTGAAGAAGATCTTTGGAAGAAGAAAGCTTTGGGGCTTTTCAGTGGGATTGTATATCTGATTTATCGTTCTGGGAGGTTTAGGAGGATTTTGGCGGGAACTTGGATTGTGAGATTTGATAGAGGCGGTAACTTCCTTCTACACAGTGATTGGACCGTTTAGTGCTTTCCTAGTGAGCTCTTTAAACTAAATTAGAAATGTTAGGTTAACAAAATTTTTTACAAAAAAAATACTCTTATAAAGTGATGTGACACAATATGATTGGATTTCTCAAAATTTGAATTCATCTTCTTTCCAATCATTTTATGTCACATATTTTGTAAGAATTTTTTTTTATAAAATTTTTGTAAGCCTAATATTCCTCAATCTGAAAAAGTAGAGAAAAACAAATTTGTGGGCCTAAAACTGAAAAAGTAATATTAAAAAAAGTTTAACATTTGAATTTTGACTTTTTAGATTTAAAAAGAAAATATGACAAATGTTAAATTTAACTTTGAATAGAGAGTTGGTTAAATGAGGTTTTTTATGTGTTTTGTTAAAAATTTAAAGAAATGTTATATTTGAAGAGTTTGTTGTGAATGCTCTTAGTGCCATGTGTCCAATGTAGGGTAATAATTAGACTACTAGCGGAATATACCTTAAAGGTTGTTTCCTTTTCTAGATATAGGGAAAAAAAAACTATAAAAATAAACCTGCAGCAGATACCCTATTTGACTTGTTCATTTCCTATACCATTGGGAAGCACTGTAGCTTTCCAATAGATTATTATAATCCTAAAAGTTGGTAAAAGTTGAGAGAAAAAGTGACAAAAAGGGGAAAGTGAGAAAAATAAAATAAAATAAGAGAAAATAAAAAGAATTTAATTGATATAGAAAAAAATAAAGAAATATATTGTGGAGTGTTCTTTTATAAGAAAGCAAAAAGTAATTTTATTCCATAAATTTTATAGAAAATGGTTGGGTATCTGCTTTCCTAAATTACATTATCTTCTTTAGATATAGGAAAAATTCTTAGAAAACTTTCAAAAGTGCTACCGTAGATCTATGGTAGTTAGGGAACCAAAAGTGCTACCGTAAATCTATAGTAGTTAGGGTAGCACTTTTGTTTTCCTTACCATTATTTTAATATAAAAAGCTTTTGCTTTTCTTTCACATTTATTTTAAACAATTTTTAAATGATTTTTTTTTCTCTTTTTCTCCCAACATTTAATTTTTATAATATTTAAATGATATAAATAAATGATAAGGGAAACAATTGTAAAATTTATTTAAATATAAAAACAAAAAATAGTTTGGAGTGTAGTATATAGTATTATTCTAATATTATGCTAAATCCACACAACTCTAATAATAAGATCCTCTCTGCTTTAAGTGAAATGTTGTTGAACAATTTTATGAATCAGGTTAAATTTTCGTTAGATATTGTGAAACATAGTTGGATTGTGAAATAGTTGAACAACTCTTCGTCATCTTTATTCTGATTGAACACTCATTTGTTTCTCAACGTCTTTTTGTCTTTAAGAAACTTTACCAACTTATAAGTGTCATTCTTCTGTAAAGAATTCATCTATCTCTTCTTGCATGACTTTCATTCAGCTCTGTTTGTCCTAATGAGACTGTACTTTCTAAAATATCTTTGACTTCTCCTCATTAGTAAACAAACTATAATCAGAATCAGGGTATTGGTTGATGGACGAATGCTTCAACCGTTTTTCCCTGGGCACATCTGCAAATGCCATGCATCCGAAGGCCTTCAAGTGAAAGTAAGAAACATTATTATTTTCTTTGCACACTTTCGTTGGAATATTAAAACCCAAAAAAACTGATGGAGACCAATTGATTAGGTTGCACACAGTACGAACAGCTTCGCCCTAAAATGATTTAGGCAATTCAGCTATCCTTAACATACTTGATACTTCTGTCTTTTTCCAAAATAGTGCGGTTAGTTATCTCTCTGCCACACCGTTGTGATATGGGGTACTAGCTGAAAATTAATAGTCCAATACTCTAATAACACTCACCAAATATGACAAAATATGGCGGAATTTGATACAAATATAAATTCACGGGCTCTATTTTTAAAAATATAGAATACATTTGAAAAAAAAAAAACTCTTTTTTTTGATGAATAAACAAACATGTAATCCAGTCGCATTCCAATCAAGAACAACTTTAGTAAAAACATTTAAGGAAAAAAAAAAGATCCACTCATTCCACAGCCAACTTTGCTCTGGCGTGTCCTCGGTTTATTTGAAATTGTCCTGTAATGCCAAGATGCGCCATAAGAAGCCAGACGTGAGTGAGGAGCTCCCCGCCGCTGGCAAGCTGTTGAGCATGAAAATATCCTCTGCAGTGACTAGCAGCGTAACCTAGGATCTCAATCCACACGTTACAAATAAACTCCCACTTCTTCTCTTCATTCCATTTGTTTTCCTCCATGGTCACCATTTTCTGCAATTGATTTGCAAGCCTACATCCATCGAATAGCACGGATTTGCTCCTGTCCCCTTTCACCTTAGTTGGTTCAACTTCAGTACACACTGCAAGCAACATTGTGCGAAATTTGTCATTATGTTTTGATGATAAACCTTTTTCCTTGGCAAATGCCTTCGCTTCCTCACAAGTGTCTCGAAACCTCATCATCCCAATCCCAATTGGCAACATGGAAGGACACATGACTAAAAGATGCAACATGTAGTCCGATAGGTTCTTGCTCGAATCTTTGGCATCCAAGTCTTCATCCATATCTGAGTGATAGCAGAGTTCAGTAGCAATGTGCCAAATAAGAATGCTTTGGTCGAATTCTACCTGCTCAGTGCTCCAATCGAAAGAGGAGGAACATTCATATTCTTCTTCTTGGAAAACAAGACCGCCTCTGGCACTACATAAAGACGCGATATATTTATCATACTCTGATTTTTCTTTGTTGGCCTTTGCTTTTTCTTTGTTAATATCTGCTTTTTCTTTGCTGACCTTGGCTTTTTCTTTGTTGACCTCTGCTTTTTCTTTGTCGACCTCGTTGACCTCTGCTTTTCCTTTGCTGCTGCTGACCTTCGATTTATTCAGGAAGTGCTGGAAGATCAAAATTTTCATATGGCTAGAGATTTTGCAACGGTATTCATATCTGCACTTCTCCAACGTTCCATGAAATGGTAAATGTTTCACAATCTTTTGGACACGTTTATGATCCGGAAAAGGCACGAGGTTGCGTTTAAGGGAAAAGGTTAGCAAATTGTACTGAGACATGGAATTTGACCACCTCTTTTTGTTATAAGGTAGAAAATAAAAGATTAGGTTAAAAACAATGTTCCCAAAATAAGAAATTATTGGAGAAACCTTAGGTTGATGAAAAAAGTAGGTAACTGGAGAAACCATACGTTGAAAACAAGAGGTTATTCTGGAAACGATAGACTTAAAACAAGAGATTATTTGAGAAAGGAGTTGAAAACAACGATTATTTCCAGTAAAATTTTCAGGCTTACGCAACCATAGCTCTGTCCTGTCGGAGGATAGAAGCAAAATGACAGCATAAAATTCTAGAAGAATAGCTCCGACCAGCAATATGTAAGTAACGATCAGATCAGTCTGCAGGTGATTGTGCTTCTCAGCAATCAGGAAGAACACAAAAACAATAATTGTGAAAGAGGAAGTGAGGAAGCGGCAAACGCATCCCGATACAGTGTATAATATAGGTGCCTTGGTATAGAAAGCATCATACCCGAATCCAAGTTCCATTTCAACTAACGTAAAAGCATCTTTCCACGTGGAATTCTGGAAGAAAGACTGGCTGCTATCTCGGTCCTGGAAGCTAAGAATAAGATCTACAAAGAGCCGCTTGAAATTCTTGAAGAATTTGTCCGCATCAGTCAACAATTGCCTTGTACTGTCGGCACTACTGTTGTTACCCTCATTACTGCGAGCATCGGACTGGTGAGAAACCTCGACCACCTCGTCAGCCGACACAGAAAACCCCTCTTCCTTCTTCGAACTGAATTCCTCCATGAATTTAGCATAATTTGGTCCAGGATCGGGAGAATCGAGCAAAGAAACAAGGAACTGTTCACGATTTGCAGACATCAAAGCCAATGACCTTTCTCCATACTTTATAACCCCAGCAAAAAGCATGGGGATGGTCAGGAACGAAAGCCAAGTTCCACTCCAGGCCGTGTAAGTGACATACAATGCCACACCTGTTTGGACACATAGTCCAAGCAAGTGCCTTATCCACAACTCATTGTCTGCTATAGCATAAGCAGTAATTGTGTCTGGGCCGCCGAGGTGTAGCAATAGGAATGGTGCCCAAAATGCCATGAGCTCATAATCCATAAGATTGATTTTATCGGCGGCACCTCCACAGGCATTTCTTTGCTTTTTGAAGAGGACACCCAGTGCAACAGTTGCCACCCAGTCTGCCAATAGGTACGCTGACCAAATACACAATCTCAGCCAGGTTCCTGGATTATACTTTCTGCGGTTGCCCATCACAATTAGTGATATTTGCAAGAAGAGGCTGAATAGGATCAGTATCTGTACCTCCCAATCCTCCCATAGTTTCTTCACTGATTCTAAGGACAGTTGATCGAGTATTCTCTTCTCCGCAAAAAGCCAACCGCTCAAAACTGAGAACAAAAAGACAACATGTACGTACCAACGCTTAGAACATTCCCAACAGACTAACTAAAATAACTTTTTTCTTTTTCTTTTTTTTGACCATTTTGCTTAGTAAATTTAACTAAAATACCAAATAACCTCTTTTAACAGCCTTAATAAAATAACCAAAATGATTTGGTGAGTGTATAATACTTAAGTGATTTACCGACACTTAGACAAAAAGACTAAATTCATGTTAAATATAACTGCTAATTATAATGACACGAAAAATAAGTTCGGTAAATATCAAAGGTTATTTTTGTGCTTGGTACGGTGTTGCTAGTGACTTACTTGTAACTATCATCCTCAGTTCAGCTTCTGTGATCTCCGAAGTGCATTTCTTGGCAAGAGACTTAAGGCATGGAGTTATAAATAGACCCAATATTGTGAACTTTGAAACGTGACCCCGATGGGAAATAAAAAAAATAAAAAAATAGATTTGGACTTAAGTGCTGCTTACTCTGCAAATAAATTTAATTTGGCTTTATCGACGCTCAAGGTATGCTTTATGGTACAGACTGAATTAAACTGCTCTGAAATTTTTATTATGAGTAATGCTATGTACAATCATATTTTTTCACACCCATTTTCACACATTTTTAAGTGATTTTTAAAATCATCATTAAATCAAAATTCAATAAAAATTTATCTCTAATTCAATGATATGGAAAATGAATGTAAAAAAAAGTAAGAGTGTTTATAATATTACTTGTTATTGTAAATGTTTTTGTGTAAGTTAAATATTTAGAGTTGACCATACTCACTAATGTATGTTGATTGTTATTGTGAATGTTTTTGAGTAAGTAGATCGAAGATTTGGAGTTGATCATATTCATACTCGATCACTAATGTATGGTAATGGTTATTTTGAATCTTTTGTGTAATTTTAATATTTGGAGGTGACCATATTTGAATATGTTGATGGTTATTGTGAATATTTGGAGGTGACCATATTTGAATATGTTGATGATTATTGTGAATGTTTTTAGCAAGCAACTGTGCGTAAAAGTTTGTGTTTTATCATTTAACCAGTGTGCTCCACAGACTTGCCTGCAAAAATCATGATCTGCCAAATACATGACCTACTAGTTCAGAAATGAAGATTGTTTTTGACAACGTTACAAAATAAGAACAACTTCCAAGAGGATTGTCTTACACAATTGACAACATTCCAAAGTCTTACAAAATCAGGCTAACATTTTGTAATTAAATGGTTAGGGCAATATCAGCCTTGAGGAAAATTTATTAGACGCAGGATAAAATAGCAAGACAATAACAAAAGACCCCATGAACATGCTAGTAAAAATCGGTACTTCATCTCTACTGTATATATGAAACTTATTCTTCTGTCTTTCTAGTTTCGGTGCAAAATTAGTAGCTTCAACTTTTATTTTGGATTTGTATTCAGTGACTTCAATCTTGCATTTTGAAACTTCATTCGAGATGTTTGTTTCAATCGGTGCCCGTTCATACTTTAAATTATCATGCTAGTCCCTAAACATATATCAACATCATTCAATTACCATACACAAATTTCGGGATCTCACAATTTAAAAAAAACTACAACCACGATTGTCTTCGTTATGCAAACCCCCCTCCCCCCCCCCCCAAAAAAAAAAGAAAAGAAAAGAAAGAGGATTAACCCAGCCCAATACAAAAATCCAAAAAATAGGGATTTACACCACGATCGCTAAAAAACAATATCACATACCGACCTTATATGAATCTCGAAGCAGTATAGTAATATATAATATGTGAGCAGGAAATAAGGAATGTATATGGTAAGTCTCAAAAAAATGCTATTTTTCTAATTCTATAATACGTTATATTTGTAATTTATAACCACATATATATATACCTGCTCAATAAAATGTTTGCAAGTTGTCTATCAACGTTGGCTACCAGATGCGTATTAGTCAATGCATGTTCTGATTTACTTTTTTTTTTATTTTTTTATTTTTTTTCTCGTTAACTTTTTATCTTTGTCATTGCTTCTTCTCTTTAGAAGTCTTGGTGTCATTCTTCTCATTTACTCTTTTATTACTTTTCTTTTTTAGAGTTTAGGTTATTGTTGGATACCAGCATGCGTATTAGTCAATGCATGTTCTGATTTACTTTTTTTTAATATATATATATTTTTTTTATGAGCTTTTAACTTTTTTTCTCTGTCATTGCTTCTTCTCTTTAAAAGTCTTGGTGTCATTCTTCTCATTTACTCTTTTATTACCTTTTCTTTTTTAGAGTTTAGGTTATTGTTGGATACCAGCATGCGTATTAGTCAATGCATGTTCTGATTTACTTTTATATTGCTTTAAAACAAAAATAAAATAAAAATAATTATGAGCTTTTAACTTTTTTCGCATTTACTTTTTTTTCTTTGTAATTGCTTCTTATCTTTAAAAGTCTTGGTCTCATTCTTCTCTATTTACTCTTTTATTGCCTTTTCTTTTTTAGAGTTCAGTTGATGTTGTATTGCAACTCACATTTTGATCTGTTTTATTTTTATACTAGCATTGCATTTAGTCAGTATTCTCAATAATTATTTTAGTTTTTTATTTTATTTATTTAATTTTTCTATTTTTGAGCTTTAACTTTTTTCTTATTTAATTAATTATTATTATTATTTTAATTTTTAGTGTCAGTGTTTCATTTACTCTTTTTTTTTCTTTTTTAAATATTTGATTCTTGATTTTGCATTGCACCTACACGTTTGATCCATTTTAATTTTGAAAAGAATATAATGTTCTCATTTACTTTTTTTTTTTTTTTTATTGGGGATAACTTTATTTGCCTCCTCTGAATTGTCATTTATTTTGCAATGTCCCCTCAAAGTTCAAAACCAATTTATTGTATTAAACTTTCAATTTTTTTTAATTTCACCCTATTAGGATATATATATATATATATTATATATATAATATATATATATAATATTTCAAAGAGTTAGGTGTGGGTATTTTTAAATTCCATTAAATCCTAACAAAATGCCTAAATTCTTACAATTTTTTTTCTTTATTTTTTTCCAAAAAAAAAATGTATTTTGAAAATTTTGACACTCATAATGTTATAATTTAACGAAAAATTCTAACGGAATAGAGAAAATTGAAAAACATTGAAAATTTGATACATTAAATTAAGATGTTTTGAATTCTGGAGGAACATTGCAAAATTGGTGACAATTCAATGGGTAAGTGAAGTTATTGCTTTTTATTTTGTTGAGCGTTTAACTTTTTTTTCTTATTTATTTTTTGGCTTAAGTCTTCCCATTTACTATTTTTGTTTAAATGATTAAAAATTTATTATTTTTTATTAATTTAAGCTTTTGAGACAAGTGGTGATTTAACATACTATTATAACAAATATCATGAGTTTAAACCTTATCTTTATTATTCAATTTTTATTTTAATTGAAAATAAGCTTTTAACACAAGTTGTGATTTAACACTTTTATTTCTTTTTCTTTTTTCTTTTTTTTTTTGACACTCTTTTATTTCTTTTTCATTTTTAAAGCTTTGGTTCTTCATGTTGCATTGCAACTCCGTGTTATGATCTATTTAAAGTATTTGTCTTTAATCAATGTTCTCGTTTCCTTATTTATTACTATTTTCATGATTTTTTTTTTAGATTTTAGCTCATTTTTTCAAATTTACTTTTTTATTTTTATTTTTGATTTCATCTGAGCTTTTAGCTTTTTCTTTTTCTTTATAATGGCTTCTTCCATTTTAAAGTTTTGTGTCAGTGACTCAGTACTCTCATTTACTCTTCTATTACGTACCTTATTTTTATTTATTTATTTATTTTTTTTATTTTTTTCAGTTTTGGCTTTTGAGGTTGCATTGCAACTACACGTTTTATATCTGTTTTTATTTTAGACAAGCATCTGCCTTTAGTCAGTGTTCTTATTTGTTTTTCATTGGTTTTTTATCTTTTAACTTGTTTCTCTAATTTACTCTTTTATTGCTTTTTCCTTTTTTGAAAGATTTGATTCTTGATGTTGTGCATTAATGCAACTACACACTTTGATCCGTTAAAATTTTGGGCAAGCATCTACCTTTCTTTTCTTTTCTTTTCTTTTCTTTTTTTTTTTTTTGGAATTGAGGCAAGCATCTACCTTGAGTCGATGTTCTCATTTACTTTTTCATCACTTTTCTCTCGTTTTTTTTGAACGCATTTTATTTTTTAAGATTTTGATATCAATATTCACATACACTCTTTTAATGCCTTTTCTTTTTAAAAGATTTGGTTCTTGATGTTGCGTTGCAATTACACGTTTTAATCCATTTTAATTTTGGACAAACGTCTGCCTTTAGTTACTATTTTCATTTACTTTTTTCATTGCTTATCCTTTTTTAAAGTTTTTGGTTCTTGCTATTGCATTTCCACTACACGTTTTATTTCGTTTTAATTTTAAACAGATGTAAGCCTTTAGGAAGGGTACGTTTAGGATTGTGATTTTGTAGACAATAAGTACGATTTTAAATCAAATTGCAAAAATTAAATTGTTTGAAAACTGCGATTTTAAAAAATTGCGATTTGAAAATGCAGAAAATCTGCGATTTCAAATCGCAGGTAAGGGAATACTTTTTTGAAAACGCTATTTTTAAATGCACTTTTTAAAATCGCAGTTTTCAAATGCACTTTTTAAAATCGCTATTTTTAAAATTACAATTCCAAACAGACCCTAAATGTTCTCATTCGCTTTATTTCGTTTTAATTTTAACTTTTGGAAATATTGTTTTATCAAATAGGTCAGTTTTTTGTTTGGCATAGTTTTTTATGCATTAAAAATATTTTTTAAGCTCTTTAATACAATCTTAAACATGCTCCAAGTTTTAATGTAAGTATTTCTATTTACTCTTTTATTGATTATTCTTTTTTAAAAATTTGATTTTTTTTTTGAAGTGAAAAAAAAAATAATAATAAGGGAAAACTTCACTTAACCCCCCTGAACTGTCATGTCTTTTGCAATCACCTCCCAAACTTCAAAACCTTTCAATTTAGTATATTTAAGTTTTAATTTTTTGCAATCCCTCATCCGTTAGTCAATTCTGTTAAGTCAGATGATCAAAGGAATGAAATAACTTTTATGCCCTTAACTTTTTTAAAAAATTATAAATTTACCATTATTTCAGAATAAAAAATTATTAAAAAAAAATTGTTTGGGTCAGACCCACTGGGTCACAGGTGACCCAGCGTTGGGTCACGCCATGACCCAGCCGTGGGTCACAGCTGACCCACATTGACCCCAACGTGGGTCACTTTTTTTTAAAAAAAAAAAAAATATTAAGGATAGTTAGGTAATTTAACACCCTTCAGTTAGGATTTAACGAAAAATCCTAACGGAATGGGGATTGCAAAAAATTAAAACTTAAATACACTAAATTGAGAGGTTTTGAAATTTGAATGGGTAATTGCAAAAGACATGACAGTTCATATGGATTAAGTAAAATTTTCCCTAATAATAATAAAAATAAAAATAAAAAAAAAAAAAAAAAAAGTTCTTCATGTGGCATTACATCTTCACGTTTTCATTTTAATTTCGGACAAGCATATGCCTTTAGTCGGTGTTCCCATTTACATACAAAAATTAAAAACAAATAAATAAATAAAATTGTTGTTGTTGCTGCATTGCAAGTGAACATTTTTAGCCGTTTTTCATTTTGAAAAGTACTTCTTTGCGTTCATGCCTGCGAAAATGTACACTAGACGTATAACAAAATACAAATTAAAAAAAAAAAAGTATTTATCTCTAATTTTAGACAAGCATATTGTAATTAGACGATGTGAAATATAGACTATCTTTATAAACCAGCAATTATACGTGGGCTACTCCTAATTTCTTAAATATGAGATTAGGGTGTTATAAACTTTTTCTCTTAAACTCTCATTTTTCTCGTTAGGACAATGTCATGCAATACTACAGTACCTCATGACCTAATGTTATAAGGTAACTTTGATACCATTTGTAACAATCCAGGTAAAAACGCTAGTTACATCTGCGTTAACACCTCAAAAGTATTAGTCAATTTGGAGCTTCCTTAAAGATCCTTATAAAGCTCTGTTTTACTTAATAACTAGGTAATGTGAGACTTAATGACTATTTTTTAAACCAACTACTCTATGTGAGTTACTTCTGATCTCCCAATACGTGACATGAGCGCTACACATATGCCTCTACCAGCCCTCAATGGCTAGAAAAAACGGCACTGGTCCAAGAACGCCAATGGCTAGAAAAAGCTTCTATCATACCCATTTGGTTGGCTGACGTAACGAAAGACTTGATAATCAAAATCAAAAGAATCTGCGTCTTCTGATTGAAAAATTAAAACAAGTTCGCAGGCTTAAAATTAACAAATTTCGCAAAGTGTTTGAAATAAATTATCTAATTGATAAATATTCAATTGTGTTTTGATTTACAATGTAAACTCACCTATAAATACTAGTAGAAAATTTGAAGAGAAAATAATCTTAGTCCTAGTAGCATAAGTAAACTTAATCCTTAGTAAAACAAAAATAATAATTACAAATCCTAGTAAAAAAAGTAAACCTAATCTTAATAAGGAAAACAATTACAAAATCTGAAATCTTAAAAGTAATAAAAATAAATTAAAAATAATAAAATAAAATAAACGGTAAAATCATAACATAAAATAAAAAATTAATAAATTGATTTTTCTATCAATTGAATACGGTTGTCAATCAGCAATGATGATGACGAAATCTTTCTTTCTAAACTTTTACTATTTGAATTTAAACAAAAATTTTTTTAATCAGCATTTTCATCTATAATAAATTACTTATTATTCTTTTTATTTTAAAATTTACAGAAAATATAGATAAATTCCGACGACATCATGTGCCTATTCAAAAAAGCAAAATAGCTAGATCTGAAGAAGACTGCACAACTATGAAGACCCTGTTGCTCTTGCTCCGTAGCTTTTTGAGCTCTCAATGGCTATTTTGGATCTGATTAAGAAGATGTGGAAGGTAAAGTTGAGTGGTGTTCAATCCCTGAGTCAACAGCTCGAAGTGAATCTGAAAGGAGGTTTAATGTTCCTAGTTCAGTGGAAAAGCCATTGAATACAGGATATCCTCATTCCTGACCTCCTTGAATCGAAGAACCAGTGCCGCTGAGACAAAGACTCGACCAACTTGGCAAGAATTAGACAGCCCACAAGACAGACCTTCATCCAAATTTCTCTCATTGCGATTCGAATCATTTACAAAGCTTAGAGTATGAGTGGTGTGCGAGAGTGAGACAAGCAGAGGGGAAGGGGATTTGGGCGAGAAGAAAAATCAGGGGAGGGGGTCTGTGTGATGAGAGTGAAAGACAGAAGTGGAAAAAAAAAAGAAAAGAAAAATAATAGGAGAAAGTCTATATACACTTCGAACTACTACCCTCTAATTGGCAATACAATTTTTAAACTTTTTTATTGAGACAATATCTTTTAAATTACAAAAAAATTATCAATGTCTCATAATAGCAAAAATATCTTTAATAAAATAAAATATTTTTGTTTTTAAAAAATAAAAACTAATTTTTTTAAAAAAAATAAAAAATAAAAAATAAAAAACCAACAGTGAAATTTTTAATTTTTTCTTTTGCTCTTTCTTAAAAAAAAAATTAAAATTTCTTCGAATTTATAAATGTATTTTTGTTTTATTAAAGAAATTTTCAAGTTATTTTTGTTATTTTCGTCGCTTGAAAAATATTAATAATTTTTTGATAAATTATCAATTATGTGATAATTTAAAGAAAATATATGAATTTTTTTTTTAAAAAAATAATATTTAAAAAATAGAAATAGTGAAATAAATATTCCCTGAGTAGCTAAAATAGTTGCTACGTACTATGCTCGAGATGCTGTATTCACTGTAATATCGAAACATTTTAAACCAGTTTACTTTATTCATTGCTCGAACATGTAACGTAATGCCTACGAGGGAAAGGGATTCATGGAGAAAATAAAAAACAATGTATAGTAGATCCAACTCTCAACTCGAGTGAAAATTAAATTTACCCTTTCATCCGCAACCGGTCCTCTCACACAAATGAAGCACCATTCCTTGTTTGCTTGGGAAGGTGAAAGAGGATAATTGGAGGAGATCGAGGCAGGAGACAATCAATGGATTTTGTGGAAGTCATCTCTGCAGTCTTACGGCAACTCAAAGTCGAGCCCTATGGAGAATTATACTTCATGCGTAGGGCGATAAAAAAGGCAGAGGCGATCATAAAAGATCTTGGACAGATTAAAAATTTCCTCACCAATGATGAACTTCAGAAGTTGGAAAATCTTCTTGCTGCTGTTTACGAGATGGAGGATTTTTATGAAACGTTTTTCCTCCGAATAATGCATGTAAGGAGAATGGGCTTCGGTAGGAGGTACATTTTCATCCTTTGTCAGATGTTGAAATTGAAGGCTACAGTACTAGACTTTCGCAGTGAGAGTTTGACGCTCTTATCCAAGATCCATGACGCTATTAAGCCCCTCATGAATATTAAGGAATCAGGTGTTATCGAGAGCGGAGGTGAAGTATCAGACGTCGTTGGCTTGGAAAAGTACAAAGGATACATGGTGACCCGCCTAACTGACACTAATTCCCCTCCAAATCTTGCGTTCATCTTATTCTCAGGCAAGACTGGCTCCGGCAAGACTACCCTTGCAACAGAAGTATATAAGAGTCGTGAGATTGAAAGTCATTTTGAATTCCGCGCATGGGTTTCTGCCTCTGACGATCCTGTATCCAACCTCCGGAGCATTTTGCAGCAGATCATCACTGGCGATTCAACGGTTGACATGGAATCTACCGTAACAGAATTGGGAGAGAAGATCTGTGCGATTTTGCAGAAGAAACGGTGGCTGGTCGTGGTCGATAATGTGCAGAGCCCAGTTGATCTTTCGAAGATATTACCAGGTTCTGCCATTTCAGAGAAAGGTAATGGTAGCAGGGTGATACTGACAATGAGGAGCGAATATCTCACCCAGCGCTTTATCGCTGAATATGGAACTAATCCAGTTTTTCTTTATAAGCTCCAGCCGCTACAAAATGAGGATGCATGGCATTTGTTCTTGAAAAAGGTACGCTTACCAGATAATACTGTTGAGTCTGATATTCCAGATATGCTCAAAAGTAAAATTATAAATATATGCGAAGGCAATCCTTCGGCAATCGTGGTGGTTGCACATTGTCTATCGACAAAAACATGCTACGAAGAATGGTTGGCAGTTCTTGAGCAGTACCCTGGCTCAGACATCTTGGCCTCGAGGAATCGTGAGCTAACCCCCGGGTCGAGTATTTGCCTACTTTATTTTGGGCATTTCCCAAAAGGATACGAAATTCCAGTGAGAAGGTTATTGCGTTTATGGCTTGCAGAAGGGTTTGTAACTGATCCAGAGCCACGGGAACAGACTGAAAGGATTCCATGGGATCTAGAGAAAAAGGCGGAAATGTATCTAGACGAACTTTCCTTCCTAAACATTATTCAAATAACAAAATGGAGAAAAGATGGGAGTCCCAAAACATGCCAAATATTAATGCCTGATATCCAATATGATAACTACCAGTCAAAGGCAGAAGATATATTTGGCCTTCTCCACATCCCCCCAACTACGCCAGATCACAAAAGTACTGATGCATCTCGGAAGTTTGGCGTTCGCCGTGTTGCTGAGCATGGTGACATAAAAAACTATTTCCGTGAAGACTCGCACACGCAACATCTGCGCTCTTACTTGTCCTTCAACACTCAGAACAAGGATATGCCTGCGGAGGAAATAGGGAACTTTCTCAGTACTAAAGTCATTGGTCATCGAGGCTTTGGATTGCTCAAGGTGCTTGATCTAGAGCGTGTTTACAAACCTAAATTACCCCGTAATCTGGGGAAACTGTATCAGTTAAGGTACTTGGGTTTAAGATGGACCTTCTTGGATACGCTTCCCCCCTCTGTTAGTAAGCTGCGCTTCCTTGAAACCTTGGATGTGAAGCACACCAATATCAGCTCTCCACCGAATTCTATTTGGAAGATGAATTACCTGCGACATCTGTGTCTTAATGGAATTCGCCTTGACATGCCTGGGAAGAAACAAAGTATTTCTCTTCCTAGGCTCCATACCTTATGGGGATTATTTGTGGACACCAAGAGTCGAGTGAAGAATGGTTTGGATGGGTTAACCAATCTCAGGAAATTGGGTCTGACATTTCATTTAGACTCCGTTAAGGAATTGAATAAGTGGATTGCAAGTTTGAAAGAACTTGAATCTCTGAGGTTAAAATCCAAGGACGAGAATGGTCAACCTTCAAAGCTCAAATTAAAGCCTCTATTAGGCCTAAAGAATCTCACCAACGTGTATTTGATTGGAAACTTACCGGAGCTAAATAGTGAATACTTTCCGCACAGTATGAAAGTTCTTACGTTGTCGGTATCAAAGCTGAAAAAAGATCCCATGCCAATCCTTGCGAAGCTGCCAAAACTTCGTGTCCTTAGGCTATTGGGCGATTCCTACACTGGGAAGGACATGGTGTGGCCTCATGAAGGCTTCCCTGAGCTTACTATACTGAGGCTCTGGATGCTAAAGGAATTGGAGACATGGACAGTGGAGGAAGGAGTAATATCGGCCCTCAGCGAACTGGAAATCCGATGCTGTCACAATCTGAAGAAGCTTTCGTGGCCCGAAGATTTGTCTTGGACAATAGTTTTAACGAACATGCCAAAGGACTTCGTAGACTATGTTGTAGCCAAACCAGCCGACGATTACTGCGACACCTTAATCACCAAAACCCTGCCGTTCTGAACGGGATTCACTGCAGTTATGAAAATGTGAAGCAGGTTTCTTGCTGTGCTTTTCTCATTTCTCCTTATCTTTTAAGTAGTTATTATTAGCCATGAAAAAAAAAGAGATCATTATTTGACTGAAAAGTTTTTACCGACAATATCGCAGGTTTGACGCTTGTACGGTCACTCATCTATTTGCTTTAAAGAGATTTGTGGTTTGTGTTAAAACATAAGAAGACAACCTGATCACTCAAGGAGCTGCCACCTGAACATCAAATCTAATTGTTTTTTTTATGTGTTGCTATGTTATTGTTCTTGATTTTGTTGTTGCTGCCGCCGCTGTAGCTGCTGTGTTGCTGTGGCTGTTAAAACTGCTCTTATCATGTTGGATACATTAATTGTTTAATTTGTTTCGTGTGCTTATATTAGACTTATAATTTATGTACTTTTCTGTGAGGCAGTAATATATTCTCATAATAATCCTTTAGCAGTTGAAGTTTCTCTCATTATTTTCTGATAACAAGAAGGGAAAAAATATTAGACACTTTTCTTGGAAAGCAATGCTGTACATGTACTAACGAATCCATGCAAAGAAATGACTCGAAATTATCGGCCGAATTTGACTGTCATAGACTAGAAGACCTTAAACGTTAAACAATTAATAAAGAACGCACCAATTCAGGTCGGTTCAACACTTAGCACATCAGTTTGCTTTGCTTAAATTAATTTTTGTGGACCCATCATTAAATTTTAATTTTTTTTTTAATCCCATATAGCTTAGGCTGATTTACTGTTCAATCAACTCAGACTTATGTATATCACTACTCAAATACAAAAGAGAAAGTTACAATGTGGAGTATATCAAAATATGAGTTCATACTAGCCAGTGAGAGAGATAAAGTCCGTTTATATCTGTGCTTTTAAGAAGAGCTATTTTAAAAATCAAAATATTGATTTTAAAAATAGGTAAAAGTGTAATTTTTAAAAATGTGGTAATTAAATGTTTGACAATATCATATTTTGGCATTTAAAATTATAGGGAGTTTAGCCCTTAAAGTTGTAATATGTTTCCAAAAGAGCACTAATTACATTCAATTTAAAATTAGCAAAATTTTTTAACAATTTTTTAAAAATACAATTTCAAACGATCAAATTTCTACTATTTAATTAAAAATATATTTGTTAACTATAAAATTGTAATATCAAACTCATAGTAATTATTTTTAAGGAAGATGGTCAAACATGTAAAAAAAAAAATTGAAGATATTGCAAGCATGGGCGGACGGTACGCTTCAGCCCAGGCTGACGCCTAGCACTACTCAGTGTACTCACCCCTAGAAGTTATGGCACGTCGCACTTCCAAAGGGAGAAGCTCACACGCTAACCGGCGTCGCAGACTCTCTTCACTCTTTGCCTCGATTTCTCTCTCGTAGGCCTTCTCATGGCGTTTCTATCCCGGCGATATCCAGGGCTTCTCTCGCGCTTCAACACAACCAGGTACCACTCGCTCCACCTCTCTTCAGCAAATTCGTTATTTCCATTTCCGTATTCAACCCTAGATGTTCCATCATCAAATACCTTGAATGACCAGCCACCGCGGAATCACATCAAGAACGAAACCGATCTCGACGAAAGCTTCGTTCTCGAGCAACTCTCTGACCTCTTGCCAATCTCTCGTAACTCTTCAGCTCCTAACCTATTAAGAGACTGTAATCCAAGAAAACAAGTAGCACAAGTTAGGGCAGTTGATGGGTTTTTGTTGCCCGAAGAGAAATTACTAGGGGTTTTCCCTCAGAGACTGAGGGGTAAAGCTGCAATTAAGCACGCTTTGACAAACGTTGGGGTTGAATTGAGCCTTGATGTTGTTGCTAAAGTAGTGAACAGAGGGAACTTAGGTGGTGAAGCAATGGTTATCTTTTTCAATTGGGCGATTAAGCAGCCGGCGATACCTAGGGACATTAGTAGTTACCGTGTGATTGTAAAAGCGTTAGGAAGAAGAAAATTCTTGAAATTTATGATGGAAATGTTGCGTGAGATGAGGACCGAAGGCATTAGCCTTGATTTGGAGACGCTATCGATTGTGTTGGACAGCTTTGTTAGGGCTCATCACGTGTCAAAAGCAGTAGGAATTTTCGGAAACCTAGAAGAGTTTGGATTGAAATGTGACACCGAGTCTTTGAATTTGCTTTTAAAATGCCTCTGTCTGTGATCCCATGTTGCTGCTGCAAATTCATTTTTGAATTCAATTAAAGCGAAGATACCATTTGATAGTATACAACTTCACCTCAAAGGACTTCCTTTTCGTAGGTATCCAACAAATTTTGTCCTCACCTCCAAGTCTTACTTTTTGCGAATACAGCAGCTCAAAAAAATGAGACACAAGATCCACCTCCCAATCATGCACTGGTCGAGTGAATAAAACATTCACTCGACCTCATTGGATAATTTGCGGAAGAGGCAAGTTATTGTGATGGAGTGGTGTTGTTTGTGCAAAACAAGTGGAAAGTCCATCGATCATTTATTCCTTCATTGTGTAGTTGCTTCAGAAATGTGGTCTGTGTTTTTTCAGTTGTTTGGTGTAGCTTGGGTGATGCCTCATAGTGTGAGTGAGTTGTTGGGTTGTTGGAGGGGACAAGCGGGCAATCGTGAGGCTATGCATTTGTAGCGGTTGGCTCCTTTGTGTTTGATGTGGTGTCTTTGGCGTGAGAGGAATGCAAGGAGTTTTGATGATAAAGAGCTTGGCTTGTTAGAGTTGAAGCGGCGGATGTTGCAAACATTGTTTACTTGGCGTGTGGCTTGGAATACTTTGCAGGCTTCTACTTTTGTTGAGTTTTTAGATTTATGTTCCTCTTTCTCCTTAAAATAGGGGTTCTCTTGTATACTTCCCGTGTACTAGGGTTGCGCCCCTCTGCGCTTTATTTTAATATACATTATACATACTATCAAAAAAAAAATATCATTGTCAGTGGGTGGTCGAAATTTGGTAGAATTAGCGGAATCGAGAGTTTGTTGGAAGCAATGTTAGCAGATGGGTTTAGTCCGGATTGCTTGACTTTCAGTTATCTTATACAGGGTTTAGGAATGGCTGGTCGGATTGATGATGCTGTTCAGGTTTTTGAGGGCATGAGAGAGAGAGGTTGTGTGCCAGACACCGGAGCTTACAATTCAATGATATCTAACTTTATATCTGTTGGAAACTTTGATGAATCTGTGAAATACTATAAGAGTATGTTGAGTAATAAATATGACCCAGATATTTTTACTTTTACCAAATTAATTGCTGCTTTCCTTTATTCATCAAAAAAAAAAAATTAATTGCTGCTTTCCTTAAGGCCTGTAAAGTGGCTGATGCACTTGAAATTTTTGATGAGATGTTAGGTCGTGGGATTGTTCCCGGTAAACACTAGGTGGAACGTAGCCGCTGGAACGCATCCCCCATGTTTCGAACTAGAGACCTTATAGTCTTTCTTTCGCAATCATGGGTAACCATTGAGCTAGCCGCTGAATCGCGTCTCCCATGATTCGAACTAAAAACCTTATAGTCTCTCTTTCGCAATCATGGATAACCATTGAGCTAGCTCCTTGAGGGTCCAGGAGCCGGGTAACCTACGAGGCCGGACTGGGTGACCCAAAGAGGACAATATAAGTAGTGCCAAGGGGTCCGTGTCGACGGGTAGCCCTAAGGGCCACGTAAGTGGTTGATGGACCAGCCGGGTAGCCTACGGGACAGGGGTCATCACATAAAAGATGCTCATCGTGATGACAATGCCAGGAGATATTGGCATGCTAATGGCTGGCACTTTTAAACTGGCTCTATATGAAATAATTCTTCTAATAAGTATGTGCTCCTTGTTCTTTTGATCGTTACCATAGCACCTGGTGTTTACTTTTAACACATTTTCCATGCAATCATTTGTTTCTGGTTTGAGAAACTTGTTTTCTGATACAGTATCATTCTTTTCTTTGTTCATTTATTGGCATCCTGCTAGGATAGCTGTTGTAGTGGTACATTTATTTTCATCATCTAAGGTTGGCTTATATGGTTTCATTGTGTGCAGATGCATCCTGTGATTGGACTATGTGAGACATATGCTTGTCAGCGTTAGCTTCAAAATGACTAAAATCCAACTTTTTAATCCGCTATATACATACATGCATGAAGGCTGTGAAGGGCCTCATCAGCTGGACATTCACCATATTGTCGTCCAAGGGAATTATGTTTGTGTTTTCCTTGCCTACCTCTTTGTTCTTTCGTTGTTCACAACGGCCTTCTATCTCTGCTTAATAAATGTAATTGATTTCTCACTTTGCGCCATTTTCCTTCTTTAGATTCCTAATTTTTCCCTTGATTTTGCTGTCTAGATAGAACTAAGTGAAATTGAATATGCATAATTGCAACCTAGTGCTATTCCGGGTTTGTATGTTTGATGGGGAGATGGTTTTAAAATACAAATAATTTGTTGTAACGTTTTAGGTGCATGTTAATTTTTAACTTGATGTCATTTCTGGTGACAGGGAACACTAGGTACCATTTTCCTTTTAAGCATGTTTTTCAGTGCTTGCCTTGTCAATTCATATTATGCGACACGTATTGAGAAAGGTGAAAAGCTAAGGACTGATCATGTATACACATCATATATAGGACTATAATATAAAGTGATGAGTAGCACCTTAAGTTTTGCTCAGGAAAAAAAAAAGAAAAAGAGTAGCACGTTAAAGTTTTAGATTAACAATTACTGCATTGCTTGCTGGCTTTATATAAACTAATTATAAATATTGCCATTTCTTGAACTTGCTAAAATTCTATGGTGGCATCCACTATTTGAAATTAACATGCAGATATAGCTGTCCCATGCACTCACTGCTTATTGTTGTTCAAACACAGAGTCTGTTGTAATTATACCTGCATTTGGAGTGCAACATGAAGCTCACTATTGGAGGTAGTTCTTTCATCTCACATGATACTTACAATTCACATTATTACATTTGTGAGTAGCCTGAAAGAAACATGAATAGATGGCCGCATAGTTCATTCCTTTGTAATTGATCATTTTCTTCTATTCCTTTCATTTTTATTAATTTTTTCTGGTTAATCTACAGTGGGAGAGTTTCCTAACTTTATTCCTATTGACAAAATACTGAAACCTGTCATGAATGAGAACGTGAATCCATTCACTTGTTACTGGAGCCTGGCTTTGCTTGTCCGTGGCAAAAATGAACTTATGTTAGCATTCAAAGGTAAAACGTGCCGCATGGCCGTTCTGTTTTATAGCTGGATATCATTGTTGTAAAACCTAACTAAAAAGAGCTCAATGTATCTCCTGTCAAGGCACTGAAAACTTCTGATGCCACACTGACAGAAATTTGGCAAGAATCGTGAAGGAGAATGGGGAAAAGTAGAAGGGTGGGGGTTTGGGTGTCTATCTTCAATTGGTTGGGCACTAATGAGTTCGTGACTAATTGGCCTACTTGCCTGTTCAAACAGTTAAAAAGAATAACTGGCTTTGAAGCCTTAGAAGTTCTTCATTTGTGTGAAATTTGGAAAATTATGTCAACTTACTGGATCATGAAAACTTCTTCTGCAGGCAGTACAACCGCCGGTGAAACTGTTGGTTCCCATCTGGAAGGCTTTGTGTGCTGCCACTTATAGCAGAGAAACTACAGAATTTCCTGCAAAAGTTGATGAATAACATGCATGGTTATTGGTTGAGAAGCTGTTCTGTGGCTGTTGTGTGATTCCAAGGGTGGGATGGCAAGCCCATAATTAGTCAGATTAACTGAAGTGAGTAATGAGGGTTTTCGGGTGGCAATTGTCATTTCCTCTGACAACATGCTTAGGCCTCTTGGTTGCTGAGGGTCCTTTGTCTAAACATATATCTGATATCTTATATTTTTTTTTTAAAAAAATTCTTATATCGATAAATCCACAATTGTTATCATGAATTTTGCGCCGCAGTCATTCTACCACCATTGCAGCTGAAAATAATAGAGTCCTTGACATGTTTGCAAAATGACTTAGGCGATTCAGCTATCCTTAACGTACTTCTGTCATTTTCCAAAATAGCGCGATTAATTATCTCTACCACACCGTTGTGCTATGGAGTACCAGAAACTATCTTCTCGTGTCCAACGTCATGCTCTAAGCAATAATCTCCAAACTCATTGGAGTGCATTTACCTCCATATATTATCAGTACAGAGACACTTCAAGGGCATTCCAATTTCCTTTCCACCGTGGCATGAAGCTTCTTGAAGTGCTGAAATACATGCTCTTTTGTTCTCACAAAATGAACTCAGCTCACACCTTTCGTGAAGCATTATCAATAAAAGTAACAAATATTTCTTGCCACTTAAGGACTCCACTTTAACGGAACCACATACATTAGAATAAATCAAATCTATTACATTAGACTAAAATAAACTTCATTTAATCCACACAAGACAACCACACCCAAGAGACCATTGATCTAAAGACTAAAACCACTTGTCAGGAAGATTAACATTTTGAGGAGTCTTTTAGTGAGTTCATAATATAGTATGTTGAAACATTACTTAACTTAAAAACTTAGGTATATGAGTTTGGGCCCAACTATGTACGTTTTAATAATCTACAAACTAATTATGTCTTTTCAATGTGGTACTCAATTTTTTTTTAATCTTTTTTATACTTAGACGTATATACTCAACACTCATCACCACAAGAAAAAGAGTAATATTAAATACCACACCTCAATTTACTGGGCTTGATATGGCAGATTCCATCTGCCATTGATTTTTTTTTTTTTTTAACAATGGCTATTCTAAGGACGAATGGACACGATTATATCTGTTGAATATAAAAATGTGATAGAAGTGTAGTATTTAACATTTATATGAAAAAAAAAATTTAACTCTTGAAAAATCTTCGTAGACAATTTGTGTATCGAGCATTTTTGTTTTTCCCTTTGATGGCTCATGGCTGTGTGGATTCCTACGAGACCAAACATTTCAAAAACTTTTCTTTTATTACGTACGTGCCACAATTTATTTATTTTTAAAGCCTAATTATTCACTTCCATAAGTTAGAAGAACTATCAGTACTTAAAAAGTCAAATTGGCTGTCATTATCAAATAAGAAAATTTTAGATATACAATAATCAAATTGACCTGTGAAATTCTTTATAGATCAACATGGATTTGGGTATTTTTAGTCACAAAACCTATAATTTAACCAACTTTTTAAATCCAGACAATTCAAAGGGTCGGAAAGTTTAATCAATCTTTTTATTAATAAACAGAGTGAATATAGTGTCAAGTGCTTGGAAATGTATGGGCTGTATTTGTTAAAATTTTTATTTTGTCTTTTCAAAACCAAAACATTAACGAATAACATAAATATAAAATACTTCTAAAAATACAAATATAGTTTTATCTTTACTTACATCACACTAGAATGTTTTTTTTTTAAAAAAAAAACACACACACACACGCACATTTAACAAACACATGCAACATGTAACCCAAGAAAACTATTGTTGAAATAGTTAATTCACATTCCAATCAAGAACAACTTTAGTACAAACATTTGAGAAAAAAAAAAATCCACTCATTTCACAACCAACTTGGCTCTGGCGTGGCCTCGGTTGATTTGAAATTGCTCAGTAATGCCAAGATGCGCCATAAGAAGCCAGACGTGAGTGAGGAGCTCCCCGCCTTTGGCAAGCTGTTGAGCATGATAATATCCTCTGCAGTGACTAGCAGCGTAACCTAGGATCTCGATCCACACGTTACAAATAAACTCCCACTTCTTCTCTTCATTCCATTTCTTTTCCTCCACCATTTTCTGCAATTGATTTGCAAGCCTACATCCATCGAATAGCACGGATTTGCTCCTGTCCCCTTTCACCTTAGTTGGTTCAACTTTAGTACACACCGCAAGCAACATTTTGCAAAATTTGTCATTATCTTTTGATGATAAACCCTTTTCCTTGGAAAAATCCTTGGTCTCCTCACAAGTGTCTCGAAACCTGATCATCCCAATCCCAATTGGCAACATGAAAGGACGCATGACTAAAAGATACAACATGTAGTCCGATAGCTTCTTGCTCAAATTTCTGGCATCCAATAGGTTCTTGCTCGAATCTTTGGCAGCCAAGTCTTCATCCGTATCTGAGTGGTAGAAGAGATCAGTAGCAATGTGCCAGATAAGAATGCTTTGGTCGAATTCTACCTGCTCAGTGCTCCAATCGAAAGAGGAGGAACATTCATATTCTATTTCTTTGAAAACAAGACCCCCTCTTGCACTACAAAAAGACGCGACTGCTTGTTCTTTGTCGACAGATTTCTTCAGGAAGTGCTGGAAGATCAACTTTTTCATATCGCTAGAGATTTCTTCGCAACGGTATTCATACCAGCGCTTCTCCAATGCTTCATAAAATGGTAAATGTTTCACAATCTTTTGGACACATTTATCATCCAGAAAAGGCACGACGTTGCGTTTAAGGGAAAATCTTAGCAAATTGTACTGAGCCAAGGAATTTGACCACCGCTTTTTGTTAGAAGGTAGAAAAGAAGATACTAGTACTTCAGAAACAATTATAGAAAACTGAGATTTGTGCTTACTCAACCATAGCTTTGCCCTGTCAGAGAGTAATAGCAAAATGACAGCATAAAAATCTAAAATAATAGCTCCAGCCAGCAATATGTAAGTAATGATCAGATCAGTCCGCAGGTGAGTGTGTTTCTCAACAATCAGCTGGAACAACACAAACACTATAATAGTGACTGAGGAAGTGATGAAGCGGAAAATGCATCCCCATGTAGTGTATATGATAGGTGCCTTGGTATAGAAAGCATCATACGCGAAGCCAAGTTCGATTTCAACTAATTTGAAAGCATCATCCCTATTGAGTTTCTGGAAGTAAGACTGGCTCTGATCTCGGTCACGGAAGGTAAGAATAAGATCTACAAATAGCCGCTTGAAAGTCTGGAAGAAGCTGTACGCATCACGCAATAATTCCGTTGTATTAGCGGCACTGCCGTTATCGCCACTGCCAGCATTGGACTGGTCAGCAACCTCTATAACCTCATCAGCCGACACACTAAACCCCTCGTCCATTTTCAAACTGAATTCCTCCATGAATTTAGCATAATTTGGGCCAGGATCGGGAGGATCGAGCAAGGAATCAAGAAACTGCTCACGATTTGCAGATCTCAAGGCCAATGACCTTTCTGTATACTTTACTAAACCAGCAAAAAGCATGGGAATGGTCAGGAAGGAGAGCCAAGTTCCACTCCAGGCCGTGCTGGTGACATACAATGCCACGCCCGTCTGGACACCAAGTCCAAGCAAGTGCCTTATCCACAACTCATTGTCTGCTATAGCAAAAGCAGTAATTGTGTCTGGGCCGCCGAGGTGTAACAGCAGGAATGGTGCCCAAAATGCCATGAGCTCATCATCGTTAGCTTTGGTTACTAACGACGCAGCACAGGTACAGGAATCTCCTTGCTTATTGGAGAGGACACCAAGTGCAACAGTTGCCACCCAGTCTGCCATTAGGTAGGCTAACCAAATAAACAATCTGAGCCGAACTCTTGGATTGTACTTTCTGCGGTTGCCCACCACAATTAGTAATATCTGCAAGATGAGGCTGATGAGGACCAGTATTCGTAGCTCCCAATCGTCCCATAGTTTCCGCACCGGTTCTGGGAACACTTCAACGAGTCTCCTCTTGTCCACAAAAAGCCAACCGCTCAAAACTGAAAACAAAAAGAACACAAATAAGCAAAACACTTCGACAAGAAGACCATATTAATGATCGTGAACATAAGTGCTTATGTCAGGATCGAAAAATAAGTTCGATCCATAAATATCAAAGGTTATATATATTTTGGTACACAAACGTAAACTGTAATTGTTGAGATATAGGGTCGTCTGGTTCTTTTGAACTGGAGTTTGTAAAGTAGTGTTCCAGCACTTTTGTGTGCTGGAGTGTTTGTACAGTTTGTTTCATCTATACAAATTACTCATTCATCTCAAAAAAAAAAAAAAAAAAAAAACATAAACTGTAATTGAATTTTCGTGGTTGAAGGTGCATTACTTGTTAGTAGCATCCTCAGTTCAGCTTCTGTGATCTGTGAACTGCATTTCTTGGGAATGAAATTCAGGCATGGAGTAAGAAATAGACCAACTAGTGTAAAATTTTAAAAGTGAATGCTTTACGGTTGACCGGAAAGGGAACTTAAAAAAAAACTCGCTTGTTGCTACTTAATTACTGCAGACAAGAAATTTAATTTGGCCTTAGTTGTAATACCCCATTCTAAATTAGGGATTAATAAATTCTTAATTTGGGCTTGAAGATTTATAAGAAACAAGATTTGACGTGAAACTTAGGAAAAATTGGCCCGAACGACACTTAGGGGCAATTTTGGTTTCAGACTAATCGATCGGTTGTCAGAGTGATCGATAGGTCCGAACCTTAGCTATTGATCACCCATTTTGAATGATTGATCGGTGTGGTGTCAGAGCCCCTAGTCATCAATCGGTAAAAGCTAAGTAATCGATCATGGCAGCCAGCTAAGGCCATACGGCATATACCCCATCAGTGGATGCCCCACATACGGAGAGGTGATACTACCATTACAAGTATAACCTTACAATCATTCTCATACACCATTTTGCCCCAAAAAAATAAAAAATCTTAGCTCTCTTCTTTTGAGCAATACACCATTTTTCTTTTGTTAACTTAACCGTAAGAGTTTCCTGCCAACAACTCCAGACAAGTCTCTGACTATTCCAATTCATTTTGAAAGTGTTTGCTAAGAAAATACTACTTAAAAATGTTGAGTAGCTTTTATCTTCTCATTTACTTATTGTTTTTTTTTTGGGTTCTTGATGTTGCATTGCCACTAATCTGATTCGATTTTGGATTTTTTTTTACTGCGACTAGCTAGTTGAGAAATATTACATGATATAGTGATAATAAACCCATCTTCTAGGTAATGAGGATAAGACTACAAGAGGCCCAGTAGCGGCAGAGCATCAATCTGAAGCTGCAAAGTGATATTTAATTAATCTGATGGAAGGAATGCATATCGGAAAAAAGAAATCGTGTATTTCGGACTGCTGTCATGCTTGGTCTAGCCCGAGTTGAAGGGATGGGCATCCCCTACACTTTAGTCCGTACGAAAAGGTTCTATCTATCTTGAATATATTGGTTGACTATGTAATATTCTTCTAAGTTGTCTAAAAAATACAAGAGAAAAGTGTAGGGAATCCTGAACCGAATTGAAGAGCCACCAGATTCTCATCCACGATGCAACTAAACTGAAAGTCTTAAATTGCTGTCAGAGTCATCAATTTCCTACTTTGATTTTTCTTTCAGTCCTGTGATTCAGTCACATGGAGTGGAGTCCACCGCTACTGGCCACATTCAACCAGGCAAACGGAATCCAAAGCTATCGCTTTTTATTACGTAAAGAAAAGTAAAAAAGCCAAAAAAAAACCAAAAAACAAAGAAAGATTTCCACACGTTATAGTAATGATACCGAAGACTTTAGTTTAAGTCACCTTTCTAATGTTGTTTAACTCTAATAATGTACTTGAAAAATGTTAAAACTTTTAACTATTTTACAATTTTTTTTTTTATAATTTTTAATACATGTCCGTATGTGATTAAAAGATATTAAAATTATTTTTTTAGTAAGAAACGTGTTTCTAATTATATCTTAACACGGGTCAAAAATTATAAAAAATTTTGTACGTGTAGGCATAACATTACTCGGTATACATATCTTGCCTACCCCTTAGTACAGAAGTCCATTATGCTGCATGAGGCGGGATCATGATCCTCTTTATTAATTTAGGAACTATTTTATAATTTATGTTAAATTTTACAAATTTAATGATATATATATTATCAGTGATAAGCATATTGTTACTTTATTTAAAATTTTTAAATAATATAAAATCATATACATCATCAACTTAATTACATAAAATTTGATCGATAAAATAGTTTTCCTTGATAATTTTGCTTAGAATGGAGAGGACCCTATTACACTTTCTTTTTTTTTTTTTACGACATTAATAGTTGGTAGACTAGCAAGATGATACCAAAGACTTCTGTGCAAGTTCCCTTTCAAGATTTCCATGTCAAATATCAAAAGTATCAAAAATGTTTCCTACTTTTCATTTTTCTATGAATCCTAATCAAATCACAATACCACATGGTGGGGATCCGGCCACCATCAATCAACCAACGGAATCTAACGTTATCTCTTTTTACTGTGTAAAGACAAGGAGAAAAAAAAAACAAGGGAATGAGATCCACCACAATTGGCCACATTCGATCAGCCTTAAGGACCGTTTGGCAAAGTTATGGGTTTTAATGTTTATGAGTTTTGTTAAACCAAAAAAGAAATATTCTCATTTTTTATATTTCATTAACTACTTTTTAACAATTTTTTTTATTTTTTATTATTATTAAAATAAAAAATTCACTAAAAAATAAAAAATTTTACTTTTTCATACAAAAAATTTACAACATTCTCTCTACTTTATATCACATCAAAAGTCAACAACTCACCTACCTCAACTCATAATCTTTACCAAACACACCCTAAATCTTCTTTTCCTAATTTATTACTGTAGAGTGTACGCAGTAACAAGTAATAAAAAAAAAATGGTGCAGATATTTCAAAACTAAAGTCATACGTTTTCAGTTTTTCAATATATCCATAAGATTTTGTGTCATTTCAAAGTTAGAGCTGAACCAGGGGTGTATTGAAAAACAAAAAATGCATGTAACAAGCCTTTTCTAAATTTCTGTACCATTTTTAAATTTTTAGCAAGCTTTTTCTCCCTTTATCACAGTAAAGATAAAGAAAAAATGAGTTTAACAGCCCCATAATGATTCCAAATCTCTCAGGTAAAGGAAAGAGAGAGATTGTGGCCTTGATTTGATAGTGACACCACAGACTTCTGTACGACTCTCCTTTCATTTTCAAGTTTGCCTTACAGCTTAGGGGCTTTTACTAAAGCACCTGTGCTCTAAAGAAAACAAGGGCCAAGATTTGAATAAAAAATCTAAAGTGAATCTTGACTTTTATTTTCTTTACAACACGGGTGCTGTTGTAATAAGTATCCTTCGAATAATGCAAGTGTCAAAATATGATGATCAGTTTCCTACTTAATTTAATTTTTCTTTGAGTCCTTTGATTCGATCACAATTATGACATGGTGTGGAGTCCACCGCAATTGGCCTCATTCAACCCAGCAACGGAATCTAAAGCTATCGCTTTTCATTATGAATTGAGAAATTATTTTAATGTATAATGATATTTCAGTTTATATACGTATCACCCACCATATTATCAAAAATTAAAAAGGAATATCCCATGGTAATGATTATATACATTGGTCTATGATTTCAAAATTCTCATTGTGATTCATCCGTCATTGAATTCTGTCTTCTTAGACAAAATTGGGGTAACTAGCGCAACACATGCATTTTGGGATGAAAAATTTTAAGATGGTCCTAATATTTCTTAAGAAAAAATAATAATAATTGTATGTTTCAAGAAAGAGAAAAACAATGAAAATCGAGGTAGTCGTAACCACCTTCATGGGCCATTTGGGGGTGGCCGGCCACCTCCATTCCAGCCAAATGGAGGTGGTCGAGCCAACTCCAAACCCTTTAGGGGTGATTTCAACTACCACCATTTAGACCATTGAGGGTGAGTGAACCAAATGAGGGTGGTTTAACCACCCCCATTTTAGCCCTTGGGGGTGGTTTCCCACCCCCATGAGCCATGGGGCCATCTCCATTCCAGTCATATGGGGGTGACGAAGGCCAAATGGGGTGGCCACCCTTTGGTCTTTTTTTTTTTTTTTTTTTTTGTTCTATAAACATATGATCACTGTTTTTTCTTTTAAATGAATATTATGGGCATTTTAGATTTTTTTACCTCCAAAACGCCTGTGACCCAAATCCCGTCAAAGAAAGCGGAATTCACTAACAGATGGGTCATATTGATAATTCTTGAAACTTTGTTGGGGTACATTATTAGTTTTTAAACATTGGAGGCTAAAGTAAAAAAATGGTCAAACTTTGAGGAGTAAAATGTATTTTTACCTATTAAAAAAATATCATGAAAAGCAGTAGTTAATAAGGGAAACTTCACTTATAACCTCTCAAATTGTCATGACTTTCGTAATATCGCCCCAAAGTTTAAAAGTTTGCATGTGGGTGTTTGATGTATTATTCTCTTTCAATCACCCCCTTTTGTTAGGATTTACTCTTAAATCTAATGGAAGAAGCAAAAATGACCAAAATACTGAGTTTATAAACCCAAAAAAAAAAAAAAGATAAGAAGAAGAAAAAAAAAAAGTGAAAAAAAAAATAGACCCATGACCTTTTTTTTGTGGATTTTATTTTATTTTCATTTTTAAATTTATGATATATTTGTATTTTTATGAATTTTATATGGGTATAGGAGACATTTCACTTGTTAGCTATTTGAGTTAACGAAAAACCCTTAACAATAAAAAGGTGATTGAAAGAAACTAATACATCAAACACCATATTGCAAATTTTGAAATTTTATGGCGACATTGCAAAAGTCATAAAGGATTGAAGTGAAATTTTCTCTAGTTAATATAATACAATTGCATCATACCCATTATGATGCCGGCAGCGACCCACCCATTATTTCTTTATTTTTTTGTTAAATTAAATTTTTTGTTTATATATTTATATTTTTATTAAGAAGGATTTATATTGTGATTTTATTGATACTAAAGTGACACTTAATAGAATCTGTTAAATATTTTAAAAGAATTTAACTTAAGGAACTAAATTGTTTTTTTTTGCATACCACATGAAACTCTGAATTTACTTTGATACCATAAAAAATAATTTATAATTTAGGCAAACTACATATTAATTTTACATTTTTTTCAAAATAAAAAACAATGTATAGTAAGATCCAACTCTCTTTGGCAACTGGATTATATTGAGTGTTAAAATGGATAAATTTACCTCTTCTCGTATCAGTTGGTTTAAGTTTTAGGACAAGTGCCACATGTGGTCATTCGCAACCGGTCCTCTCAAACAAATGAAGCACCTCCAGGAAGCACCATTCCTTGTTTGCTTGGGAACGTGAAAGAGGATAATTGAAGGAGAGGCAGGAAACAATCAATGGATTTTGTGGAAGTCGTCTCTGCAGTCTTACGGCAACTCAAACCCGATCCCTATGGAGAATCATACTTCATCCGTGGGTTGATATTAAAATATAGGGTAGAGGCGATCATAAAAGATCTTGGAAAGATTAAAAATTTCCTCACCAATGATGAACTTCAGAAGTTGGAAAATCTTCTTGCTGCTGTTTACAAGATGGAGGATTTGTACGAAACGTTTGTCCTGCGAAGAATGCATGTAAGGAGAATGGGCTTCGGTAGGAGGTACATTTTCATCCTTTGTCAGATGTTGAAATTGAAGGCTACAGTAGACTTTCGTTGGGAGAGTTGGATGCTCTCACTCAATATCCAAGACGCTATTATGCCCCTCAGGAATTATAAGGAATCAGGTGTGAGCAGAGGTGAAGTATCAGACGTCGTTGGCTTGGAAGAGGGCAAAGGAAAGATGGTGACCTGGCTAACTGCCACTAATTCCCCCCCAAATCTTGGGCTCATCTTAATCTCAGGCCAGACTGGCTCCGGCAAGACTACCCTTGCAACGGAAATATATAAGAGTCGTGAGATTGAAAGTCATTTTGAATCCCGCGCATGGGTTTCTGCCTCTGACGATCCTGTATCCAACCTTCGGAGCATTTTGCAGCAGATCACTGGCGATTCAACGGTTGATATGGAATCTACCGTAACAGAATTGGAAGAGAAGATCTGTGCCATTTTGCAGGAGAAACGGTGGCTGGTAGTGGTCGATAATGTGCAGAGCCCTATTGATCTTTCCAAGATATTACCAGGTTCTGCCATTTCAGACAAAGGTAATGGTAGCAGGGTGATACTGACAACGAGGAGCAAATACCTCATCAATCGCTTTATGAATGAATATGTATTAACAAATCCAGTTTTTCCTTATAAGCTCCAGCCGCTACAAAATGAGGATGCATGGCATTTGTTCTTGAAAAAGGTACGCTTACCAGATAATACTGTTGAGTCTGATATTCCAGATATGCTCAAAAGTAAAATTATAAATATATGCGAAGGCAATCCTTCGGCAATCGTGGTGGTTGGACATTGTCTATCGACAAAAACATGCTACGAAGAATGGAAGGCAGTTCTTGATGAGCAGTACTCGGGCTCAGACAACTTGGCCTCGATGAATCGGGAGCTAACCCCCGGGTCGAGTATTTGCCTACTTTATTTTGGGCATTTCCCAAAAGGATACGAAATTCCAGTGAGAAGGTTATTGCGTTTATGGCTTGCAGAAGGGTTTGTAACTGATCCAGAGCCACGGGAACAGACTGAAAGGATTCCATGGGATCTAGAGAAAAAGGCGGAAATGTATCTAGACGAACTTTCCTTCCTAAACAAGATTAAAATAACAAAATGGAGAAAAGATGGGAGTCCTAAAACATGCCGAATATTAACGCCTGACAACTACCAGTCCAAGGCAGAACATATATTTGGCCTTCTCCACATCCACCCAAATACGCCAGATCACGAAAGTACTGATGCATCTCGGATGTTTGGCGTTCGCCGTGTTGCTGAGCATGGTGACATAAACAACTATTCCTGTAAATACTCGCACATGCAAGATCTGCGTTCTTACTTGTCCTTCAACACTCAAAAGAAAGATACGCCTGCGGTGGAAATAGGGAACTTTCTCAGTAATGGAGTCATTGGTCATCGAGGCTTTGGATTGCTCAAGGTGCTTGATCTAGAGCGTGTTTACAAACCTACATTGCCCCATAATCTGGGGAAACTGTATCAGTTAAGGTACTTGGGTTTAAGATGGACCTTCTTGGATGGGCTTCCCCACTCTGTTAGTAAGCTGCGCTTGCTTGAAACCTTGGATGTGAAGCACACCAATATCAGCTCTCCACCGAATTCTATTTGGAAGATGAATTACCTGCGGCATCTATGTCTTAATGAAATACGCCTTGACATACCTGTGAAGAAACAAAGTATTTCTCTTCCTAGGCTCCATACCTTATGGGGATTATTTGTGGACATCAAGAGTCGAGTGAAGAATGGTTTGGATGGGTTAATCAATCTCAGGAAATTGGGTCTGACATTTCATTTAGACTCCGTTGAAGAATTAAATGAGTGGATTGCAAGTCTAAAAGGACTTGAATCTCTGAGGTTAAGATCCAAGGACGAGAATGGTCGACCTTCAAAGCTCAAATTAAATCCTCTATCAGGCCTAAAGAATCTCACCAACGTGTATTTGCTTGGAAACTTACCGGAGCTAAATAGTGAATACTTTCCGGACAGTATTAAAGTTCTTACGTTGTCGGTATCAAAGCTGGAAAAAGATCCCATGCCAATCCTTGCGAAGCTGCCAAAACTTTCTGTCCTTCGGCTATTGGGCGATTCCTTCATTGGGAAGGAAATGGTGTGGCCGAGTGAAGGCTTCCCTGAGCTTACTATACTGAAGCTCTGGATGCTAAAGGAATTGGAGACATGGACAGTGGAGAAAGGAGCAACGACGGGTCTCGACGAATTGGAAATCCGATGCTGTCACAATCTGAAGAAGCTTTCGTGCCCCAAAAATTTGTCTTGGAAAATAGTTTTAACGAACATGCGAAAGGAATTCGTAGACTACGTTGGAGCCGAGTCAGCCGACGATTACTGCTACGAATTAATCCCCGAAACCCTGCCGTTCTGAACGGGATTCGCTGTCAAAAAAATGTGAAGCAGGTTTCAAGTCATTCCCTTATTCACTAGTGATTGCTCTGCTTTTCTCATTTCTCCTTATCTTTTAAGTAGTTATTTTAGCCATGAAAGAAAAAAAGAGATTATTATTTCATTGAAAAGTTTTTACTTACAATATCACAGGTTTGACGCTTGTATGGTCACTCATCTATTTGCTTTCAAGAGATTTGTGGTTTGTGTTAAAACATGGGAAGAAAACCTGATCACTCAAGGAGCTTCCATCTGAACACCAAAATGCTAATTGTTGTTTTATGTTGTTTCTATGTTGTTGTTCTTGATTTTGTTGTTGCTACTGTCGCTGCCGTGTTGCTGTAGCTGTTAAGACAACACTGCTCTTATCATGTTGGATACATTAATTGTTTGATTTGTTTCGTGTGTTTGTATAAGACTTAATTTTTATCCTTTCCGCGAGGCGGTAATATATTCTCATAATAATCCTAGAGCAGTTGAAATTTCGCTCATTATTTTCTGATAACAAGATGGGAAAAAAAAAATTGAAAAATATTATAATATTTACCGATGTTTTTTTACTTTTTAAAATTATTATTAAAATTTATAGTCCTCATGTGTCTTTAATGGTAAAAAATGTAGCATTTTCAAAAAATATTAGACACTTTTCTTGGAAATCAAGTAATGCTGTACATAATACTAACGAATCCAAACAAAGAAAAGACTCGAAATTGTCGGCCGAATTTGACTGTCATAGATTAGAAGACCTTAAACGTTAAATAATTAATAAAGAAATCAACCAATTCAAGTCGGTTCAGCACTTCAGCTTGCTTTGCTTAAATCATTCTTGGGTGATAAATAGAAAAGAGGAAGTTACAACATTGAGTATATCAAAATATGCGTTTTTAAGAAGTATTATTTAAAAATAATGATTTGAAATATGACACTTAAAAACATAATTTTTAAAAATACAATAATATTATATTTTAATTTTTAAAATTATAATTTAACCTTTAAAATAAAGCATTTCTATAAAAACACATCTTGCATTTGATTTGAAAAAGAAAAACTTTTATTTTTTTAAATTGTAATTTTTTAAAAACACAATCAATCAATTTTCTCTAATTTAACTTAAAATTGCAATACCAAACTCATCGTACTTATATTTGACCGAAGTTAATCACTCCTGACTCCTCCAATCCATTTCTTATTTAAGGAAGAATGCTTATGCTATGCGTTTGGTCTAGCAGTTAGAAAACATGCTGTTTTAAAATCTTAGATCATATCTAAATACTATCCCTTTTATTTGAATCCGTGTCTTTGCTAATAATAGTTATCTCACTTATTTATTAAAAGAAGAAGAAGAAAAAAACAAAAAAAAACTCTAATGAACTCATTGAACTCTCTACCCTTCGACGTGTGGCACGTCGCACTTCCAAACGGAGAAGCTCACACACTAACCATTAACCAGCGTCGCAGACTCTCTTCACTCTTTGCCTCGATTTCTCTCTCGTAGGCCTTCTCATGGCGTTTCTATCCCAGCGATGTCCAGGGCTTCTCTCGCGCTTCAACACAACCAGGTACCACTCGCTCCACTTCTCTTCAGCAAATTCGTTATTTCCATTTCCGTATTCAACCCTAGATGTTCCATCATCAAATACCTTGAATGACCACCCAACGCGGAATCACATCAAGAACGAAACCGTTCTCGACGAACGCTTCGTTCTCGAGCAACTCTCTGACCTCTTGCCAATCTCTCATAACTCTTCAGCTCCGAACCTATTAAGAGACTGTAATCCAAGAAAACAAGTAGAACCAGTTAGGGCAGTTGATGGGTTTTTGTTGCCCGAAGAGAAATTACGAGGGGTTTTCCTTCAGAGACTGAGGGGTAAAGCTGCAATTGAGCACGCTTTGACAAACGTTGGGGTTGAATTGAGCCTTGATGTTGTTGCTAAAGTAGTGAACAGAGGGAACTTAGGTGGTGAAGCAATGGTTATCTTTTTCAATTGGGCGATTAAGCAGCCGGAGATACCTAGGGACATTAGTAGTTACCGTGTGATTATAAAAGCGCTAGGAAGAAGAAAATTCTTGAAATTTATGATGGAAATGTTGCGTGAGATGAGGACCGAAGGCATTAGCCTTGATTTGGAGACGCTATCGATTGTGTTGGACAGCTTTGTTAGGGCTCATCACGTGTCAAAAGCAGTAGGAATTTTCGGGAACCTGGACGAGTTTGGATTGAAATGTGACACCGAGTCTTTGAATGTGCTTTTAAAATGTCTCTGTCTGCGATCCCATGTTGCTGCTGCAAATTCATTTTTGAATTCAATTAAAGGGAAGATATCATTTGATAGTATGACGTATAATATCATTGTCGGTGGGTGGTCGAAATTTGGTAGAATTAGCGGAATCGAGAGTTTGTTGGAAGCAATGTTAGCAGATGGGTTTAGTCCGGATTGCTTGACTTTCAGTTATCTTATACAGGGTTTAGGAATGGCTGGCCGGATTGATGATGCTGTTCAGGTTTTTGAGGGCATGAGAGAGAAAGGTTGTGTGCCAGACACTGGAGTTTACAATGCAATGATATCTAACTTTATATCTGTTGGAAACTTTGATGAATCTGTGAAATACTATAAGAGTATGTTGAGTAATAAATGTGACCCAGATATTTTTACTTTTACCAAATTAATTGCTTCTTTCCTTAAGGCCCGCAAAGTGGCTGATGCACTTGAAATGTTTGATGAGATGTTAGGTCGTGGGATACTTCCCAGTACGGGGACTATAACCTCTTTCATCGAACCGTTATGCAGATATGGTCCGCCCCATGCTGCAATGATGATTTACAATAGAGCAAGAAAAGTTGGATGTAGAATATCACTTAGTGCTTATAAGCTATTGCTTATGCGGCTTTCTAGGTTTGGTAAATGTGGAATGTTGTTAAATGTATGGGATGATATGCAAGACTCTGGTTATTATTCAGATATGGAAGTTTACGAGTATGTCATCAACGGACTTTGCAACATAGGGCATCTTGAAAATGCTGTACTTGTTATGGAGGAGTGCTTGCGTAAAGGTTTTTGCCCAGGCAGGCTTATATATAGCAAACTAAATAACAAACTATTGGCTTCTGATAAAGTAGAGAGGGCTTACAAGCTATATTTGAAGATAAAAGATGCTCGTCATGATGACAATGCCAGGAGATATTGGCATGCTAATGGCTGGCACTTTTAAACTGGCATGTTTGTCGGCAGCAAGTGCAGTTTGTTTATCCCCTGCTTTGCTTTTCTTGCAGCCGGTTCCATAATTGGATGCTATATGAAATAATTCTTCTAATAAGTATGTGCTCCTCCTTTTGATCATTACCATAGCACCTGGTGTTTACTTTAACACATTTTCCATGCAATCATTTTCTTTCTGGTTTGAGAAACTTGTTTTCTGACACAGTATCATTCTTTTCTTTGTTTGTTCATTTATAGGCATCCTGCTAGGATAGCTGTTGTAGTGGTACATTTATTTTCATCATCTAAGGTTGGCTTATATGGTTTCATTGTGTGCAGGTGCATCCTGCGATTGGACTATGTGAGACATATGCTTGTCAGCATTAGCTTCAAAATGAATAAAATCCAACTTGTTAATCCGCTATATACATACATGCATGAAGGCTGTGAAGGGCCTCATCAACTGGACATTCACCATATTGCCGTCCAAAGGAATTATGCTTGTGTTTTCCTTGCCTACCTCTTTGTTCTTTCGTTGTTCACAACGGTCTTCTATCTCTGCTTAAATGTAATTGATTTCTCACTTTGCTCCATTTTCCTTCTTTAGCTTCCTAACTTTTCCCTTGATTTTGCTGTCTAGATAGAACTAAGTGAAATTGAATATGCATAATTGCAACCTAGTGCTATTCTGGGTTTGTATGTTTGATGGGATCATGGGGGGATGGTTTTAAAATACACATAATTTGTTTTAACGTTTTAGGTGCATGTTAATTTTTAACTTGATGTCATTTCTGGTGACAGGGAACACTAGGTACCATTTTCCTTTTAAGCATGTTTTTCAGTGCTTGCCTTGTCAAATCATATTATGCGACATGTATTGAGAAAGGTGAAAGGCTAAGGACTGATCATGTTTACACATCACATAAAGGACTATAATATAAAGTGATGATTAGCACCTTAAGTTTTGCTCAGACCAAAAAAAAAAGAGTAGCACCTTAAAGTTTAGATTAACAATTACTGCATTGCCTGCTGGGCTTTATATAAACTAATTAAAAATATTGCCATTCTTGAACTTTCTAAAATTCTATGGTGGCATCCAACTATTGGAAATTAACATGCAGGTATAGCTATGCACTCACTGCTTATTGTTGTTCAAACACAGAGTCTGTTGTAATTATACCTGCATTTGGAGTGCAACATGAAGCTCACTATTGCAGGTAGTTCTTTCATCTCACATGATACTTACAATTCACATTGTTTCATTTGTGAGTAGCATTGAAAGAAACATGAATAGATGGCCCATAGTTCATTCCTTTGTAATTGATCATTTTCTTCTATTCCTTTCATTTTTATTAATTGTTTCTTGTTAATCTACAGTGGGAGAGTTGTTTGTACCTTTATTCCTATTGACAAAATACTGAAACCTGTCATGAATGAGAATGTGACTCCATTCACTTGTTACTGGTGCCTGGCTTTGCTTGTCCGTGGCAAAAAAGAACTTATGTTAGCATTCAAGGTAAGACGTGCTGCATGGCCGTTCTGTTTTAGAGCTGGATATCATTGTTGTTAAACCTAACTAAAAAGAGCTCAATGTATCTCCTGTTAAGGCACTGAAAACTTCTGATGTCACACAGACAGAAATTTGGCAAGAAATTTGGGTGTCTATCTTCAATTGGTTGGGCACTAATGATTTCGTGAATAATTGGCCTACTTGCCTGTTCAAACAGTTAAAAAGAATAACTGGCTTTGAAGTCTTAGAAGTTCTTCCTTTTTTTGAAATTTGGAAAATTATGTTACCTTACTGGGTCATGAAAACTTCTTCTGCAGGCAGTACAACCGCTGGTGAAACTGTTGGTTCCCATCTGGAAGGCTTTGTGTGCTGCCACTTATAGCAGAGAAACTACTGAATTTCCTGCAAAAGTCGATGAATAACATGCATGGTTATTGGTTGGGAAGCTGTTCTGTGGCTGTTGTGTGATTCCAAGGGCGGGATGGCAAGCCCATAATTAGTCAGATTAACTGAAGTGACTAACGAGGGTTTTCGGGTGGCAATTGTCATTTCCTCTGACAACATGCTTAGGCCTCTTGGTTGCTGAGGATCCTTTCTGTCTAAACATTTCTCTGATATCTTATAATTTTTTTTTAAAAAAAAATTCTTGTATAGATAAATCCGCAATTATTATTGTGAGTTTTGCGCTGCAATGATGCTACCACCATTGCAGCTGAAAATAATAAAGTCCTTGACATGTTTGCAATCTGATAAAGTGATATTCGCATTCTGAAATATTGTTATACGGCTCAATAGTATGTTGTGGTGCCATTGATGTGAGCATTTTTCTTTTCGGGCAGGTCCAGGACAGTTCCACAATTATCTTTGCAATTTCTTTCTTTTATTATTATTATTATTATTATTTTTGGTCTGAATCTGTATAGTTTTTTTTGTTTTTGTTTTTGTTTGTTTTTTTCTGGCACAATCTGGTGTACGTACGTTAGTTAGAGCTTTTATGACATGGTGGTAGTCTTATTTTGTGATGTAATAATAAATAAATAAATAAACGAAGGGATATAGAGCCATACATGTCTGAATTGAACTCCGTCCTATTTTGGGAAGTGCAGCATATAATTAAAGAAGAGAGAAAAGGAAAAAAATTTGAAAGATATCACTTAAAAAAGTTAATAATTCTTTTTAAAAAAAAATGCTAGATGTAGGTGTTTTTACAACTTGTTAACATATATCAGCATGTGATTCGAAGATATTAATTTTGTTTGGTAGCTAACATGACTAATCATATGTAAACACATGTTACTAAATTATTACTAAATTATAAAAGAATTGTAAGTGTAATATTACTATTCTTAAAAAAGTCCTATCGTTATAGGTTTCAAAACTAAAGGTAAAGAATTACAAGTATGATGAAAGAAAATTTGGAACACTAATTTATATGCGAGTTATGATTTTCATAATTTACCACGTCGTATTCCTGTAACTGATAATGCTTAGTTTTTCTTAATAGAAAATGTCGAAGTATTGCAATCTTTATTACAAACTAATGTCACAATTTATAATAGGTGAGATAATTACAAAAACTGGATAAATTCTACTTTTTTACTTAATTATTTTACCGATTATAACTTATCACATCGGTTTCAAAAATAACTTTGAAATAAAAATTATAGTAGGCTTTTTTTTTAATTTAATTTAATTTTTTATTTTTCTAAGAATAAGACTTGGTTAATTATGTAAAAATCAAAAATAAATGTCAAATTGTGTATCGGTATTCCCCGTTAATAGCCTCCGTTTCTTCCGATCGAGACGGACAATATTCAGAACAGGCCATATCGTATGCATTTTTGCAATAAAGAGGAGCTCGTAGGCTCTCCCTCACTTCTCTTTCCTTTTCAACGCTCCAAAATCTCCAAAAATCATATAAAATTCACACTTTCCCTCTGTCTTACCTCGACCTAACCATCCAATTCAACCAATCCTTCGATCCGACGAAATGAATCCCAGCTCGTCCGTGCACTCATTCGTTCACTACCACTATTTTCGATTTGGCATTTCCTCAAACTTTCTCATTTATCGATAGAATTGTGAATTTGTGATCTGCGAGAATTTGAATCGAAAAAAGGCGTTTGGAAAATCGTTACAAAGGAAATGGCGGGGCAAAATCAAGGGCCGAATATGGATCAGTTCGAAGTGTACTTCAGGAGAGCGGATTTGGACGGCGATGGAAGGATCAGTGGAGCCGAAGCTGTTGGTTTCTTTCAAGGATCCAATCTGCCCAAACAAGTCCTTGCCCAGGTTCCTCACAGTTTTCACACCTCCAATTTCCATTTTATATTATATTTGTATAAATAAACTGTTTGAATTGGTTGATGAAATTATTTTATTTCTGAGTTCGGTCAAAGCCGTGCTTCTGATGTGATATGTTGAATAAGTTTTGGTGACTTCTTCTCGTTAAGTGAACTTGAAAGGGTTGGTATCAATCTTAGAGATGCAATTGCTCGTTGTTGGTGTGAATTATTGTTTTGTTAAGCAAAGAAAATGAAGATGACTGGGAAGAAGTGTCACCACTGCTTGATCTGAGATATGTCGTATGAATTTAGGTTGCTTAGTGTTGTAGATGTTCTAGCACACTATCTATGATGGTCTGGTTCACTTGTGCCAGTAAAGGTGTGTTTGGGGGTAGTCGTTTACAAATTAAATTAGTAAGTTTAGATATTCGTCTTTATTGATGAATATTTTGAATGATTTACCAGGGTAAGACTTTTAAGGATGATTCCAACTTCCAAGTGGTTGATTTCTTATTTTGGGGGTAATTGTAATGGCGTTAAGCATTTGAATTGCTTATGAGGTGTATCCCAATATGAGGGGAGCAGAGTCTCAGATCTCAGACTTTTGAGTTTGTGATCTTCAGCAGGATTCTTAAGACAGTCTTTGAATTTGTGTTCTTAAGTTGGTCTACTTTATTTTGTGCATTGTTACTGTGCTTTTGCACAATGTGGAAGTCATATTTTAGCGTCTTTTATCTTATAGTCCTTGCTTGTTGGTGATTATATATTCAAAGTAAATTTATTTATTTATCTTCCTTTTCTTGCAAGGAATTTTAAGACTTGATCGAGCATGACACAGGAATGCATGTTAATCAAAATGTTGTATATGACTTGCAGATATGGATGCATGCTGATCAGAATAAAACTGGTTTCCTTGGTCGCACAGAATTTTATAATGCTCTCAAACTTGTAACTGTGGCACAGAGTAAGAGAGAACTAACCCCAGATATGGTAAAGGCAGCACTATATGGTCCAGCTGCAGCTAAAATTCCTGCACCACAAATAAATCTTACAGCCATACCTGCACCTCAATCAAATTCAATGGGTGCAGCATCTGCTCCACAGATGGGTGCTATTGCACCAACATCATCTCAAAATCCTGGCTTTAGAGCACAAGGAGTTCCAAACCCAAGTATGAACCAGCATTATTTTCCTTCTCAGCAAAATCAGGCCTTGAGGCCACCTCAATCCATGCCTGCTGTCACTGCTCCCCATCCATCACAGGGTATTGCTAGTCCACAACTCACTAGGGGAGGTAACATGTTAGGTCCCAATGTCCCGAACTCAAACATCTCCAATGATTGGCTCAGTGGAAGGACTGGTGCAGCTCCTAATGGGCCCAGAGGGATTAGTCCATCAATGCCCTTGCCTACTTCACAGCCACAAGCTCCAGTCTCTATGGCTTCCCAGCCAACAGCTAATGCCTCTAAATCATTAGTTGTTTCAGGAAATGGATTTGGTTCTGGACCAAGTCATTCTGTTAGTAGCACTCCTGCCTCTTCAGCCATCACTCCTGTTACTAGTGGGCCTCAACCTTTTGGTAAGCAGAGCTCACTTGATTCATTGCAAGGTGCATTTTCAATGCAACCTGCTGGTGGTCAGCTTCAGCGGACGCAGTCATCATTGAACCCAAGTCAACAGGTTTCACCTCCAGGTTCTTCCTCAATTGCAACATCTGGGATTTCAGTTGGAGTTGGAAATTCTACTTCTGAAAATATGCAGCTTCCTTGGCCAAAGATGAAACCATCTGACGTTCAGAAGTATACAAAAGTGTTTATGGAAGTAGACACCGACAGAGATGGGATAATCAGTGGTGAGCAGGCACGGAATCTATTTTTGAGTTGGAGATTACCAAGAGGTAAGGTTTCTTCTGTATGCAAGTTTAGCTGTTGTTTCTATGTAATTTTGTCTATTACTAAGTTGGTTGATTCTGAAACTGCACTCTCATTTTTATTTTCTTAAATTTGTCATTATATATGGTGAAGTCATCAATATTCTATGTTGCACCGTAAGCTTTCTTAGTTTTATCAGAAGAGGTAGATGAGACCCCGACTGCTATTTAAACATGACTGAGCAATAAGTTTATGAACACCTTATCTTTATGATGCCTAGCACATGGAGTCCAGAAAAATACAGAAAGGAGGATCACAACATGCCTACAGCCACAATTATGCAGGTCTTATCAGAACATTCTTGAGTCTCCAATCGGATGCCCTAAGTTTCCCTAAAATCCTGTTCTAAACAAACACAACTATTGCACCATTTTTTTTAACACCCGTGCAGACGAATCATATACTTTTGATAAATAGTGATTAAAGAGTATTCTTCTTAGGAATATAGCATCTAAAAGTGATAAATGGCTGTGGAATTAAAACAACAGTCGCACCACATTTCTTTTACCTTGTCATCCTAATCATATTCTTTACGCTGCCGTCCTGATCATATTTCTTTTACCCTGCCATCCTGGTCATATTCTTTTTTTTGTTCTATTCCTAACTAAATGTTATATTCCTAACATATTCTCGTTAGGAATATAACATCCAAAGTCTTAATAAAGGACAATCGTAATTGATTGTTCTCCCTTTGTGATTAATGCATCTTTATATAACAGAATGCATCTGGGCTTTATCAAAGAGTTCTCAACATTGAGGTCGGGATGAGCTTAGGTTTCCATATTGTGCCATTTCAAACTTTCTCTACTCAACCTCAAGTGTAGTGCATAGTGTTGGAGAATCTAAAGCTCAGAATTGCAGGTGTCTTATCCCTCAAAAATGATTTGTATCATATTATAATGGACAAGTAAATTTTTTTGGTGACTAATCCGTGAAATGATGATTTGGACCAAACTACATCATTAGAGTTCAAACATTTAAAATTGGACGTGAAGATTTGTGAATATCTCTGGAGATTTAGTTTCCATTTTCAGGTATTTGGTTAATGCAATGCTTTCCTATTAGCTTACAGCTTTTAAATACTGCTGTTTCATTTATATACAGTATGGTAATTGATTTGCTTATGAAGCCATAACTTTTTTTATTATGAAGGGAGATTTAGGAATGGCCAAATTTCATTGTTTTGCCAAGACATCTGTCTCACCTTGTGTATTGTGTCACTAGAATGTATTAACTACAGTTTTATTAGATAAATTCTTCTTTACTGCACTTTGAGTATTGTGTTCTTGTTATGGAAGTAAGGTGTACTCCTGTGTTTCTTTGGAATTTCTTCTTCTTCTTCTTCTTCTTGGGACCTTTGTTTTGTTCTAGGATTACGTATGCTCAATGTCTTTGTTGTCCTTTTTCAGAGGTTTTAAAGCAGGTGTGGGACTTATCCGACCAGGATAATGATAGTACGCTTTCTTTGAGGGAATTTTGCTTCGCTCTCTATTTGATGGAAAGATACAGGGAAGGTCGCCCTCTTCCAGCTGCACTGCCACCAAATGTCATGTTTGATGAGACACTGCTCGCTATGACAGGTCAACCCAAAGTCTCATATGGAAATGCAGCTTGGGGTCCCAGACCTGGTATTGGTCAGATCTGTTTTAATACCTTCCATTTCCTTCTCTCTTTCCAAATATATGTTTCTTGATGGAGCATTTTTTTTCCTCTCTCTTTATGATTAGGTTTTGGACAGCAGCACGGGATGGCAGGTGCCCGACCAATTGTGCCTGCAACTGGTTTGAGGCCACCAATGCAGGCAAGTGCCCTCCTGGTTGATGGTGCAATGCAATCCAATCAGCAAAAGTCGGGAGCACCTGCATTGGAGGATTCCTTTGGAAACCAACTTGATATAGGAGGACAGAATTCAGCAAACTCAAGGCCTCAAGTGGCAACAACAGCTGGGAAAAAGGCATCTTTTCTCTCTTTTGCTTCGCTTACCATAAATTGATTGAATTGTGAATAAGTGTTTATCATAACTTATAGGGAATATTGTGTAAGACAAAAGCAAGAAAATGAATAGGTACTTGGTGCCTTAATGAACTAAATAAATATGGAAATGGTCCCTTTTAAATGTTGGACAAAATGACGTGCGAGCATGTGTATGTAAATGGAATTTGTCAAAAAATTATTTTAAGAAATTGATAAATTATTATATCAGTTTATCTTAAAACTGCGCACTCGACTTTCTTCCGGTTCCTCATTTTGAAAACAGATTGTTTTAAGATTTTCTTTAAATTTCTTTTAGAAACTTCCATTCCCTTGTCTTCTGGCTTATACTCATGTTGTATGCCATTTATCACTTGACTTTCTTATCTTTGTGTCTTAGTACAAATGGGTATCCTTATTATCTTTACATATGGGTATGTGTGTGTGTGTGTGTTTTTTTTTGTTTTCTGTCGATCTCATATGTGTATCTTTGTTTTTATAAGTATTTAAAGCTTTTAACGTAGTTTCCATATATCCATTAGTTTAATTTATCCATTTCAAGATTGTAATTTCTTTGGCTGGAAGAGACTGAAAAAATGCAATGGTAGAGTTCATTTCATTGTAATTATTTTTTCTATATCTATCTATCCTCTATTGCTTTCTTGCAAGATGGTTGAGATCAAGATAATTATTTACAGAGCCTGTGACTTCTGTAACTTTTTAAAATCACCAGTTATTGATTTTAATTTTATGTTTCTGAGGGCTGTTAGTTACCAAGTTTACTTTTTGAGTGTTCTTGTACTTTCCCAAGGGACACAGAAATATTTTCTTTTCCTTTTCGTGGTAGGTTGAAGAAACACAAAATGTGATATTGGATTATAAAGAGAAGCTTGAGTTCTACCGCACCAAAATGCAGGAACTTGTGAGTATTTTGTCTCCTATACTCTTGCTTCTAATTTTTCATTAATATTAAACCCTTTTTACTCTTTTGTACAATAGTGGTTAGTAACTGGCTCAGGCCAGGCCTACAACGAATTGGAAAGGCATTCTGCTTTACTTCATGTGCAGAGTGGTTAGTGATGCTAGAATTTCAGTGTAGGGTAAATAAAGAAGTTTATCAAAAATCACTCAATCAATTTGCAGTTCAGGGATTCCGTACCAAGTTCGTTATCACAAATTCAATGGGAATAATGAGTTTTTTTTTTTTTGATAAGTAATAATGAGGAAAATTTTGAAATACTTACCCAAAAAAAGGAACCATGATTCTGATAAAAAAATAAAGGAACCCAACAAAGCAGTGCAATTTTCTACATGCTTTGAATTTCTCCAAGTCCCAAAAGATTGCATGTTAAATGCATACAACTACCTCCTTCTAACATTAGTAAAACCTCTAAGTCTGCATGGTATCTTATTTGCTGTACTAGTCTGGTACTATAACTTATTTGATGAAGTTACTGTTGGAATTCAACCATGAAATGGCTAGTCATGAAACATTATTGTAATTTGATCGTGTACAGTAACCACGGTTAGGTATACCCCTTAAACAGAAGTGAAGCTCATTGTGTTTTCTTTTTCTTTCTCTTAGTTTTCTTTGTTCATTTTTATTCTCTGGTTATCAGGTTCTCTATAAAAGCAGATGTGATAATAAACTAAATGAGATCACCGAAAGGGCATCTGCTGATAAGCGTGAGGTATTCTCTAAGATGTAAAGAATTGTGCTATTTTCATTTACAAGAATTAGATTTTATTGTATTTACATCAACAATTTTTATTGCAGGCAGAGTCTCTGGCTAAGAAGTATGAAGAGAAGTACAAGCAAGTGGGAGAAATAGCATCAAAGTTAACCATTGAAGAGGCTAGATTTCGTGACATTCAGGTAAGGCGGTGAGATTATAGAATATCCAATGACTTTTGTTGTTGATTGTACTTCTTATATTTGAGATTTCTTTGATCCAACTGAACCAATTAAGTGTAGCTATGAACATATGTGACACTACATAAACTTATTTTTGCCTCAGTGCTCAATTAGAGCCATAGTTTCTCGTATGTGAATGGTTGGTGTTAATGTTTCCCCCTCCCCAATTGGTGGTCTTTTGGGCCCCCCACTTGATATAATAGTTTCTTCCACTTGAAATTAGCATGAATTGTCCGTTTACTTCATCTAATATTTTTTTTTAAGGTAGTTAAAACATCAACTTCTTGCCAAAGTGGAAGTGATGCTGTTATCTATCATTAATGTATCGATTTTTCTTCAACTTTCTTCTGCTTTCTCTTGTCACTCGTTCACCTTCATATCATTTTTTTTCGCTCTCCTTTTTTCTTTGCTCAAGTGTGAAAGCCGAAGGTCCTGCACATAAAAAATATTCCACTTAAGAGATCCTTTAAAACCTTTGATTACATGATCTTTTAAACCTTGGCGTTCTTTGGATTTGTTTCGAGGAAATTTGTTTGGTGATTTTGAATTTTACTTGTTTTGTTTTTAGGAGAGGAAGACGGAGTTGCATCAAGCAATTGTTAACATGGAACATGGAGGCAGTGCAGATGGTATCCTTCAGGTACATGTTGCCAATTTGGTATTATGAGTCCATGGAGATTCCATTGAATCTTGTCCAACACCATTGCGTTGCTGCTTTTGTAGGTCCGAGCTGACCGCATTCAATCAGACGTTGAGGAGCTACTGAAGGCTCTAACCGAACGCAGCAAGAAACATGGATTAGATGTCAAGTCAACTGCATTGATTAAGCTCCCAATTGGTTGGTATCCTTAGTCCCTTGTTAATTCTTTGTTTCAATTCATCCCTGTGGCTTCCTATTAAATACAATTTGATGCTCTTTTCAATGTCTTACTATTTGATTTTTGAACACTTACCTGCTGTGTTGAGATATGCAATTCCTTTTCTAATGTAACCATAGTGATCCAAATTCTCGAGACCTGTGATAGCACTAATATTTTTATTTTAAGTTGTTGAGGGATGGTTCACATCTAAAACCATTCCCAATAGCTTTCAGGTTTTTTTTTTCTCCTGCACTGGTTTGGTTTTTTGTTGTTGTTTCTCTGGGTTGACTACCCTTTTTCTTGTATTTCGGTGTTTTCTTCCCCTTCCCCCTTCTCTATGTATATTTGCCTAGAAAAAAGAAAAAGTTGTTGTAGGGTCCCACCACTTTCATTTATTGTCCAACTTGGAAGACAGACAATGTTGCTTAAAGTGGGTATTAACAATCAACAATTGTATCCTAGGTGGAGTTTCGGGGGAAGATGGAAGAGGAGCAAGAAGGGGGTGGGGGAGTGGGTTTTTTTTTTTGCCCTTCCTCTTGTTCTTTACTCCTCTTCATGTGTCTCTTTTATTAGTGGTTTGAGGAAGGCTATATCTCATTTTAAACATTACCTTATTTAGAGAGTTGAAAGTCTTACATGTTCATTGGCATGTTTAGAGCCTATTTTGGATTGCGTTGGGAAATAGAACTTTTGTTTATAGAAAAAGCCTCATTTTCAAGCTTCCTCCAAAACGCAGTTTTGGACTTTTCTAGAGCAAGAAAGTCACAAAAGTGCCTTTTTAAGTTTTTTACTAAACATACCTATTTTTGCTTGACACAACTTTTTATGTACTAAAAGCATTTTTTAAGCTCTTTAATGCAATCCCAAACAAGCTCCTAATCATTTAGAACAACAATGACCGTTGGTTTTTCTACATTAAGTGTAAGGATTTCATTTCTCATATTAGTATTTGGATCACAAATGCACACCTGAATAGCCGTTTAAGGAAACCTCTGTTTCTCTCTAGCTGGTTCAATTGGTAAACTCTCTTGGGTCATGCTAGAGATCTAGGATTGAATTCTACCTTCACCATGGATGGGTGTTTGAGGATTTGGACATGACTACCTTCTATTGCGTAGACCATATGCATGACGGGCCTTCACTAGACAATAAAAAGTAGTGATACTTGTGTATTTGTAATGTTACCTAATATGATACTTATAAAAAAAAAAATGTTACCTAATATGATGAGGAAGCAAATGTCTTGTGTTGCTATCCACTTGCTGATACAGGACGGCTTTCTTGTCCCTATTTTGGGGGTTGGGTTGTGGTAGTGGTAGCCACAGTTTATTACCATTGCTTTTTACTGTAGGGCATGCTGATCTTTTTACAGACTGCAAAACATATATGATCATTTTCCAATTTCCATTGTTGATTTTAAAGGTTGGGAACCTGGAATTCAAGAGGGAGCAGCTCTTTGGGAGGAAGAGTGGGATAAGTTTGAGGATGAAGGTATGCCCTATGCTTCCTAGCCTATTTTATTCAAGAACAAGGGTTAATGCTTCCTTTTGTTTTGCTGTCTCTAGTTAATGCTGTTAGTTCTGCATATCCAGTTTAAGAAATAGAATTACGATTAAGAAATATATTTATTTATTTATGTGGGTATACCTTTTAAACCTTTCAGGGTTTGTTAATGATCTCACTCTTGATGCGAAAAATGTCTCTGTCCCTTCAAAACCAAAATCTGCATCTGTTCACAAAAAACAAGTTTACGGTGATGATAGTTCAACCCCCGATTCATATGCTAATGAAAAGCCAGGGAATTCTTTCGTTGCTAGTGAACCTGTCTTTGAGAGTGAATCTGCATATTCCCACAGTGAAGATGAATCAGCCAGAAGCCCTCACGACAGTCCGGCCGGAAGGACTGCTTTCGAGAGTCCATCTCAAGATTTTTCAGATGTTCATTATGGAAAAGGTTCTGAAGCAGATGCAGAAACACATAGGTATACATGTTGATTCATGTCTTTTTTTCACCTACTTTGCAGCTTCATGACTCTCTCTCTCTCTCTCTCTCTCTCTCATGACCATGTTCTATATAATAATGATGCTGAAGTCATTTAATTTATGGTGACAGAAGTTTTGATGAATCGACCTGGGGTGCCTTTGACAATAACGATGATGTGGACTCAGTTTGGGGATTTAACCCTAGCCATACCAAGGTGAGCCAAAACCTCTAAGCACGTGGGTATATGTTGGACATTTTCCTAGTAGGTGTGTCTAATAACAGCAAAAGTTGAAAGATCTGTGCTGTTTATAAGTTCTCTAGGATTTTGTTAATGTATCGAATTTTACATTGAATTTATGTAGTAACAATAAATTGCCCTGTAAGGCATGCAATGTCCAATGGAAAATTGTTTCCACCTTATTATATGGAAGAAGAACTCGAAAAGCTTCAACAACATAGGCTTAGCCATAACTTAAGTGTCCTAACTCCTCAGATTTGGATGGATCTCATACCTATATTGTTTTTGCCTTATCCTAGTAAACATGACATATGCTACCCTCCAATACGACACATTGGAAATCTCAAATATTACACTCTTAGAGTGCCACACATATCTACATTCTAACCATTCAGTAATACATCCGATTGTTTATCCACAATTCGAGATGAATAGAAAAACCTACTTTGCTGTATATTGCATCACGGATTCAGCCCTGGTTACAGGAATTTGAATTTGGTTGTGTTGGTCATTTGACCCAACTTATAGGCCAATTGACATCAAGGTTCCAATGAGGGAAAGTGTTTGAGCTCAATGAAAGCTAGCCACTTGATAGATGGTTTTGACTGGGAAATTTTATTGGTAGAACCTGTAGAATAGTCTCAAGGTTCTTGATCTATTCCATTACAAGAGAGAAAATGCTTCTTTTATCACTAGACCATCAAAGATTAGGAACAGATTAGGCACATTTTTTAATTCTTGAGTGACTTTTTGATAGCTTTATATTGCTAAAATGTGGTTTATGAGTTCCCATGATTTACAAGATGCTTCATGGTTGATTGCTTATTCATGTAGTTTCTGTCAAGCCACTTCATTGCATCTGGTATCTTGTTAAGAGTACAGCTAGGAGTACAACAACTTTTACTGCAAGTTCTTTTCCAAATTGATGTGACAGTCCATAATTAGTAAAATTATTAATCAAAAAATCTGACTTGTCGTTTTTATTAGTTATTTGGTGATTTGTCAACCATACACTATCATTTTACTAATTATAGACTGTTACATTAATTTAAGGAGATTGGAAGAAAAACTACAGTATTTCAAGCATTTTCCATCTTGATGCACTATGATTTGATTTCTCCATCCATGATGTCATTCTGCAGGACTTGGAATCTGAGAGGCACAAAGATTTTTTTGGAGCTAGTGACTTTGGCATAAACCCAGTACGAACAGGATCCTCACGTGCAGAAAGCACCTTTCAGACGAGGAGCCCATTTGCTTTTGAAGACTCTGTTCCTGGGACTCCAATGTCCAAGTTTGGCAACTCTCCTAGGTACAGTGAGGCAGGGGATCACTTCGTTGACAACTTCTCGAGGTTTGATTCCTTCAGCATGCACGAAGGCAGCGGATTCTCCCCACGTGAGAGATTTTCAAGGTTTGATTCCATGAACAGCAGCAAAGATTTTGGCTACGGCCGTGAGAGACTTACAAGGTTTGATTCCGTAAACAGCACGAAAGACTTCAGCCATAGCAGTGCATTCTCTTTTGATGACACTGATCCTTTTGGCTCCGCTGGCCCATTTAAGGTCTCATCAGAGAGTCAAACCCCAAAGAAAAGTTCGGATAATTGGAGTGCTTTCTAGTTGGCAATTTAACTTGTTTTCCACTGGCCCCCTCTCCTTTCCCCATTTTGTTTTGGGGTGGTTAATGGTAGTCATTTTTTGATTGTGCTGTATAGCTTGAAACTAAATATGGACGGTTGTATTGTTGTATGGTATGTCCTTGTTGTATTATTTCGAGGATAATGTATTTTTGGTTTGTTGGGCATGTGCGCCTGAAAAAGCACTAGGAAAAAAAAAAAAAAAGAAGCTTTTCTTTTAAATAGCACACTTTGGATCTTCCAAATAATTCTGACCTGCACTATCATGCTGTTTTGGAAGGGATCGAGATCCTACAATTGGCTGTTAGAACTGCAGCCAAATGAGGAAGGGTCCTGATGGATTTACCTGTCCGAACAGGTCTCGAAGCTTAGGGCAAGTGCGTCTCAAGGCCCTCTCTCATTAAGGGCTTGGGTAGGCTGTAATCGGGTCAACAGGTAGCCAATCCTGATCCGTTCCCGAAGTACTTAGTTGAACTTGCTTGTGGCAGGTCTTAGGTTGCTTCAGTCTAAACGTTTCTTTGTTCGTCATGCCTTCCAAGTTTGGTGGAGTTTCATTGTTCCCAACAAAATTTGGCAGATATGACGTAGAAATGGTCTCCTGGTTTTGGGCCAATCGCTTGAGGACCTTCGGTATTCGTTTTTTCTACTATCTTCCACCATTGTAATTGAGCTTCTTTCTTGCTTAACTCCCTTATCTTATCAGGAACATGTGACAAGCATGAAAAGCATCCCTCTGATTATGTTTTTCGCATTCTTAATTCTTAAGAGACTATAAAAGCACTTTATTGAGATAATCCTCCCAAACCTTTCCTTCCTTTGATAAATATAAGTTGATTTTGAGAGTTGGAGCTCATCAAACTTCACGTCTCACACTAATCTTTTTCTTGGCTACATTGCTCAAGTGGAGAAAAAAAATAAAAAAATAAAAGGAAGAAAAACAACGTTTTAGATCTTGTAACTATATTGTATTGAGAAACGTTATAAACACATTTTTATCTCATTTTACTAATATAGCACTGACAATTAGCCTTTTTTTTTTAATAAATAAATAAATCCAAGGCTGATTGATTGCACTAATGATCAAGCAAGGGACACAAAAGCCGTTGGGTGTTAGCACATCCGTTTTCTTGCTGCCCTTCCTTTACAAGATGGCTTGCAGCAAGCAAAGTCACATATATACTATTATGATATTTGATAGCGCATAAGGGGAGTAAGCACACAACGAAATAGGTGGAGTCACATTTCTTAATAATGCTCAAAAGCCCTAGCCCTTCAGACTAAGGCGTGACCATAGGATCTTATGGTGTCGGAATAAGTTGAAGACAAGATGTGGTGTCCAGTCGATTAGCAGTGCCACATCAGCAAAGTAGGATAAAGACGTGGTGTATAGCATTACTCTATTGTATTTTGCTTCAACAGTTCCAATATTTCCCCAAATAAAATTTCCTCTTCTAACTGGCTTTTAGCGGTAACATTTCTTTGGTGAAGGCACAAAATGGTAGAACTACATTGGATTCAGAGTGCGGACCGGATCCCAGTGTTTCAAGTAGTAAATATAATGGTATAGGTGGTACAACTAGCAAAACGTAGAAGATTTCATTTCAGTTCACAGACAGAAGTTTCAACGCATCACAACTCATGATGGACAATAACAAAAAGAAATTGTTTCATCTTACGTATAAGATCTGTGCTATATAAAACTGAAGATTAGCTCGAATAGTCGCTTGTCTAGTGTAAGTAATACCACGAGGTTGGCTGTTCGAGTCTTCTCAATTATCTGATACACAGTTCTTGTGAGCGGGATCATGTATTCGGGGTTTATCTAACAGAAATGTGTCCCAACGGGGCCATGCCTTGAAATGATTCCTCATCATTAAAAAAAAAAACTGTGCTATAAGAAGAATAAAGGTCAGGTATTGGAGCAAGATCTAATATCTAAAAGAATAACGTGGTAAAACCTGAGAATGAGCAAGTGTTATCATACATAAAATAGTTCAATGAGCTAGCCCAAGTGCCAGAGGAGAAGACAACGGTTGTTATTCAGACAAGTTGGCCTATGAAAGTATATTTTAGAAGGAAAACAAGAAGCACTAGACTGATAATTATTTATTTAGTAGTGGACTCAATTCTATCAGTGAAAACTAATGTTATAACAATTGGAGACTACACAATGTTAAAAAAACAAGCCACCAAGAACAGGTGTGCGAAAAGACAATTTTGACATGATAGTTGGAGGAAGACAGCACTAGGAAGATCCCCAAACTGCTATCTAGTAAAAGAACGTGAACTGTGGAATCTTGAGTCCACACTACAATCATTGATACCTTTCCATGTATGAACTCCAAGGCCAGATCCAAAAATTTAATGTAAACACAACAATCATGTTATCAGGGTTCAACTAAACCCACTCCAATACTGCTGCTCATTTGTCTAAAATATTAACATAGCCTGGTTGGGTTGGAGGGAAGGCATCTGACTTTCAAGCAATAAGATTGTATATACCTTTTCTTGTCATCCCTTTGTGCATTCCAAGTCTTTCTGGACTTGATCAGAAGTAGAAAGCATTGTTGAACGCATGTTTGCTATTTCTACGAGTGTTTCAAGAGCTGAATAAAAGTAATTTTTGGAATGAGTCATCTCCTAGCATCTCCCAAAAAATAGAATTGAAAACAAAATTGATATACAAGTAGCAAAAATACAATGGTGTAAACTATATTATTGCAGAGAGAGAGAAAGTTATGCACCTGTCTCAAATGAAAGTTGGGCAGCCCGAAGCTTTGGGGAAACCAAAGTCCCAAATATTGATAGTGATTTAGATCGCTCCTTTTGAACCTAGAACAGCAGGGATAAGATAGGAAAGTTACTCCATTTACACTTCTCTTAGTTCAAATTTCACAGATTGCACATTTGAAGAGTGTATCCAGGATCCTTCTAAATTCAGTTGTTAGAATTTATTCATTAAGTGAACTTAATACAATGTGGTTCACACTTCAAAATAAGGGTTCTAGTGCATGAAAAAGAATCTATTAATGCAAATGCTAAAATACAAATCTCCTTGTTATAGCACATAAGAAAACATTATTGATTGCAAGACACTTACTTGATCATCAACTATAAGAGGAGCTCCATTTGTTGCTGGAGTTTTCTCCAAAGTTCCTTCACACAAATAGAAAAGGCAAAAGTTAAAACAGCATACGTTCGATTCAGAGTTATAATGGCAGAAGTAGCTGAGCAATACAAAATACATTTTCTGGTTATCTGGAATACAAAGTAAAACGGTTGGTAGGAGCTCCTGCTTAAACCATATTATGGTCAAAATGACAAGTATACTGTATCCCCTCCTACAGGGACAAGAAAACTATACCAGAAAACTGGGAACGGTGTCTTAGCTGGGGACTATCAGATTTCATCTGCAACTTGTCCTCCCTAAATTCTTCTTCTCCAGAACAGCATTTTCCATTCTTAGAGGACCCCCATTTGCACAATGCAAAATGCGGTTGCGTCAACATGTGGTCAACTACAACAGATCATATATCACAAAAGTTACTTTGACATAAATACAAAGTAAGGCAAATGAGTAAACCATTAATTCTATATGTATGTGTGAGGGTGCATATGCATAAATAAAAATCATACAATCTGGGGCATCAAGTTGGGGCCATTATAAACCTAGAATTGTCCGTCGGAATGCCATGCCTTAAACCCTGTTCATATTATATCATGGATGGTGACACCATAAGGCATCATATATCCCACCACTCATCAGTTATGTACAAGGACACTACGTCCTCAACTGTGTATAGAACTTCCCACAAAAATATTTAGATTCCATATCCTTTCTTATTTGTTGCTAATAATTTGTAGTCCATGACGAAGTGACCCTAAAATACCAGCGTCCAAACAATACTAGAAATGTGTCTCAGTTCAATTTATGGATACCCTTAACAGCTGAAATTTCCCACTCAGAAATGATTTTAATGGGAAAGGTGCAGAAATAAAATTACCTTCATGTTCATTTACTTGCAACGATGTAGCCGCAGAGTGTAATTTCATGTCCAACAAAGCACCATTGATTCGTGACGCACCCATAGAATGTCGAGCACTGGCCAACTCCATCCATCCCTATCCAAAAACATAAAAGGATGTTCACGAAAACATTATGCCCGAGATTTCACTTCACGCATCAATAAACTTCGAAAGGAATTAGCACAGAACCAAAAGTAATCCACAGGTTTCTCGTTAAGCAGTTCAAAACACTAATTATGAGAATCACAAGATAACAATTTTATGTTGATCATGTTTCAGAGATAACATTTTCTGCTTTCCAAAAATTGTGCTAAACCAATCGCATTGCTAGCCTTCTATCATCAGCTATTTAACATCTAAAGTATAATTCACAACACAAACATTCTCCTTCATTAGCAAAATCTTATAATTCGATTGCTTTCTTTCTGTGTCTATCATTGATTTTTTGAAGAACGATTAAGAACGTGCAAGTAGAAGGGACAGGAACATGCATAGGGTTAGGGTTAGGGTTAGGGTTAGGTACCTGGCGGAGTGTTGAAGACAACGAATCTAATAGGGTTAGATAGCCATCCAACGAATCTAGAAATTGCACTACGTTATCTTCCTCCAATCGTTTTCGTTGTTGTTCTTGTTCTTGTTCCACTGCTTCTACTTCTACGGAGGTCTGTGTTTGGTCTTGTTCTTCCATGGAAACTGCAGATTCAGCTCTTCAACACGACGCGAACACCCTCGATCAGTGTCACTGATCCGTGTGACTTTGTGGAGTCTACCGTTAATTTCAGATGCCTTTGGGGACTGTCTTGTCATTTCAACCCAAACGGACTCCGTGATCCCGTTGGTTTTTTTTTCCCCTATTGTAGCTACCTAATTTCTTAAAATACATATATTTCACTTTTATTTTATTTATATATTTTTATTATTTCATTTAAATATTTTTTTTCTTTATTCATTTTTACTATACTTAAAGAAGAGAGAATATTATACACGTTTTTTTATTAGTTTATTTATACATTGTTGAGCTAAAATACCATCAAAAATTGGTGAAAACTATAGCAGCTAGTCACCTTTTTAGCTAAATTGACTAGCTATGGAGATTAATTTTTGTCAATTTTTATTACAGCACTAACCAAAATAATCTTTTACTAACCCAATAAAAATGCTCTGAAGAGTTTTTGGTTGACACAGAAAAAACGGTTTGATACAAATACTACATTTTTTACTATAAATTCTTATAAATTGACAAATAATTCATGCCACATTGGCACGTTAGCTGTTATAGTCAAATTTAATTATTTATTGATTAATATAATAAGTGTTATATGAACTTATAAATCGATATAACAGTCCATATAATATTATCACATCCTCCACAAATAAATATAACTATTTAAAAATTGATATTATAAATACCACATATATTTTCACATCAATTTTTAAATTATAATAAAAATTGTAGTAGTCTTTTCTTAAACAAAGAGTTCCAAAGACACTATAGGACGGTTGCATATTAAAAAATTTTAGTGCTATAGAAATATTACAACTTTTAACGTAAGTTATTTAGAAACAACGTACCAGTTTATAATAGATACAGCAAAAATTTTGATTTGTGAATTTAATTATGGACTTTTATTAATCATAGACGGTCAAATCAATTTGTATCAAAATTGTAACAAATGTTGTAATTATTAAGAAATTAATATTAATTTTTTTAAAAAAAAGGGCTTAAGTACTGTAAAAATAAAAAATAAATAAAGAAAAAGAAGGCACATCTCTCATGCTTTTTAACCACGAACAGTCCATATTTAACAAAAAAAAAAAAAAGAAACAAAAGAAAATCAGGCTTAAGTGCTTTAACCACGAACAGTTCATATTTAACAAAGAGGTTATTACCCAAACGACGACGTTTTATTTTAGGTTAAACGTCAGAAGGAAACGTTTGCCTTAAGGGACTTGACGCCATTAAAGGGGTAAAGGGAACCGTTTCTCTGTATCTGTTATACGCACATTATTGGAGCCGGTGATGGAAATGATGGTGAAGAAATATCAGCAAAAGTTCAAAAAGGTTAGGGGCGAGATGAACCGTTGGGACGACTTCCAATCTCGCTTACTTTCACAGTTCAGGAACGCCTCCTCCATCATTGAGAGGTTGCAGGTTACTCTATTCTAACCCACCCTAATTTCTTTATATATATATATATAGTTATTACTTTTTTTTTCCAAAATATATTTTTTAGACTTTTGGTCGTTGTTGTCTGTGATCAGGTGCTTCAGGACTCCAAAAACTATGGTCGTCTGAATTGCATGGACGGCATCGTAGACGTGGTGCTAAGAAAGCAGATGGAGTCTTTGGAGGTTATTTTTGTTGCTATGAAAAAAACCATGTTAGTGTTCAAAATTCGTTTTATTGGTTATTGATTAGCTAGAGTTAAATATGCATATCAGTTGTTTGATAAATGTACTTTGAGACCATAGGTAGTTGCAATAAATTGAGCAATCACATTTCATATTGTGGATATGATCAGGTCACTCAGGACAATGGATATGAGCAATCAGTGTATCCTAAATTTTTGCAGTGATTTGTTTTAGGGAAGAGTTTCGTGGAATTGTTTTGTCAATCGAGAAGATTCATCGAGATAGTAGACAGCAAATTAAAGGTGGTTCTAGCAAGCTGAGTGCAAAACAACTGCAACAACAAGTCGGCTTAAAACCTAGTCTTGCTTATTGCTTAGATGGGCTTATGGTTCTTTACGACATGCACCATTCAGAGTATGAACTTTTCTATGTCTGGAAACTCTAGAATATGTCATTTATGCTTTGTGTTATATATTTTCTAGAACCATGAAAAAATTTATGGCATGCGCTATTCTCAAGATGTGAAATGAGGTATTGGGAGTGGTTAACTAATTGGATTAACATGTTTATTTATGACACACAAATAAGTGTACCTTAAATACAATAAGAGAAAATTAATAGCTAGTGGGTGGTCCCGTATTGCTGCTAGATAAAGATTCAGCCTCATGATCAAATTTTGTAGTGGGTTCAGTTAACTTAGATTATTAATGACTTGCGTGCTTTTTGTTTGCCAGGTACCTTCTTAAAGCATCATTGGTTTCAGCACTATCAACACTTACCTTCAAACCTAGGTGTGCAAAACAATTGTTCTAAAATATCTGTGTTTGTTTCATTTGTTTAGGAACTCGGGTTTTTCAAACCTAATCAAAGTCTAAGGTGGTTGGAATTTTTTATGATACATCTCTGAAGTTATTGTAGGCTAAAAGACCTGATTTTTAGCATATTATTTGAAGTTGATTAAGCTTATGCAAAGGATTTTGTAGTCAAAGCCAAAAGAGAAACAACTGTAAATACTAAGAAACACCCATAATTTCGTAAACCCCTTCCGCCTCTTCATTTTTTAAACTTTTCGTTTTCTTCCTGTCTTTCTTTTGCTTTTCCTTTCCTTTTCTTGGGGGAGGGGGATTTGTAAGATGTATATTACTGAACTTGGCTGTCTTTCATGATTTCAGCTAATTTGACAGGAAAAGAAATGAAAACTTCATTATTGGTGCTGAGTTATACGCATTCATATGTCATCTGATTTTGGATAATTGGGCCTGCCATATATTTTCTCAACTATTATTTGTTGCAATTTTGGTCTATGTGTTTATGTTAAGCATGTATCTTGATTCGTTACTTAGTTTCATGCTTTGTATGCATTCTATTGTTATTTGGCCTTAACATGTTCGTTGGATTTGTCTACATTGCAGTGCCAATGACCTTTGTGCTCTTCAACAACTCCTGGTCGATCAACCTAACATCCCCAAAGGGGAAGGTATGCATAGGACAAATGATAAAAGGTCAATTAAATCAAAGAAACATATGGACAACACATGAGAAAAGGGAAATACTTGTTGTTGGCCTTTGATGAGTGTTGCCAACTGGGTTGTTGGGTTGTTGACATCAATTCGTACAAAATTTTCTTTTAGTTAAATATTTGCTTATTATAATACATTTTTCATTTGATTGCCTCATTTTCCCTGCAGTTCAATCCATCTTTGATATCATATTTGCAGAAGAAATTTGTTGACTCGCCATATGAGTGGGTAGAAAATTTTGTATCTTGGATACTTGGTGATGCGGGAAGACAAGAGAATTAATTAGGTCTTTAGTTTTGTTTAATTTTTATTAACTATTTAGATGTAGTACTTAATTTCATACGCTATTTTAAATTTAAAGAGTTGTATTATTTTATAATTTAATAATGGGCATGGCCCAAAGTCAGTCAAATTAGGGTTAGAAATTATTCATTTGTGTCCAAGTAGAATTAGGATTGTCTCAATGTCTATTTAAGTGATTTTTTGTACTCCAAGAGACAAATTGTGATCGATGAATAAACAGATTTTCTTTCTTTTGAAGTGTGACTCGTCTTTCCTTTTCTTTCTAGTATTGTGACTCTTACCAAATTCCCCTTCTCTTGGGATTATGTGACTCAATTCCTCTTTATTTTTTCCTTTATCCTGATCTTTTCTTTCAAATTCCCCTTTTGTCCTGCATCACCTGGAACTGTGTGCAAAGTGGAGTTCGTTTTGGTTTTTATGAGTTTGATCATCCAGCATGCTTGTTGCCTGGTGAGAGACTCTGTAAAGCTACATGCAGAGAGAATACTTCAGCATTGATTTTTGACTGCTCATAAGGCTCCAGAGTTCTTTTAGAAAATCACCTTATGGAGCCTTCCCCTCAATCCATAAGAATCATAAGATAGGTAGATTGTTTCTGTCAAAACATACATTGCATTGCAGAAGCACACTATCGAGATTGGCTGATGGATCTTGTATTATGCTTAATTTTGCATGTTTATTGTTCTAGTCTTTAATTCTTTTTATTATTATGTGTTTTTTTTTTTCTTATTTCGGTTGTTTCTGTCTTATTTCTTTCTTGTTGCCTTCCTTTTAACAATCTTATGTAGCAACTTTGGACAACTAGTTGTAGCATCGTGGCAGGTTTAATTTGTTGGAACTGTTTGGGCAGCCGAAAAATATGATTGAAACTTTTGACTTTTGAAGCAAAAAACTTTCACAAATGAAATTTTGTTTAATACAGGGTTTCTTAAGGAAAAAACACACTTCTCTCTTTCACTGAAGGGCCTTTCTTTACCGTTGAAAATGGAAAATATAGATGAGGTTGTCCTGGTGAAATAGACACTCCAATCAAAATGAGCCACAATAAGACATCTTTGGAGAAAATTCAATTGAAAATACTTGGAGTACTATAATAATCAGTCGTGTCACGTCAATCACAATCAAATTTAATTATTTAATAGTTGACATTATAAATGCCACATAAACTTATAAATTGACGTAACAGTGCATGTGAAATTACCATTTCAGTCACAATTAAATTTAAAGAAAAAATCAAATTGAGTTTAAGTTTTTCATGTGATTTTAATTTTGCCCTTAAGTTTTCAATTTTGACAATAAAGTTCTTAGGTTTTCAATAGGTCACTCATTTAACTTATCGCCCAATTAATTACCGGTATGTTACATTAGACCAATCAATTAATACTATATAGTTCTCGTTTAACACGTCACGTGTCAATTGTATGTACCATAAGATACAATTATTTTAAATTATAAACATATTCTAAATAAAAAAGTTAAAATCATTATTAAGAGAGAGAGAGAGGTGGCCGACCAACTTTGTAACATGGCATGTACAATTGGCACATGATGTGTTAAACGAAAGTCACATGACATTGATTAGAAAAGTATTGGAACCCCACCCACCACATAATATCTCTCGGAACTGTCGAGAGACCTGATCTCTCTCAAGCCTACCTAAGTCTTCAAGAAGGCTACCTCAGTCTTCCAGCAAATCTGAAATTGTAGCAAATCTGATTTATAGTTTGTTGTACTTAATCGATCACAAGAAAAAGAAAAAAAAAAAAAAGAAGCAGAGAAAGCGAAAAAGAGCAAATGCAAAATCTGAAATTGTAGAAAAGTAGAATTGAAGAAGAAGGCTAATGCAAATTCAATTTTTTCTTAAAAAAAGAAAAAGAATTTTCACATAGAGAGGAGCATTACCTTTGGCAGCAACGTATGGGATTTCGCAAGAGGATGTTCTTCCGCTTCAGCAGATTCCGGCGAAGTATCCGGCGAAGCAGATTCCGGCGGGGGCCTAGATCTTGTGGGGTTGTGGTGATAATGTTTGTGTTTTTCTTTTGTCGTTTGGAAAGTAAAGTTTTGTTTGGTTGTGTAATTTTTTTTTTTTCTCATAAAATCTAATGTTTTTATATTTATTGTATTTACTTTGTTTTGATAATGTGTCTTAATTTTATTAAAAGCTGTAAAAATATGTTTTTACAACTCATCCTAATAGAAAGGCTTTTTTAATTGATTGGTTTAATGTGACATATTATTAATATATTAGACAGTAAATTGATGAAATAATCTATTTAAAATAATAATATAATAAAAATTAAAGGATTTATTTTCAACATTGAAAATTTAATGATTAAATTGAAATTGGTGAAGACTAAATTTTATTTTTTTCCAAGTTTAATTATTTAATAAGTATCGCACATTAATTTGTAATATAAATTATAGCCGCCCGAAGCACTCGAATTAGTAAGAGAAGGTTGCAAATGCCAAATGGTATGGGTTAAGGTGTCCGTACAATTCCAAAATGGGATAAAGGTCTGGGTTTGAGCTGTCGTTTGCATCGTGCAGTGTTTGTGACCTCACACTACCCATTGTACCCAACTTTTTTTATTTTTTTTTTATGTTTTATTTTTTATTTTTTGTCTTGTTAGGTAAGTGCATCGCAACACTCTAAACGCACCGTTTCCAAGTACAATCCAACGTCTAACTACCCGCGAAAAAGGGCAACAAATAATGATGTTTGTCTTTCTTTCATCGGAAAACTGGTTGTTGCACACATGCCAACGTGGAACTAGGCTCCAGCCTGTCTCCCTCCATCATCGTATTTTCATTGAACGGTCACAGACTCACAGCCAGCCAGCCAGCCTGCCTTTGAAGCTTGGTGGGGTCAACGGAGGGTGAGTCCTGGGCTCCACACACACACACACACTGCATCAGCCGTGACTATTCTCTTCTGGGTCAACCTTTTCTCTCTTCCACGATATTTACCTCTATTATCATACTACTTTTCTCGCTTTGTTTTGTTGCTCTTGTTGCTTTCCTGATCGACCACAAGCCCTTTCTTTTCCTCCTGTTTCTTAAATTAATCCACTTCAAACAGAGAAGCAGTCTTTAATTCTATCTCTTCTCAGTGAGTTAAAATTCAGTTGTTATTTATGGAACCAGAGCTCCGTATTGGATTCTTCTTTGCTCAACAACAGCTCCGCCCAGAAGAGATTGTTGCCAAGCTGTCAACCTAGAATTAGGGTTTCCTTGGAGGCTGTCTGTCTGCCAATAATATCAGAGAAAGGTATGGTATTGGTACCCTTCTTAGTGCTTTTTAGCATTTCTTTTTTTCTTTTTGTTTTTTTAGAGGCTGTCTGGATTGTTCATGTTCACTTTGGAAGCAGAGAAACAAAATTTGGGGTTGGGTTTAATCTGAATTGCCTGGAAGGAACCTTGGCCTGGATTGTTTGAGATTAAAAAAGTTGCTTTTAGCTAAATTTGGATTGGTTAGATTAACAACGGGCCATCATGTTTTGTGTTGAATTTTTGAGGGGTGGTTAATTGAATTTAGAAGATTTTGGGATTTAATTTAGACTGGAATGTTTAGGATTAGCAGCTGTTCTGGTGAGTGAATGGAATTAATAACTTTGGCAAAGTTTGGATTACTTTGGCAGTCTTTTATATAGTTACTTTTACAAGTCAGGGGATCATAGGATTTGTTTTTGGTTTAAAATTTGAATAGTCTGGCAGATATATGACTAGTAAATCAGGGAAATTTGGAGTGGTTGATTTCAAGTCTCAAAGTTTGGATCCAACATGGTATTTGGTTGAAATGAACACTTTCTGGTGTCTTGGTAATGCACACTTAGTGCGCATCTTATTGAGTATTGACCCTTTTGTATGTACTTAGTGCACGCTTGCTGCAACATGCACAGAAAGAAAAACTTTGTTGGACCCTAGGCATATAGATGGAAGGGTCAATACTAGAAAACCCATCCACAACTAATGTGTATCATTGTCATCTACAACTACAAAATGAAGCATGAAGATTGTGGTATTCTTTCACATGCAGCGATGTTTCGTCACACAATTAACGTGCTTCCTTGTCAAGAAGCTTTGTTCTTTTTTGTTTTCACAAATGATTTTGTTTTATCTTCTTCCATTACTTCTCTGACCACTGTTAACTGTAGGCTATTGGTACACTGGCTTATCTTTTCTGCAATACTACTTTGTCACAGGGGTTAATTTAGATTAGATGGCTGATAGCTGGGATGGGAGTTATGAGGTTGGCAGCCAGTCAGATGAGAGCAGTCAATTTGAAAGACTGTACCTTGAGCCTATTTATGATGCATTTGTCTGCCCATTGACAAAGCAAGTTATGCGTGATCCCGTTACCTTAGAAAATGGACAAACTTTTGAACGAGAAGCAATAGAAAAGTGGTTCAAGGAATGCAAAGAGAGTGGAAGAAAGCTGGTTTGCCCATTAACGCTAAAAGAATTAAAAAGCGCAGATCTGAAACCTAGTATGGCTTTGCGGAACACCATTGAAGAGTGGACTGCTAGGAATGAAGCTGTTCAGGTTGACATGGCTCGTAGAACATTGAATCTGGGGAGTTCAGATGGTGATGTTCTGCAGGCTTTGAAGTGTGTCCAATACGTCTGCCAAAAGAGCCGATCAAATAAGCATATTGCACGTAATGCAGGCTTGATACCCTTGATTGTTGACATGTTGAAGAGCAGCAGCCGTAAAGTTCGGTGTAGAACTTTGGAAACTCTTCGAATTGTGGTGGAGGATGATGTTGAGAATAAGGTTGTCACAGGTTTTGTGGTTCTCTATATAGCTTCTAAGGAGTCACTGGAATAAATGCTTCTCTTGTTAATGATTTCTCTTTTTTTATTGTTATTATTTTTGCAGGAAATGTTGGCTGAGGGAGATACTGTGCGCACTATAGTAAAGTTCTTGTCTCACGAGCTGTCCAAAGAGAGGGAGGAAGCTGTCTCTTTGCTGTATGAGCTCTCCAAATCTGAAATGTTGTGTGAGAAGATTGGTTCAGTTAATGGAGCAATTCTTATATTGGTTGGAATGGCAAGCAGCAAATCAGAAAATATTTTAACTGTCGAGAAGGCTGATAAAACACTGGAGAATCTGGAGAAGTGTGACAACAATGTGCGGCAGATGGCCGAAAATGGTAGATTGCGGCCTCTTCTGACACTACTCCTTGAAGGTGCTTGCACTGTCGCTATTCTTTTATGCTTGCTTAATTTGTTGCAACAAAACCTTACTCCTTGGCTAGTTTCCTTCTCCAAGAAACTTGACATTAAAAATGTTGCTTGTCATGTTTGTTTGAAGTAGAATTTATATCAAACCATGTCTGGAACCCTCTTTACCAATGTGTTGATTACTATGCTCCTTAAATTTGCTTGAAATCCATATATATAGATATACATATATACATGTGCATTATTCCTTTTACAAAATAGTGTCAATTGATTTGTGCAATCCATATGTTAATCCTGAGATTTCATAGTTTTAAGGAATTGTAGAGTTAATAATTTTTGCTCATTTTCTTCTTTGGCCATCATAAGCAAGTATCCTCCATGATCTTACTACTATGTAGGTCACAGTGTTCGTTCAGACATGTATTGCTTCTTGCAGGGCTGGAGCATGGAATATTCTGTTTTGTTTGCTGAAATTAACACATTCGAAAGGGCAAGTCAATAATAACTTGATTCAAATGAACCAACCTAGTATGCATTGGCAAAATAATAGCTAAATAAGATAGCTCAGTTTTTAACTTCTCATTTTGCTATTTCAATTTAAGACAATTTTGTTGTATCACATGATAAAACATAGGTTCTTTTGTATTTCTTCCTTTCCTTGGTTTTTTCATCTTTTGACTACAATATGTTGATCTTTGGCGTGAAAATTTATCAGGCATTCCAAATGCTGAACATGATATTATGAAATAGAATTGGAGGATTTCTTGCAAGAGATCTGCAATGCTGATTCTTATAATCATCATTAGTCATCATCGGTCATCATTGATTGATGAATCGTTATACACAAGATCTTTCTGTTTTCTTTCTGAATAGAATGGGTTGGGGGCTGGGGCAGGCAGCATTTTGTAGAGAGCTTATTGGCACCCTCTAGCTATAATGGCACCTTCCCCTCATGAGAACGAGGTGGAAGGTGAAGTTACTGGCTCAAGACCAACCAGGTGTGTTATCAGACCCGGGAAAAAGAAAAAAGGAAAAAGTGATCTTCTCACTGGGCTTGCTATACAAGTTTGAGTTGTACTTCTTGTTTAGTTTGTTGTCTTTGATATGTAAATTTATATGTTGTTGTTCTTACTTTATGAGGAAAAACTATTTTCCTGCTGTTAATGTTATGCAAGTAACACTGTTCCCTTGTGATGTTACAGGCCCACCAGAAAGCAAACTGCCCATGGCTGCATACCTTGGTGAGCTTGTACTGAACAATGATGTAAAAGTCCTTGTGGCTAAAACCGCAGGTTCATCTTTGATTAATATCATGAGAAGTGGTAATCTTGAGTCAAGAGAAGCTGCTTTAAAAGCTCTAAGCCAGATCTCATCTTATGAGGCTAGTGCCAAAGTGTTGATAGAGGCTGGGATACTTCCCCCTCTTGTGAAGGACCTTTTCACCGTTGGTGCCAATCAGCTTCCCATGAGACTAAAAGAGGTCTCTGCAACAATTCTTGCTAATATTGTGAACTCAGGTTATGACTTTGATTCAATCCCAGTTGGACCTGAGGACCAGACTCTTGTCTCAGAAGACATAGTCCATAACCTACTACACCTCATTAGCAACACTGGTCCAGCAATTGAGTGCAAGCTTCTCCAGGTTCTTGTTGGACTCGCTAACTCTCAAACTACCGTGCTTAATGTTGTTTCTGCCATCAAAAGCTCTGGTGCTACTATCAGTTTGGTTCAGTTTATTGAGGCTCCACAGAAAGAGTTGCGTGTAGCTTCCATCAGACTTCTCCAGAACCTCTCCCCACACATGGGTCAGGAACTGGCCGATGCCCTACGCGGGTCAGTTGGCCAGCTCAGCAGCCTAATTAGAGTCATATCAGAAAACATAGGAATCACTGAAGAGCAGTCTGCAGCTGTTGGCCTTTTAGCTGATCTCCCTGAGAGGGACTTGGGCCTTACCAGGCAGATGCAAGATGAGGATGCCTTCCGGATGATCATCTCTAGAGTGGTCAGGATCCAGCGAGGGGAGACAAGGGGCAGCCGCTTTGTCACATCATTCCTAGAAGGGCTTGTACGGGTACTTGCAAGGGTTACATTTGTTTTGGCAGATGAACCTAATTGCGTCACACTCTGCCGTGAGCACGGCCTGGCTGCATTGTTTATTGAACTGCTTCAGGCCAATGGACTAGAAAATGTACAGTTGGTCGCTGCCACAGCATTGGAGAACTTATCACTGGAGTCCAAAAATTTAACAAAATTGCCCGAGTTGCCGGCACCTGGTTTTTGCGCCTCAATCTTTCCCTGTTTTAGCAAACCACCTGTCATAACTGGATTGTGTAGGCTTCATCGGGGGACGTGTTCCCTAAAAGACTCATTTTGTCTTCTGGAAGGACAGGCCGTGGAGAAGTTGGTAGCTCTGTTAGACCACACAAATGAGAAGGTGGTTGAGGCAGCATTTGCAGCATTATCTACTTTGCTGGAGGATGGGGTTGATATTGAACAAGGGGTAATGGTCCTCTGTGAGGCTGAGGGAATCAAACCTATACTCGACGTTTTACTCGAGAAACGAACAGACAATCTAAGGAGAAGGGCGGTTTGGGCAGTTGAGAGAATTTTGCGAACTGATGATATAGCCTATGAAGTTTCTGGAGATCCAAATGTGAGTACAGCACTTGTTGATGCATTTCAGCATGGCGACTATCGAACCCGGCAGATAGCTGAGCATGCCTTAAAGCATGTTGATAAGATACCAAACTTCTCTGGAATCTTTCCCAACAGGGGATAGGCCTCTTCTAAAAGGCTAACTCTTCAAGTTGATGACTACAAGGACCTGTATGTAATTCTTCTTTCTCCCCAGCATTTTATAGATGGTTTGCAAAGCATAAAATTGAAGGTAGATATTGTTGTATACAGATTTTCTATTTCCATTTGTAGAGGGTTTTGAAAGCCGCCGATTTGTTCTTAATGATGCTGTTTCTATCTACTTCCATTTCGTTACCTTTTTTTTTTAATAATTAATCAAAATATTATTAAAAGGTATATATGAAGTATACAAGATAAGCCACCTAGGTATTAGGAGCAAAAAGAATAAGAAAATTATAAAAACTAATCACTAAAGAAAAAACATAAGCAGCTGTTTAAAGATACAAAATATTGAAAAAATTAGATTTCAACTCCTTCAAAGTACTCTTGCGGTCCTCCAAACACCTATCATTTCAACTTCCATTTCATTACCCAAATTGCACAACCAGTACTTGCATTGATAGTAGGAGTGGCGATTCGTATTCATATGTCAGGTTCTAGTAGTGTTGAGATATGGGTATAATATTATATAAGTCAATTTTAATCTGACCTATTTAATTAAATGTTTCAAACTTCTTAACCATAACTTGCTTATTTGGTGTCAGGTTTACAGGTTGTATCCAAATTGCGCCCTAAATGTCGCGTATCGAATTTGGTTTGTGTCAAAGTATGGGTCAACCCAAACCTGATTCATTTAATTAAAGGGGTTAGCCTCTTTAACCTTACCCACTAATTTTGCGTTAAATTCCTATCGAATTCACGGATCTTGTAAAAAATTGTCAATCCTATCTTCGAAGTGAATAAATGAAAAAGAAAAAAAAAAAAATCCTCTAAATGTGAGACAAGCTAGCCAGGACTTCAATTTCTTGAGAAAAAGAGACTCAGTTGCGACGAAGCAAACTCTTCCTTGATGGCTTAGCAACAGAGATTTTTTATCATGACATGCCTGTGTGCAATTCCGGCACAATCTAGTGGACTTTTTAGTATTGAAATAAAGGATTTCGAGCTGTCCAAAACCAAAATAACGTTCATATGATCGAAAATCTCCAGTCTTGTTTGAATAGAAAAAAAATATATATAAAAAAATAAAAATCTCCAGTCTTGTTGACTTTTTATTTTGTTTCTCTTTCTTTGCTTTTATTCTTTTTTACTCTTTTGTTTACAGGACACGATATGTTACATGACCGAAACAACCTTTCCATTCATTCTGAACTCTATGTAATTGATGGTCATTCTTGCTTTGTACCGCTCACGTTTGATTCTTATGCGGCAATACTATGTAACAAGTAACCATTTCAATCCAGTTTAAATTTAACAGCATCTAATTGTGTATATGAAGCCACATCATTTAAAAATTTTGCAACATATACACAATTAAATACCAGAAAATCTCATATAAGATCATGAATGATTCTTCTCCGTCTCAAGTAAATGGAGAGGATCTTGTTCCCATTTAACGGGATCCAAAGAAACATGACTGTTTGCCAAACTATTGGTCATTTACTGTTAGGTAATTAACCGATGTACTAAAAGCTATATCTCCAGAACTAATAAAACACAAAAATGTAGGCTCTTAACCTATCTCATATTAAACTTGCCCAATTTAAAACCCATACCCCAAATTGGGCCCACCGGATCATAACATTTACACAAATACTTGAGTGACAAATCATTTGTCATGTCAATCATTGGACACATAACGTATGTACTCAAACGATCTGTAATTGAGATTAGTTGAGCAATATTGGTTTATTTGCTAAATCGAAGCTACAATTCAAGCGAATGCCATGTATGCATGATAATAAGATCGTTTGATTCAGCAACATTAGTTCAATAACCAAAAATTGCTATATGTAGGTACGAGTATCTTACATTCTAATGCTTGTGATTGAATAAAACATTAATCCTAATATATTTTCTCAGAAAACTCTTCACCATTTACAACTGGGAAAAGAAAAAAGCTAATTCAAGATTTAGGAAACTAATGAAGTTCTTTATATCTTAACAACACATCAGAATGGATTCTTTAAATCTTAACAAAACTACTTTGGAATACTTCATCAATATGCTCATTTCAAAAATTGGATGGAAACTAAAGCTTAGACCGGAGGAAGTCAAATAGAGGAACTTGTGTTCGAATTTTGGTGGAGACTTGAAACATGCCCAACAAGGTGACCAAGTATTCCAAGGAGCTTGAGTTAAAAGGTTGACATTCTATTTTCATACCTATTTCGGATCAGCTAATGTAATGTGTTTTAAGCGGCTTTTCATGTCAGTCACTTAAAAAAAGCAAAATTAAAGTCACATAAAATATGCTACATCTTCTCTTGTAAAACAGATGTGATAAATGGGTGTGAAGAGTAATGCTACTCTTTCAAAATATAAAGGTTGTAAACATTCAAAAATTTATGCAACCATGTTCCTCACTGGACAAAATCCACAAATTGGACATTAACAGGAAATAAATTATAAAGGTGCAAAATTCACAAAAGCAGTACATAATAAATTTTATGAATGGTGGTGAATAAATTACATCAAATGATACATGAGCAAACCATACCTCCAATGGCTGTCGGAGCCAGAAACTGAGACCAGAGGTAGTCCCCAGGATTATATGTCCAAAGAATTCAAAACAGAACTTTTGCCATTTTGATGTCTGCTCAAAATGACTTCATGAGGTAGAGTGGATGTCTTAAATTTTCTGCAACGGACTTCAAAGATGTAGCACTGCGAGTGATTTAGTCATGCACGAAGAAGCATCCAGTTCATGAGTTACATGATTCCTTGAAATATGGCTCCAGTTGGCCCCCATATCAGACACATCACATACAGTCAAGAAATCCAACACCTGACCAAATATTTTGAACATTTCAACTCCAAATATCAGGTTTCTGTCACCAACAAATGCTGCATTCCAGTCCATTGGAGCATCAGGATGTACTGAGACCTCGGTCCAAGTAAGATACATGAGATCCAGCTCCCATAGTTTTCTAACAGCCTTGTTTCTTCGGCCTATTCGACCATCTCCTTCACACCATGAGACAGAAAGCATGAACAGCTGCCCATTACAAGATACAAGTTTTGGAGGGTACTCATGAACATGGGATGGGAATGGAGTCGTTTGGATTCTAATCCAGTAACCCCTTTCTATGTCATATCCTGCAAGTTTGTCGGTCTCCGAATAAACATAAAACATCCCATTACAAACAACACCAGAACAAACAATACCAAAATCTACAGGCACCTTCTGGATTTCTGTCCATTTATTTGATACAGAGTCAAACATTTCTCCAGAATCCAAAGGCTCGTCCCAGGATCCAATACCTCCTACAGCAATCAGCACAAACCTTCTACAGCCCTTTGTGTTCAACTGATCACTTTTTTGTCTAATAAACTTGTATGACTTTCTATTGGGCAACAATGATGCGTCGTTTTCATCAAAAGCATTTCTGTACTGTCGTCTTAGTGAAAGCCTGTGAGGATCCTCATAAACATCTGACACCCCACCAATCCGTGATCTGGAAAAGCGTCTATCTTGCCGATTTTGATTACTCTGATAACTTGGAAAATCTGAACTGACCTCGGAAATCCCTAAAATGGGCAGTGACCTTGCATGCTTCATAGAAGCAACTTTACGCCAAGATTTAGTCAAGGGACTAAACACTAGCACCCCTTTATGCGTCTTGAATGCACTCCTGTCTACCCTCCCAAAGCTGGCCAAGCTAGAACAACCTCCAATAATATATATATCATCCTGCATACTGGCAACAGAGAACATGAACCTCCCTTTCAGAATATCAGCATCTATCCTACGCCATTGGCCTAGAGAAACATCTAATGCATGAATTTCCCCAGAGCAATAGCCATCTTTAACAGCACCAAACAGAAACAACCATGGATTCTGATGGGAACCTTCCCGTCTCATCTGTAGGAACCGAGGAGTGGAAGTCAAGTATCGCCATTTCTTGCAGACAAGGCGAGCAGTCATAAGACTGGTCAGCGGGAGCCTCACCAAGCACATTTCCAGAATATCATCCGGAAGAAATATGTGCATTCTACTATTTCTTACTGATTCTTCAAGTTCAAACTCCTTCCTATTATTTTTCTTCCAAAATCTCTCTTTCACCCCATATGAGAAGCAATCCACTCCGGTTTCCTCAGTGCCACAAATCATTTTGTACCCCTTTCCTTCTTCACTGGAACTTGATCTCCTCCTACTACTTGAATCCCCAAATTCATCACCAGTGTCAGCCCCTACTTTGCAACCTCCACCTCTACCATATAAAGTAAGACATCTCATAGAAACCCCTCGCACCCCATCCTCTTCCTCCCCTCCACCCTTGTACTTCTTCTTCAACTTCTGACTAACACTTCTGACAAGACGTTTTGACACACTCAAAGCCTCAAAATTTTGACAAGTAGATTCTTCTCCTGTTGATCTCTCAGAAAACATGGTCTTCTCTAGTTTTCTGCCAGCAAAAGCACACACCTAATCACTATCTTGCAAATCACACTTATACCCATCACCAATCTTGGCTTCTACCATTCATCTAAAACAAAGCAACCAATAAATATTAGACCCAACATAGAAGAAAAGCATAATTTCAAACCTACTCATTAAGAATATGAACTAGACGATATCTGTTTGAAGTGCACCAAAGCACATCTGAAATATGCAAGCACTAATGGTGAGACCTTGTCTGATTCATTTGAACATAAGAAAAAAACATAAAAAACTAAGAAAAACCAACTAGTCCCGGCATTTTACAAGCCACCGAGTTCTTCATTTAATTGAAAGGGACTAAAACCATATTAAGCATGCGATTCATTCAGAATTCAACATTACCTTACTTTCTACAACTTCCTCGGCTAGCAAACAACCAATCAACCATTAACAAATCCAAGAAATGACAGCAAAACACAAAAACATAACAAATGGGTGTAATGGTAATTTAATTCCAAAACGAAATCTTTAGCAAATTAATCGGTACCATTCACCAGATCCACCGCATTAAGTTACAGTTAAAGCACACAAAATCGGTTATTAAATTTTTCGCAAACGTCTTTGATAACAGTATCAATCCTAATTCATCAAATTTCAGTACAGTTCAAATCGTAATTTTGAAAAGGAAAACCAATTAACCCAAAACAAAAAACAAAGTGATAGCAGTTCATTTGGTTGCAGATATTTCCTCTACATGACCTACAACTACAACAATCAGCAAACTCGTTCAAATCAAAATCCCAGCAAGATTTTCTATGAGCTCTCTAGCAATTCAAAAGCCACGCCATGTTTGGTTGTTGAGTAAAGAAGAAAAAAGAGCTTCACGCAACAAAAATTCAAGCTCCTTTTTTTCTTTTGCTCCGAATCCTCAGCAACCAAACACTCCGCAAACGAAATTCAAAGCCCAAACAAACACAAAATCAGCAAAAACTCACATAATGAAGCAATGTGAAACTGCCTTGAGAAATCGAAGTAAATCTGAGAGATGAGATTCGATCATTGGAGCTCAGAGGAATGAACGGCCAGAGAGGAATCGATCATAGAGACCTTAAAAAGTCTTTTTCTAAAAAGAAAAAGGTAAATAAAAAATATATATATATTTAATGGGTTTGGTTGGAATTTAGTAAAGCGACGCGAGCACTGCTTTGAAAAGTGACTAATTTGGCACTCCTGTTTGTTCTCTGTCTCTTTTTCCCGGGTTCTGATTCGGTGCAAGCACGAGATTGATGTTTTTTCTGATGGATATATTTTGGGCCGTTGGATTCAGTTGCGGGATATCGAGGCGACGTCGCGCTTTTCAAGTGTGGGCTCGCGTCTCGATGAATCAGCGGCTGGGAGCCTGTGATGCTCTTTTTGTTTTATTTTGATAAGATTGGCGCTTTTGCTGGCACTAGTGGGGGTGACACGTGTGACGAGTGGCAGTGAATTTTCTTCGGTAGTTAGGGAGGGTGGACCCATTAACGGTCTACGAGTACAGGAGACGATTATGCAATCCAACCACTTCCAATTTCAGTGTGGATGACGGAGAGTGTTTCCACACCCTGCGTTACCTTTTTATTATTATTATTCTTTTTCCTTTTCCTTTTACATGTGTTTGGTTGGATTTTTTCCCCTTTTTTATATTTTACTTTGAAAAAATATACATATTTTAGCTACGTATTTTTGCAATTTTTCTCTCTCTCTTTTTGCCAAAAAAGTGTAATGTTAGTATTTGTGATTTCACCAAAAAAGTAACCGAAGATTATATAGGGTAAGAAAAAATACAAATAAATTATTGAATACGATTTCCGTTTGAAAATTTGACGAAATTTGTTAATGGGTTATTCAACACCAATAATATTGTGATATGTGTCATTTTAATTTTTTTTTTTTCTAAAAAAAAAAGTAAAAAAAATATGGGTTGATTTTTATTGGATTTGGACCAAATGCACTCTTAAACTCAAGGGCATCCAGGCAATTTGTTTTTATTTCAATTTTGACCGGATGATATTTATTTGTTTTAAGAGTAATACTATAAACTACATTATTATCTTATAATATTGATGTAGCAATTTCAACTAACTATTAAATTAATTATTATTAAAAAAAATAATAATTAATTAAAATTGACACGTTAGCATTATAAAATAATTATATAATAAAAATATAATTTTTTATATTATTCTTATTTTAATTTTAAATATTTATTAAATTTGGACGTGAGAGATAATACCCACAAAATTTGTTCAGAGTGTGTCGATAGCATAGAATTTTAGAAATTTGTCCTTCAGGCTTGTGGTATATGATGGAGAAATTAATATGGCACATGGCAATACCATTATTATGATTTTGGAAATTAATGAAATAGGTCAATCAATAAGAAAATGTGGTTACCGTAGCCGTAGGGTTGGACCACGTGGTCTTTAATTATGGCATGGGCCTATAGATGGTGTGGTCCTAAAACCTATAAATACTCTACCTTTTTGGTGCCCAGTTCTTTTAACAGCAACAAGTTACCTTGATTCGAATTTGACAAATGACAATAATGGACCGTAAAGTAATCGGCCTATACGAATTAGTTTCTGTATTTATCCCAATAATTTAAATTCCCGTGGATATTGACCTTGATAGAATAAGCCCATGGGTTGTCTCATACGGAAATAAGAGATTTTGTTATTTGGTAGGTAACGATGCGATTGAATTTGACTTTTGAAAAAAATTTAGAGCACATGTTGTGTGGCTTGTCATTGTGTCGGTTCTTACGGAGGAATGGTCGCAAAGGTTGACGCGATTGGGTAAAATGAGACTAATCCCCCCTCAAAGAATATTATCAATAATTAATGCTTAAATTGGGTTTAGATCCCCACCAGAGACCATGTGCGTTATCAATAATTACTGCTTAAATTGGATTTAGCCAACAAGTATTATTTATGTTTGGGCAATCCGTCTTTTCACTACTTATTAATATCGGGTTTGTGACACTAGAAAGGGCAAGGGGCATATGGGAAACAATGGGAAAGGTGGTGGCTGGCTGCGGAAGTGAAGAAATTTTTTTTTTTTTTTATTCTTACAAAAAAAAAAAAAAAAAAAAAAAAAAAATAAAGTCTTTTAAAGGACAAAGTTTCATTCCAATCAAAATTGAAAAAATTATTTCAACTTAATCTATTTAATTGGCATGGATAAAAATTAGTTATAAACAGATTTGTAATTAATATTTATAAACCTATTTAATAAAGAGATATATGTTTTTAAAGCAAGTGTTTCTGTTTATTTATTAATACTATTAAAAAAATATGTTATTAAAAATTTTACATGTTAAAAAATGATAGAAATTAACTACAAATTGATTTGTAGCAATTAACTATAAACCAGTCTAATAAAATGACATATGTTCCTCAGCATGTGAGAAACACATATTTCTTATAAAAAGCATATGAAAAGCACGTGCTATTAAAAAAATATGTGTTTTTCACATGGTAAATGATACATATCATTTTATTAGACTGATTTATAGCTAATTACTACAAACCTGTTTGTAGATAATTTTTATCCGTTAAAAAATATGTCACTTTATTATACTGATTTGCAAGTACTTGACATATTTTTAGAGTATGTAAATTTTACATGCATTTTTAATAAAATTATCATATCATGTAATATTTGTCTTTAAAGTATGTTAAAATGCACAAGAGAATTACATGTGCTAAAGATAAACATTAATTTAATAAATTACTTTTAAAAAGAAAAAGAAAAAATGTCCACCTTTTAATTGATATAGTCACATAGCACGTGTTGCTTCCAAAGAATTTAATACGCCAGTTATTATTGTGATTGGCATGGGATACTGTTTGAATTTTGATGTATTCTTATTCCTTGGTAGTAGTAATCATACACGAATAGTTTCATACTGTGATTTTTTGGTGATCATTATATACATTCAGATTTCATGCAAATTTCATCTCCATTATTCATTTCAATCATAAACCTCACAACTGTTATTCATTTCAAAATTAATATTTTAATGGCTCCAAATAAATCATTTCAAACCCACTCGTTATCATGAGCGGATGATGATGTCGTGCATGCGTGTTTTAATGGTACTTCTGGTGACGCCAGCTGTTCACTAGCGTGACGACTATGCGGATTTTGCATAAATTTTGTAACGTCGACATTGAAAGAGAGAGCCACCATATATAAGTTTCTAAAGGCAAGGTTGAAGTTGGAATGTCGACAAATCAATCGCCTCTATTTAGTAGCGCACTTGCAAATTTCTTTGCATGTTGGTAGGGGCATTAAATTTTTATGGAAAAAATTATATTTAGTTTTTAAGTTTTTATTTAATTTAAATTTAGTTTTTGGGTTTTTAATTTTAAGAATATAATTCTTAGGTTTTGTCTAAATTTTAAATAAGTTCTTCTATCATTTTTTCGTCAAAATGAATATTTATTGTATGCCACATGTGTCTTAATTGACACGCTAGCGTTCATATCAACATCTAATATTAATATTATATCATTAAGCGTTAAATCATTAATTAAAAAAAAAAAAAGAACATAAGACTTAACTCTAAAAAATAAAAACTATATTCTTTGTCATCTTAATCTTCTAGATTTGTAACATTAGAGAAAGAACCATTAACTTTAACGCTGAGATATACTTTGATGTGTCAAATGAAACATACATGATAAATAAAAAATCGTTGATTTTTATAATAAAATGATAAAGAGACGAATTTAAAACTTGAGTAAAACTTAAATATTTTATTTTTAAAATTGAAAACCCAATAACTAAATTCAAATCAAATGAAAACTTATGGATTAAATATAATTTTTCTCAATTTTTAATACCAAAACATTTCTCACGCTAAGTATTAAATAATTAAACTTACATGACAGTTTATAATCCACATGGCACTTATAAACTATTGTAAAAGTCTATTTTAGGATGATTCAGCAATCCTTTTCACCAACTATAAAGGTGATCAAACTACTCCTAAAAACACCTCAAAATGGATAGTTGGCCAAATTACCCCTTTAGCGTTAGGGGTGGTGCATGAAGCTCTAACATTGGTGTGGTGGTAATGCAAATATTGTAGCAAATGGTGGCATGACCGTGCAGCATTATGTTTTGGTAGTGGTTGAACGTAGCAATGTCTTCAAAATTAATTGAAGGATTAGGGAATTAGGGATCATGTGTGGTTCAATCTTGAGATAGTGATGGTTGTTGTTATAACTTGTTAAATTAATTAATAAGTAGCGTGTCCTAAGAATATGTTTGATACGCAAAATAATAATTTTGATGTCAATGAAATAATAATAATTTTTTCATGCCATGAGAATGATTATTACAAGGTTAATATATTTTATTTTTTCTATTCTTAATTAAGCTATTTAAATAAATAGTTATTATACGTACCGAATATAATCTTAAAGTATTTTAAATTTCTTTACAAATGCCATCTTTTTAGTATTCATCATAATAACATCACTTATTTCCAACTTCCTAATAATGTCCGAATTAAATCTTCTAGGATTCATCATAATAACAGCACTTATTTCCAACTTCCTAATAATGTCCGAATTAAATATATGAAAAAAAGAAAGAAAGTAGAAATGGAATCATACAAAGATTCATTAGTCGATTTACTACTTCACACCTTTTGATGAATTCTCGCAGACAGCAACTTTTTTTTTAAAAAAAAAAAAAAAAAATCAAATAAAGGAAGACAAAAAAAAAAAAAAATTACAGAAGAGAATCTTTGTTACTCCTTAATCTTAAAAAGGAAAAAAAACAGACGAAGTAACAATACTTCCAAACACAAAATAAAAAATGAAACATCTAGCTACAAGGTGTGTACGCATCAACATTAGCATATCTACAAAATTTCAAAGCTTTTCATTTACTGATAAAGAACAGTTAGAGTTAAATATCAGAGATAATAAGTGTCGTGTTCCAATATGAGAAAAGATGGAGGTCCTTAATGGCAATGATGGTTAATAAATAATCACTTTCAATAATCAAATAAGAGCAACCAGGAGAAACTGCTAACTTGATGGCCACCAGGGCAGTGTGGGCTTCACTCAAATTAGCATCTAAAGGGGGGAAAGCTTTAAGAAGTTTACAGCCAAAAAAAAAAAAAACCATTATGATCTCTGAGAATGGCAGCTGCAACAGTAAAATTAGGCCTAATAACCACATCAAAATTTACCATGAAAGAACCAAGGGAGACGGCATTCAATCAGCTGGAGCAGGAGCACCATGGCTGGCAGCTACCTTTAACAATAGAGAAAATCGTGTTATAATTATCGATGATCTTCGTAGGCTTGTAAACTATATATAATCAGTTCACTCATCATAAATTTCCTAAAGAAATCGTTTGAAGAAACGTTGCATGTGGAGACATTATGAATTTAGAAGCACATATATACTAGTTTAATTAAAGAATGATGGGGAACTTTGGTTGGTTCGGACCACACTATCTTTATTAAGTTTGGCTTACATATGGTGAATAAATTATTGGAGAATTTGTTTTTTGGGTGCAAAATTAAATGGTAAAGATTGCACGATTGAAGGAGGAATCCAATTATTTTTTCAATGAAAATAATTTTTATCATTTTTTTTTTACATGAGAATTTCTGTTAATTTATTTTTTACTAGAGGCAAGTCAAACTCATCTGTCCAAAATTATCATAGTTTTGTCTAGGTACTGATAAAAGGAGAAAAAGTACCATTAATTATATGAGTTAACATTAAGGGAGAGATTAAGAGCATTTTTATTGAGCTAGCTAAATACTGTTTTAGCTAGCCAAAATGTTAAAATAAAAGCAAAAGAAGTTGCATTTAGTTCAACAATTTAAAACTTGCTAAATGAAAAGAAAAATAATTTTTAATTTATAGCTGTCTCTCTCTTTTCAATAAAAAAGAATAAAGAATAAAAAAAATTGAGAAATAATATTTAAATGAAATGGTAAAAGTAAGTAACTAAAAATGCTTAAAATATATAGTAAGATGTAGGTATTTTGAAAAAGTAAATAGATACTAAAAAATATGACTTTTTAGCTACAATGAAGAGGAATATTATTGAGCCGGATATGAATGTTTTTTTTTAAAAAAAAAAAAAAAGGAAAAAAAAAGTGTAAACTAAGTTTGAATAAGAATCTCGCATGGTGTAGGTTAAGAATTTGAAACTCCACTTGTGCAATAATGAACCTTGAGGTCCACCATTAGGTTAGAAGTGGCCTAATAATTATTTGACGTGTATAAGACAAGAAGAGTGTACGTGTCTGAAAATTAGTCTGGATGCCTAGCTATAAAAGAAAAAAAAAATTAATACAACGAGCTGATATGATATTATCATTATATCTAAGCGTCAAATAATTTTCTCATGCTCATATTATGTAATAAATACGCAACCATTATTTTTCAAATTATAGAATTATAATCGTATAGACGTCATTAAAAAAAGAGAGAGAGGAAAAAAAACAAAAAAAAAAGGTCTGTATTTTATTCTCAAAATTTTAAAAAACCAATAAGCACATCCGGAAATGGGCCGGGTCGATTCAAGGCCCAGCTCAGAAGAACATCAGAAGGCGCGTCTATAATATACAGTCCTACTATGTAATGTCACTTTTCACTTCACGGTCTCGTTGTAAGAAAGTCGTCGCCAAAACCAACGGAGTTGTATTCTACTGTAAAATCTCAGAAGATGACGAAGTCCACGGCATGGCTGCTTCTGACGCTGTTCGCCGTCTTCTCCGTCGCTTCTTGCATCGACGACAAGTGCGCAGCTTGCAATTGCGTCGCGGTAGTCTCAATTCTTTATTCTTCACGATCCCTTTTCTCCAGACATCAATCAGATTTGGGTCTCTCTCTAACTATAGTTTCGTTTTGCAGGAGGAGCTAGAGATTGGGCTTTCCAATGTAATAATCTTTTGCATTCATCACTTGGGTTCATTGTAATTTCAATTTTTATGAAACCAATAATGGTTTTGTGATCTCTTTTTTGCAGGAAAAACCGAGGAATCATTTAGATATGAGACACCGCCTTGACTCTAAAGGTCAACGTAAAGGAAAGATAATTGATTACAGGTTCAGCTTCCATATCTCCATTTCGTGTCATTTGGAATTCGTGTTCTATTATCTCCTTTGATGGTCTCTTGGAAATTGTACTGAATTTGAAGTTTTTTGTTTAGATCTATATGTTTGAGTGAATTTCTGACATAATGGATGCTTTTGTTTAAACTCTAAAGTTTTGTTGTAAAAATGCGTCTCCATATATGATCATTTGTGAAAGTTGTTTTTTTATAATTTATTTTTTATTTTTTATTTTTTACGTGTGGCTGAGTCTGACTACATAGTTGTGCAATTTATTTTGCATTAGAGTCAGCGAGCTCAGAGTTGTTGAACAACTTCATATATGATCATTTGTGAAAGTTTTTGTTTATTTTTTTTGTTTTTGTAGTTTCATTACGAATTCTGACTACATAGTTGTGTAATTTATTTTGCATTAGAATCAGCGAGCTCAGAGTAGTTGAACTCCTTGATGGCCTTTGCGAAAAGATGCAAGATTACACTCTTCAGAAGGTAGTTTCTACTTTGACTCGTTTTTTCTTTATAGGCTACACAATTTTTCAAAGTCACTTTCTTATATTGTTGCTTACGATATTCGCTTGTCTGGTATATAATCCATGTTTGGTAGCTGCATAAGAATATTCATGTTTGCTGGCCACCATTATTTGGCCAGTAAATATCCTGCAATAACATGATATGTTTAGATTTGCGGCTGCGAGTATGTTTAGTTTTGTGTGTTCATTTTGCAGATAGATTCAACCGGTCAAGAGTGGATCAAAGTGGATGACTGGGATAACCTCACAACGAGTATGTGTTGCTCTATAATGGCTTGGGTTAATAAGCTCAAGCTTCACTCGTGCTAATATGATAGCATCCAATATGGTTTGTGCGTGGTCATGGTGGTTATCCTTGTAATTAAGATTGGTATTTGCTTAAAATAAGTTATTTGCTGGCTGATATATCTAATCTAAAAACTCTTGGATTCTGACGTACTGCTCTAGGCATTTTGTGATGTTTATTGCTTTTCAATCTTGGACAAACATTCTGACTTGAAGAAAACAATATGAGAAAAAGGCTTAATTTATATTAATATCTTCACTTGAAATGTGGAATCTTGATGTGCATGATGATTGATATTCCTCTAATCCTTTGGATGCCTGAAAGATTTCAGAAAATAATTAATTTGGAGATAGAAGAACTTGGTTTCCTAATATGGAGCCCTTTTTGTGATGAATTTGTTTGTTTACTTTAACTAATGAAATTGCACTTGCAAAAACTGCAGAAGTTTCCTCTTTTTTTAGTTTCGAAAATCTATTTTAGCACTTCTAAAAAATTTAGAAGCTTTTTGAACAATTGTTTGTTTTCTTGTATGCTAGATAAACAAGAAGCTCGAGCATATTCAAAAGCTATATCAACTTATTGTGGAAGGTGAGACATCAAATGGATACAGTATACCTCCTTTTATGGCCTGAAGTCAACCTTGAACTTCTATGCTTTTTGCCCTTTGCTCTAGTAGTGACACATGAGGCATTATGCACTCTTATTCTTAGGTTACGTTTAGTACGCAGAATGACTATTCCATTAAAAAAATAAATAGTTTTTATTGAAAATAGAAGGTAATGGAATGAAAGAACCTTGGAATAATCGTACTCATTGATCATAATAGAATGTCTATTTCTCAATTTTGAGAAAAATAGTCATTCCTCAATTTAAGGAATAAACATTTCTTCATAGGCAATGAGAATGACTATTATAAGTGTTAGACCCTTATCATATACTCTAACACCAAGTTATTTTATTCAATTTCTTCTATTCATAATAAAAACTATTCATTTTTTTTCTAATAAAATAGTCATTTTATGTACCAAACGTACCCTTAGTTCCTTAGTTTCTTAGGTATTCTGATTCACCGAATCTGACCTATGTTTACAATGGGGCAGGTTACTTGAGGAAACAGAAGATGACGTAAGTTTCGACACCATGCTTATCAATTTTAACCTCAATTGAAGGTCACTTTTTATCATGAATTGCATATGGATATTTCAGCTGAACTGATGCCAAGTTCTCCTGCAGTTGGCGGAATTGATAAAGAAAGGATCTGTTAAAGTAGGAGATGTAAGCAAGGTTCTGTGTCAAGATTTAAGCCATCACTGCAGTCAGACGAGGTAATTTTGAACTTCGAACCTGTAATTCAACCCACCTTTTCTTTTCTCCAAAAAAAAAAAAAAAGTTGCAGGAGCTTTTAGCTGTTTTCTTATTCCACCTCTAGTTTGAACCTATTTACGAACTGAAACTTTGAAATTGAGTGCCTCGAAGTGGGGCTTACAGAGGGAGACTTAAATCACTGAATTTCATGTTTATTGCAGTGGTTCCCAGCAGGTAGATGCCAACGATCATGGATCCGATGGAGAACTCTGATTCACTCTCGAGAAAAAGAAAAAAAAAAAAAAATCCTCAGTTTAGAACTTTAAATTGGCATCATTACTCAGAGTGACTAAGTTATGCAGCTTATGCTTAACTTGTAACCCAACAAATTTTGCATCAAATTATTCCGCTGGCTGGATGTACTGAGAAGTTTACTTCATACAAGACAAAGTAACTCAATCGATTATTGCTTCTAAATCATATTTATCATTTTCCCATTTTAAAGCTTCTCTGGTTTTATCATTTTAGTTTCATTAGCGACCCTTCCAGTAGACCGGGCCTTTGGTCCATTTCCGTTGTAATGTTCTTTGCTGGCATTGATCTTGCTGGTCTTTTTCTACTTTTGAGATTCTACGTTTATTGTACTTTTCAATTTAATTAATGTTAATTATAGGTAACACTAAAAATTATACTTTATCCCAATCCGCTATCGCGACAGTGTCGATTAGTCGTCGTAAAAAAGAAAATAAAAAATAAGAGCTGATTAGTACTATAATGTAAGCAGTGTGAGAGTGCTGAGATAAAATGTGATTTCTGCTGTAGTCAAATACAAATTACTGTGTACTGCTAGATTCATCCGCACATTTATGGCCCCTTCTAAAACCTCGATCAATATCCCTGTGATGCATTAAGAATTGTTCCCCATACCCATTTTAGAATTGCGACTGGGGAGAAGCCATTCACTATCATTCATCGAACTCTACGCTCATCGACATCCTGGTAGTTCTAAGGGAACACATGCATTATTAATGGTTTTACTCTAAATTGGGTTTGGAAGAATTTCTTTTAGTATTAAACTGACGTTAATGCTCTATTAAAAATTCGCATGAAAATCACATGCATTTTAACTACTTGTTTTAGTTTAATAGATTGAATTGAACCAAATATTTTCGATCAATTTAGAAGACAACTTTGATATTAACACATGCTCCTAACTCACATATATTCGTACCTACTTTCTGTTATAATTTGGAAATTCAAATGAGTCCCTTAAAAGACCTTTGTAGAGCTCCCACAGCAGCTCTTGATTTTTCAAGGTTTTATGCTGAAAAAAATGGAGAATGGGCCAAATTAAACAATTAATCGTCCTGATTGGAACAACATAAACAATGAATTCTTCCAATTGATACAACATAACTATTCTCAGATGTACAGGATTTAAAACTCAAAGAAGGAATGAAAATCAAATCCTACATAACATTATTTCCATGAATGAGGCTGAATGGCAGCCGTGAAAAAGGGGACAGCAACAATAACAGCCAGGGCAGTGGCAGCAGCATAAGTAATGGCAGTAGCAGGAGCTTTGGGGGCTAAAATGCTCTGAAGTCCTGAACCAATTGTCACCAATGTATGTACATCCGTCTCTCAACCATTACCCTTCTATTTCATGAATTACAGTCCAATACACCCTTGAGTAGATTCAGCCCTTCTGCTGATATACTCCTCCTAACTCGGGACGGAGGTATCTCTATCCGAGGGGGAGGGTCTGAAGAAAAACAAACCACAATAACTGTTAAATTATCACACGTGTTGCGCTTGAGTGCCTCTCTGACCAGCTCTCTCGAGCATCGTTCAGGATCATTGTGGAGCATCAATTCTTTCCTCGCCATAGTCACAGCACACTGGCTGCTCATTACATCCCACAGGCCATCACATCCCATTATCAAGAACTCATCATCCTCAGTCAGGTGTGTCTCCTGCAACTCCGGCTCTGCACTTAAAGGGCAGGCAGAACCTTTGGGGCCCTTCATGTGCCAGTCTCCTAAGGCACGAGCCACAGATAATTGGCCATTGAGATAGCCATCATAAATGACACCACCAAGTTTCTCAATTCTTATTCTTTCAGAAGTGCAATTGGGTTTATGGTCTTTTGACATCTCAATCGCTCTACCTCGTCTCCCTAGGACTGCTCGACAATCCCCAGCATTTGCAATGATCATTGTCCTGTGAAGAGTAACACACTGTGAGATATAATCCCCTGCTGATTCCCAAGCACAAAGCATTTGAGAACGCAAGACAAAGAAACTTAGATTAAAATGTTTCCAGCCATTCAAGAACATTGACATAATACAAACTTCTAAAGCTGGTGATTCTATTCTCTTTTAACACAACAAAAAATCTGACCAACTTACAGCAAATAGGAATTTTCAAGCAACCCTAAACTTTTTCTCACAAAATTGTCCATAAGACAGTTCACTTTTAACACTAACAAAAAATCTGACTAACTTACAGCAAATAGGAATTTTCAAGCAACTCTTAAAACTTTTTCTCACAAAACTGTCCATAAGACAGAAAAATAAGCAATCTGTCTTAAAGTATCATTTCCCAGCACACTATAATCAAGTACAATTGATGATGCTATTATGCCATGTTCTAACACAATCTTTAGAGGTCACTGACTCAATATGCTGGATGTCTGACACTTGGGAGTTGAACATTGTGCCTAAGTGAGACAACAAAAAGAACTCCAACGAAAATTTTAAGCATGACCAGTATTTGGATCAAAACACCAAAGAAAAACTAAAATAAAAGCAGCTCTGGAGGTCACTTACCTGCCAAAAATAAGGGCAGTTAGAGCAGTGGTGCCAGAGGAGATATCAAGAGTACTAGCATCAGCAAATGCATAATCCGCTTTCACAAAAGCACTTTTAATTGCCTTCTCCACACAAATTGGAAAATGGGAGTCCTCAACCATGAACCTAAGGATGTTATTTCTAATAAATGATGCTGCATCTGTACCTCCATGGCCATCGAACACCTGTCCAAATATAGGAATAGAAATCAGTCAAGAACGTGGCTAGTTTAAGGTGGTAAAAAATGACCTCCCAACTCACTGTTTATCAATTACTTCCCTTCATTCAGCCACTCTATTTCAAAAGTCCATTATCCTCCTAAATTTTCATTTAACTGCACAGTACGAAAGTGTTTTGAAACAGAGAGGTAGAAACTTAGCTGATTGCAGCTCAGAGGCATAAGAGAAACCTGAAGGAAGATTGGCTGTTTTCAGAAATTTAAGGAACTTCCGCACGAATGCACTAATGTTACTACATCACAATCCAACTTAACAAAGGTTTGGATGGAATGAGCATCAAGTGGATCACATGTTTTTGAGTATTGAACAGCAATTATGCCATATAGTCTAAAGGAAGGGCATAGATAAATGCAAAATCAATTACAACTTTCATGGAAGAAAAGATCCATTGGTAAGCTAATCTTCTAATCAATGAACAGGCATACAAAACTAAGGTAAAAACACAACATGCTTACCCCATAGAAAGCCCCAGGAGAAGGGAAGTCTGCAGTTGCACCTAGATTTTCAATAAGATTATCTATACATATGTGTTCATCCTCCATATACTGTTTAGGTCCTCTTTCTGCACAGCTTCCTGAGCGGAACAAAGGTAAAAAGTCTGACTTTTCATCGGAAGGTGATTTACTGCCAACAATACCGACATCCAAATCCTGCAGAAGGATAAAAAGGAAAAACTAGTTGAAGTGCACTCGCCAAAATGCAGTAACAAAGAAAAATATATACTGCAGTTGCATAGAAGTTCTAAACTTGACTTTCCTCTCCACAACAGCACAGAGCCAAAAACAACACAACTATCAGAACTCGATCAGGATGAGCATTGCAATCTTTAACAAATAATATATCACAGCAACTTTCATCAAAGACAGAACTTCCAGTTAAAGAAAAAAAAACCCTATAAAATGCAGCGTTATTTTCATATTTATAAGCAACCTGACATCAAAGACAGAACTTCAAGTCGTCTTAAATTTTGAGTACACATTAGATGCTCCAGAATCATAATGATTTGCAAAACTAAGCACACAAGTTAAAATCATGACGGAAAGATTTAAAGAATAAACTTCCTGAAGATACATCCATTTAAAAGCATCCTATGTATAAGGGCTGGCTCAGACCAGATGAACTTACCAAATCAGTCGTGGTCTGCAGCTTCATAGAGCTCATGCTATGACGCATATTAGACAGGTGCCGCGGAGGTTTGCCATTTGTCATTTGTTTCAAATTATTCAAATTCTCGGAGCTCTGATCTTCCATGGTTAATACATTATCCCTATTGCAACCACCTTCTAAAATGGTAATCGGAGGTGAAAAATCCATACCCGCAGCCATTCCCAGATCATAAATTGACTCAGACGAACAACCCCTTTTCAATAATCCCCTAATAACCCAAGCGTCAGACGGACCAAAAGCAGAACCCACTTCAACAATAATGAGTTGAATCTGTCCAAAACGGAAGCTTCACAAACAACCCAAATTTGCCACCTTCACTCTACAAGGAATAGAATTCCCTTCAAGTATCAAACAACAGTAGAAAGAAGAATATCCGCCAAGCAAAGTAAACGCTCCACAAAATGCCCTATTCAACCTTTTTATCTAATTTTTTTTTGCAGTTTAGAGTTTCTTTAAGGTATCAAAAATCACAAAGCAACCCTCAAAAATTGAACTTTTCAAGCTTCCCACAAATTCCCAAATCTCCAAAACACCACAGGAACCAAAATCAACTAGCAGATCAAATCAAACCAATTAACCCCAATAATTTACCAAAACGTCACGGAAAAATTCACAGTAAAAAATTTAAAAAAAAAAATGTAAAAATCTTCAACGAGAATTGAACACCGAACGAGGTCAAGCTCAAGAATTTCTCACAGATGAAGACGACGATGATGGTTGTGACTTTTTTGCCTTTCTCTTCGCTGTCATACAATCCAAGAAACCCTAAGAAGAGGTCTCTGAGAGAAAGAGAGAACTAACTTGTTGGTATGTGGTTGGCCACCGGGGATTACAGGTAATCGAAGTGGATCTCGTAGCTGTAGGGGTGGAGATGGGGAACCGACACGTGGTGGTCTGCAGTTGGTGGATGCTCTGGCTCCTCGTGTTAGTTCGTGGATTGGTGCCTCCAGCACGTCCCAGCCGTTCGATCTTTGTAGCAGGAAATGGACGGTGCGGCGCTGTCCTCGATGTCCCTTCCAGACTGCGAGAGGTCAGGTTCGTTAACCGCCGTTAAGAAACGAGCGCCTCGGATTCTCAGGGTGCACGTGTCGCTTTGCAATTGGAGGAAGTGGTTTTCCGGGCTAAGATAGAAGCTCCGCCATTTTTTTTTAAAAAAAAAAATTCCACTTCTCTGAGCAGGGACTGGGCAATAGTTGAGAGTACTCCTGACCACATTGCGTTCCGTGGAACCGTCTACAATACCGTTAAAAAGGTTGGATCAAACGGGACAGACCTAATGAATCGATAGTATTCAATACTAGATTTTTTTTTTTTGGTGCTTAACATCCTTTTAAAAGTTTTTGGGCTAATTTTGTAATGCATTCATAGTTTAATTGTTATTCTTAATTATTAATAAGTGGAGGTAGAAAGCGGAAAGCCTATTTCCAACTCCACTACCTATGCACGCTCCAATTCGTTCAAAATTTGATGTATTTATGTAAATGGAAAATAGTGATTAGAAGTTGTAAAAAATACAGGTGTGTGATCTAGTGTTTTGATTTTGTTACTTTTCTGCCTGAATATGCATGTGATTGTAACTCTTTATTAATTATTAATTATGAATAGTTAATGTTGAGGTGGTTCTGTCGTTCAAGTTGCCTGGGCTTCCGGTAATTATTACTCCTTTGGTGTGGACGTTTGCACGGTTTAGACACGCGGGATAAAACGAGATCCAGGTAACAAAGACACGTCGCACTGGGCTGGACTGGGCCCAAGTGGACCCGAATCCAAACAGAAAGTTCGGGACTTAAGATACGTCAAGCTCAAAATAAAGTACAACTCCATTTATTAAATTGACACGTATATAAATGTACATAAATATAGTTTTTTTTTTTTTTAAGTGAAATAGATATGAACTATTTCATTATTTATATTAAATTTTATAACATTTAACGATGTACATAATATAATATTATTTTAATAAAAATTTAAATAATATAGTAACGTATGCAACATTTTGTGAAATTTAATATGGATAACGAAATATGGTTCATCTCCATTTGAATAGAGATGATTGTATTCTTCAAAACGCATCATACTTATATGCATTTTTAATAAAGCATTAATTTAAAATTCATGTGAAAATTACGTATATTTTAGATAGGGCTGTAAGCAAGTAGAACTACTTGTAAACATATTTGGGCTCGGCTTGGATTATCTCGGCTCAAGCTCTGTTCATTTATTAAACGAACATAGTTTGAATATATTTTTAAGCTCGTTTATTAAACAAGTTGAACATGACAAAACTCGACTCAGCTCAGAGTAGGCTTGTGAATAAAGCTCAAAGAAGCTCGACTCGGCTCAATAGGCTCCTTCATATATATATATACACACTTATTATACTTTAATACTTAATATATAAATTAACATATTATATATTAGTAATTAACTATTTTTATATATGTTAATTTATATATTATAAGTATTAAATCATCAAAAGAGTTTCAAATTTGTTATTAGATTATTCAGATTGGCTGTATATAAATTTTGATTTTGTTTAAGTGATTTTTATTAATCTAATAAAAAAAAAAGGCTTGAGCTCGAGCTTATTTGATAAACGTTTATTGAGTTTAAGCCAAGTTCGAACTCATTGAAAAATAAAATAAAATAAAATAATTGAGCCGAAATGCATAGTTTGAAGCTCGAACTAATATACAAATTTAGCGAGCTGAGTACGAACATGTAAAGTCCGACTCAACTCAACTCGATTATATTTCTTAAATTTAGATACATGACAATTTAATATATTGAATTAAATAAAACAAAAACATATTCGCTCAAATTTAGAAGAAAATTTTGTCCGACCCAATAAATGCAGCTATCTCTTTTTTTTCTTTTTTTTTTGTTTCCTTTTTCTCCTCGTTTTGTTAATCAATGCATGAGTCTGTGAACACCCCCACCAATGTTATTATATCCTTCCATTCCATAAGGCATAAGTTTTAGATAAATTGAGATGACCACCAAATAAGTTACTAGGAATCTAGGAGGAATAGGAAGAAAAAAAAGTTACTAGGAGTCTAGGAGGATATAGGGTTCAAATTTGGAATGATGCTTTATTAAAGATGTCTGAATTTCAAAGCAAATAATCATTATCCTTTGCAATTAAGCAATAATCCTATTCCCTACAAATATTTAGTGGTATGAAAAAGTGGCTCGCTAAATCCTTTAAAGTGAATTTTTAGAATTAAATGTAGAGAAATTTTAGAGAGCTCACTAGAAATGCTCTTAACATTTGAAGTTTGAGGGACTAAAACTAAAAAAATTAAATATTTGAAGGATAAAATTTATTTTTTAAGAGATTATAAGAATATTTTTTAAAAAAATTAGAAAAAAGATAGTAACATGAGGGGTTGAAGCTCGAGCAAATGGGGCGTAAGAGTATTAATAGTAGCTTTTTTTAGATTTTTTCATAATGTAGGAACCAAACTACTTTTTGCTTTCCTATTTAATAGTTTTCACAGCAGCTTCATTTATCAATTTCATATACTATTTAAATATTATTTAAATTAAATGTTAGAAAAAATAGAGATGAAAGAGAAACCATATAAATATTATTTTAAACAAATGGTAAAGGAAAGAGATAAGAGAAATAAAGTTTTTTATATTAAAATAATACTAAGAGAACCACTTTTAATTCTCTAAATGAAAGGAACAACTTTTAATTTCCTTGGTATTTTCTATAGTTTAAGAAAATTGCTGTAAAGATTTTTTTGAATTTCTTTAACAATTTATTTTTATACTAAAAAATATAAATAAAATTTAAAGAAACTGTTACTAATAATACTCTTTTAAGTTAAGCTATAAGAGAGGCTCTCCGAATAAAGTGAGGCCCCACAACCTCTCCAATGATGCCCGCCGAATGTATGCGACCCAATGACAAGCATTACAAAAAGGAAATAACGACAAAAAAAAAAAAAAATTCCTCATCCAATTAGAATAAAAGGGCAGCCTGCTTGCTAACGATGATCCAAATAACTAAATAAAGCTTGGGTTTATTTGTTTTCATTATTTATTTATTATCTCCCCTACAGCCCTACTATAAAAAAGAAAAAGAAAAAGAAAAAGAAAAAAGAAGAAGGACAATTAAAGAAGAAGATAGACATGCACTTGCATTGAGGAGTAGCAAGCGCTGTTGTTGTCATACGATCACACACATCTTATGTCCACTTTATACTTTGCTTCACAAAATGAGTCAAATGGTATTCCTTATCTCTTCCACTTGATCCAGTCATTGTTTATTCTCCTCATCCCCTGTGCCCTCCTCAACTTTCTTGAGTGGTTCATATTCTCCAATAATTGACATTTTACCATTAACAATTAATTATGCAGTATATTTTATGAAAAATAGGTAAAACTGCTTTTAGATTACATATATATAGAATAAGGATTCCTGGTAATTCGAATTGCTTTCACAAAGAGGAGATTATGAGACCACCTACCCCAAGTAATTTAGAGTATTCTAATATGTTATGATTCTCACGTGCAAGGCACACTATGAAAAGCGAATTAGAGAAAAAAAGAAAAGAAAAAAAGAGGAATACTATGAAAAGACTCGCTGAAACAGTGGAATGTCCCGCGCATCACCTATCACGAGCTGCGTCTACGGGCACCCCCAGAGCCAGAGTCCAAAAGACATGTCAAGTATGGTTGCGTATGTCTTTTTTCCAGAGCAAATTCCCACCTTTCATTTGCTTCCCACGTGGGGTTCTATTTCGTTTTGTTGTTCCGGGTTTTAACCTTTTTAATCTTTAAGTGTTCAATGCACTTATTTTGGTAAACCGGCGCATAGCTGATTTTTCTTCACGGAGGGTAAGGTTGATGATCGCAGTCCACCTAATTCCATGTGAGATTTTGCCTTTTCCGGTAAGTTTGTCATCTGGGTCTTTATTTTCACCTCTATTCTCTTAGTCTTTTTTTTTTTTTTTGTTTTTTATGAGGATTATAGTACTTGGCTTTATGGATGAGATATTCTCTGTAGTATATGGGCTGTAGGCTTTGATTTGAAGAGAGTATCTGATTCTAGTTTATGCTATAAGATGCTAGCTTTCGTTTTAAGTGCTTGTTGTTTTCTTATTGTATTATTGATTGATGATAAAACTGAAAAAAAGAAATGAGAAATTTTGAAGCATTTGGATTTCAGATTGAAGCTCAAAGAAACCTATGGCAAGCAACCCAAGTATCATCAGTACGGCGCCTGGTTGAGTTGTAGTGTTTTTGGGTCCCAAATAAGGAAAAATATTTTCTTTGAGAAAAAAAAAATTGATCTTCTTTTCCCTTTACCGTCTCATGGAAACCCGTCAAGCATCAGTGTTGAGCTAGTTAACTAAGTTCTTTTTGTTTTACCATGTTCTGTCAGGACCGAGGCTTTTGGTTTCTGGGTCTCTAATATGGTTTTTGCACACTTTTAATTTTTATTTATTTATTTATTTTTCAGATGGGGGTTCTTTATTCTGAGCTCTGATGGGTAATTCTTTGTTCTCAATTCTGCACAAATTCTATCGCGGAAAACCTGTGTCAGATTAATCTTGGGGCAGGTGAAGATAACTGTTCCACTTGTTCAAAATGAATCTTATTTGGTTTATTTTGTTACTGTTTCTCCACTTCGGGCTATTCCCATATGGGTTTAGCAAGAATGTTTCATCAAGACCTGCTGTTGTGAATATTGGAGCCATTTTTACGTTTGACTCTACCATTGGAAGAGTTGCCAAGATTGCCATTAACGAAGCTGTGAAAGATGTCAACTCCAATTCCAGCATTCTCCATGGAACAAAACTTCATGTAACAATGAAAGATTCCAATTGCAGTGGGTTTTTTGGCATGGTTGAAGGTACTTTATTTTCCCTCAATTTACTGTAAGTCGCTTGCTGGATTTCGTGTATCTTTATCATTGGCAAGAATTCTGTTCTTAAAAGAACCTAGCAATCCCAATCAGATATACTGATTATTATGTTGAATTACAGCTTTGCAATTTATGGAGACTGATATAGTCGCTATCATAGGCCCACAATCTTCTGTAGTTGCCCATATTATATCCCATGTTGTAAATGAACTCAAAGTTCCTCTATTATCATTTGCGGCTACAGACCCCACTCTTTCTTCCCTTCAGTTCCCTTTTTTTGTTAGAACAACTCAGAGTGATTTGTACCAAATGACGGCAGTGGCTGAGGTTGTTAATTATTATGGTTGGAAGGAGGTCATTGCAATTTTCATTGATGATGACTATGGACGGAATGGTGTGTCAGCATTAGATGATAAACTAGCGGAGAGGCGGTGTAGAATCTCCTACAAGGAGGGAATCAGCCCCAGGTCTGGAGTTAATCGGAGTGACATTATGGATATTTTGGTTAAGGTTGCATTAATGGAATCTCGGATTATTGTTCTGCATGTAAATCCTGATTCTGGATTCTTGTTTTTGTCTGTGGCACGCTATCTTGGAATGATGGGCAATGGTTATGTATGGATAGCTACAGATTGGCTCTCGTCTGTTTTAGATTCTTCTTCTCCTCTTCCGTCAGATACCATGGATTCAATGGAAGGAGTTCTTGTTTTGCGCCAACATACACCAGATTCAGATAGAAAAAAAGCCTTTTTCTCTAGGTGGAAAAAGATAACTGGTGGTTCTCTGGGGTTGCATTCATTTGGGCTATATGCTTATGATTCTGTTTGGCTGGTTGCCCATGCTATTGATGCATTTTTTAAACAGGGAGGAGTTATTTCATTTTCTAATGATTCCAAGTTGTATTCTGTAGGAGGAGGTAATCTCCACCTTGAAACAATGAGCATTTTTGATGATGGAATGCTCCTTTTGCAGAACATCTTGCAGAGTAACCTTGTTGGCTTGACAGGTCCTATTAAATTTAACTCAGATAGGTCTCTTATTCTCCCTGCATATGATATTATTAACGTGGTTGGAACTGGTTATCGACGGATTGGTTACTGGTCAAACTATTCTGGTTTATCAGTTGTGCCTCCTGAGATGCTCTATGCGAGGCCACCTAATCATTCAAGTGCGAGCCAGCAACTGCACAGTGTTATCTGGCCAGGAGATACATCATTAAAGCCCCGTGGATGGGTTTTCCCAGACAACGGGAAGGTATTGATAATTGGTGTACCTAATCGAGCTAGTTTCCGGGAATTTGTGTCGCAAGTGCAAGGGACTGATATGTTCAAGGGTTTCTGCATAGATGTATTTACGGCAGCTGTAAGCTTGTTACCTTATGCTGTTCCATACCGATTTGTTCCCTTTGGAGATGGTCATCAAAACCCAAGCTACTCAGAGCTTGTATATTTGATCACATCGGGTGTGAGTACTACATAATAAATTTGGTTTCCAAATTTGAAATTATAAAGTTAATTCTTTAACATGTGCTAAATCTCTCATTGCCTTGTTACAGAAGTTTGATGCCGCTGTCGGTGACATTGCAATTGTCACAAATCGGACAAGAATTGTGGATTTTACCCAGCCATATGCTTCATCTGGACTTGTTGTTGTGGCCCCATTTAAGAAAATGAATTCTGGTGCTTGGGCTTTCCTGCGGCCATTTAGTAAATTTATGTGGATGACAACTGCTTCTTTCTTCCTTCTTATTGGAATAGTCGTATGGATTCTGGAGCATAGAATAAATGATGAATTCAGGGGCCCTCCTAAGAAACAATTTATAACCATTCTATGGTGAGTTATTCAGTGATCCATTCACTTCAAAAATATATTATGTATATAATGTGCATAAAGACTAATTAATTAGGATAATACAGCTCTTGATAGCGGTATAGCAGGGGATTGTTAGTGGCTGAATATTTTGATCGTTGCCCTATGCACTAAGGATTCTACATGCACTAAGTAGTCTACTTGACTTATATCTGCTAGATAAGATGCAGAGACGTCAATCGTGCCAAAACGCTCATTAAATTAAAAAAATTCAAGGTCTGATACGTGGAAAATATTATGAAATTTGGTATGTTGGTGTTTTGGGGGTTGGGAAGTGGGGTTTACTGGTTTTTCTTTTCTTTACCCTGCCCTGCTGTACGGTTAAATTGCTAGTCATATTTTTGTTAATACCAGTTGAGGTATATTAAGGGGCCGCTAAATCATGTTACATAATTTAATAGATTATTTAGATTAGTCACCTTCTAAACCAATCGAACATCTTCCTAGTATTCTAAGTAATTTGTTTCTCATGCATCTTCTGTTTGTTAAACTTGCAGGTTTAGCCTCTCAACTCTGTTTTTCGCCCATAGTAAGTAGAAGTCAGGTCTTTTTGTAAACACTGCTAATAGCAGGGCATAATGCAGTGTTTTTAACTTTATTGAGTTGCTTTCTCTATTCCTTGTGCAGAAGAGAATACTGTGAGCACCCTTGGTCGTATGGTGGTACTCATATGGCTCTTTGTGGTTTTGATAATCAACTCAAGCTACACTGCGAGTCTGACATCAATCCTCACAGTGCAGCAGCTGTCCTCCCCTATCAAAGGGATTGACAGCTTGAAGAATAGCGATGAGCGAATTGGGTACCAAGTGGGTTCTTTTGCTGAACACTATTTAGAGGAACTTGGCATATCCAAATCTAGGCTTGTTCCCCTTGGATCACCTGAAGAATATGCTTCAGCCCTCCTGCTTGGTGATAAAAAAGGTGGTGTTGCTGCAATTGTTGACGAACGCCCGTATGTAGAACTTTTCCTCTCAAGCCAGTGCAAATTCAGGGTTGTAGGTCAAGAGTTCACCAAAAGCGGCTGGGGTTTTGTGAGTATCTGTCTTCCAGGAGCTTTCTTGAAGAGAATTTAGTTAAAATGCATATTTCAATTAAGTAGTGAGACACCTGTTGAAAAAATTCTAAAGGGTGTATGGTAACTGATGTGTTATTTACTTGATAAAAGATGGATATACTTTAGTAAATCTCTTTTTAGAGTTTAGCCTAATGTAAATGACAAACACATAAGTTTGACGTTTTATTCTTCTTTTTTCCCCTTTTATTGTCCTTCACATGATAGGCATTTCCACGGGACTCTCCCTTAGCAGTCGACATGTCAACTGCAATTCTACAACTGTCTGAGAATGGTGATCTCCAGCGGATCCGTGATAAGTGGCTGATACGAAGCGTTTGCAGTTTAGAGACTACTGAAATCGAGTCAGATCAGCTTCAGCTTAAAAGCTTCTGGGGCCTCTTCCTTATTTGTGGGATATTTTGCTTCGTTGCTCTCTTCATATATTTCTTGCAGATTATGCAGCAGTTATGCCGTACTGTCCCTTCTGAATCTGTTTCAGCTGGTTCACGTAGCTCAATTTCTGGGCGTGTTCGGAGATTGATATCTTTAATGGATGAGAAGGAAGACCACTCAAATAGTGCAAGTAAAAGACGGAAAGTGGAAAGATCATTATCCGACAATGAGAAGGAGTTAGGGAGTTATCCCAGAAGGCAAACAAATTAAAATGGCTGCTGGGATCAACATCAACTCGGGCAATTAACTCGTTTTATCATCCTTGACAGTATCGTTACATGTCAGTGATTCAGGTAATAACTGTTTATATGCGCATGTATCCTTTATTCTTGTCTAGAGCCAAAAAAAAAAAGGGTCCTTTATTTTGTATCAATATGCTGGAAGCATTTTGCATTACAAGATCTTGTTTTATACAAGTCAAAGGATTTCAATGCCAATGTGAAGCTGACGTTGAAATATATTTCATATTACTGACTTGGTCATTTTTGGTCCTAGCTAGATTTGTCAACATTATATCTTGTTCCTGAATATGTCTGTGTGTGTTGTATGTGTATTGCGTGTGTATAATGTAGATACTAACGCTCATAGATATGGGTCTGATTAGATTTACGGTTTCAAAACGTGTTATTTACAAAATAGCAATTTGAAACCGTAAATTTTAAAATGCAGTTAAGCGTTTAGTAAAATTGCAATTCGGCCTTTAAAATCGTGCGTTTTTTAGAGTACGCCCCTTTTGCCTTTAATTTGAAAATGTAGATTTTTTTACGTTTTCAAACCGCAAATTTTTAAAAACATATTCTCATGTGAAATCAAGAGACTCTAAGTGGATACAAAAAAAAAAAACATGTACCCCCACACCCACGGCATATGTTGCAGTAGATCTTCAAATGCCCAAAAAAAAAGATCTTCAAATGCCGTGGGACAGTGTATATTCCTTTTTTCTATTCCTTTATTTATGCCTTTCCTATTGAGGTGTTGTGCATCAGTGCATGCATGGTCCTAACGGTTGGATTTGGCATCAATTTTACTTTCCACAAAAGAAAATATTCCTGCTCAAAACTGAAGTTTGAATATTTGAATTAATAGTACTAGACGATTCATGTAGAAAAAAATATTAAAATCAGCTAGAATTTAGAAATGCCAGAGCTTGCTACAGGGTATGTCTCTTCCTATTTGTAAATGTCCATGGTGCTTTTGGTCATGGTGTCGAATTTATGATGGTGGTCTACCTTTTGTTTTTTGTTTTGTTTTGTTTTTTTTTTTCAAAAAGCACCTTGGTATTGTACAAAATAAATCAAAAGAGTAATGATACAAGTCATCCTTTATGTTTATCTTGTGTGAACCAAAAGTGATGTGACTTTTAAAATCATTGTTAGATCAAAAATCAATAATGATCAATTATAAATTAAATGGTGATTTTAAAAACCACATCATTTTTGGTTGACACAAAGTAGACATAGAGGGTGACATATATAATTACTCAAAACTAAACATTGCAGATCACTTGCAAAACACTTCTGACATGTTCCAATGCCGTTTATTGGGTGGTGCTCGAACTATAATTCTTGAATTGTTCTATCTTCTTGAAAATTCTTTTTTCTTATTTGGATGGTTTCTCGAAAAATGTCTTTCTGGACGCTCCCGCCTTTTCAAAGAGAGCCGATAATTGTGTTTTTTTGGGATCGGGATTTCTTGTTTGAATTCTTTGAAATTTGGGTAGAAATTGAAAAAAAGAGTGCGGGGTGTCCGAGCAGATGGGCTTCGCATCTTGGACAGCAGAGGACCTGCACTCTCTCATTTTATGCCCAAATTCCCGAATTCAAACATTAAATTCCATGAATCAAAATCTATTTTTGTCGCATAAAAGTTGATGTCTACTATACTTCTCATGGTGTATGAGCGTGAGAAGTATAAATCATGAGAAGTTCGAGCCCTTGATGGCATAAGCATAGAATCCGACTTAATAGGCCAAAGATTTTGGCTAGAATCATGGCGTATCCATAAGTTTTGCTAAATTAGGAGATGTTTTCTTTGCGGGTTTAGGATGCAAATTCACACTACTAGTTAGTGTACAATGATTAGGCCATAAGCTTTGCTAAATTAGGAGATGTTTTCTTTACGGGTTTAGGATGCTAATCCACACTAGTAGTTAGTGTACAATGATTAGGCCATGGGCTTTCATGAGAAATTGGGCATCCCATTTTGTTATCTTCTTAAATAATTTTGATGACAATATAACAAAAATCAGGTGCAATAAGGTTGCTCATTGCAATGAGTAACTTCATGTGAGAGGGCACTTAGCCTCATTCTGCTCGAGCGCCTTCCTGTGCAACCCAAGCACCCGAGCCTTACTCAAGCTGTTCAAGCACTTGCCCAAGTAAGCTTGAGACCCAAATACCTTCTCACTTAGGGTTGCCCATTGCACATATTGCATCCTATCGGGATCAAGACTAGGCTAGAAGAGTACATATGAAAAAGACTTGAAACACCCCAATTCCATCCCCTTAAAAGAGGGAGAACTTTTTCAATCAAAAAAAAAAAAAAGCCTTGAATTGTGGAGAGATTTTTTTCATCAACTTTAACCATGTGCATCAATCTTTATCTTCCCCCAATGAAAAGACCTTCTTTTAGCCCCTTCCTTTTTCAGACAAACCCACAAAAAATTCAAAATCCCTCACAATAGCATTCCACTTTTTCAAGTTCGGTGTGATCAAATCAAATCAATGTTCCTCAGTACTGAACATATTTCACATTTACTTATAGTAGCAACTAACAATACAACTAGAGCTGTCAACCACATTGAGACCTCTGTCGTCATTCCTTGGTCATGACTCACTGTTGAGGATACCGGCATCTTCCGTAACCTAATCATTAGTAATCAAACAAACCGAAAGAACAGTAAGTATGAGTGTCATGTTGACTTTGATCACCTCTCAGTCGATCTATATCTTAATAATTAATATGATAAGTGTTATATTGGCTACATTCTTATATAATGTAGAATACGGTTACTTGATAATTTATATTTTAGTAATAGACATAACAAATATTATGTGAGCTATCGCATTAATTTGTAAAAATTTATAATAAAGGCGGTAACTTGGAGATCAAAACTTGGGGAATTACCAGAGTAACAATAACATGAAAGAAAAAACAAAATTAAGTAGTAGAAAATGTGATGTGTACTTACTTGGATCACCGAAGGTAACAAGGCCAGTGCCCTTGAAGTCACAGTTCCAATAGTTCCTCCCATGCATCTGATAATAAGCATTCATGGCATATGATGCATGTGCAAGAAGCTTGTCAGGCTCGAAACAATCCCCACTCTCATAAACCTCCCTGCAGTCCACCCCACCAGGTCCACAGCAGAAATCCAACACAGCTTGAAGCACCTTCTCATCGGCATGCGGCTTGGCCACGCACCACACCGACGGACCCCTAAATCCACCGGACACTTTCTCACTGAACCCTACTGTCCCTCCATTGCTGCAAAACTGGCAGCTCAAATCTACATCATATACCTTAGACCCATCCCCATTGAAAATCCCAAAATTTCTCTCGCTCGCACTCCCTTCCTTTTTGTTTTCATTGAACAAAGCAAACACAAATATCTCAACCTTATCTTTTGGCTTCATGGGTGTCCCTTTATACGACTGTGCACGTTCAATCAACCTAGTGTTGTAAGTCCTTGCATTTTGTAAAGTAGCCGCTGTATCACCGGTCTCACCCTTCGACGGCCACCCCGACTCCGATACTGTTATCTCGATCCTCCGGTTTCCAAACCCCAAAGCATTGATGGCAGACCTGTGTTAGAATATTAATTAATAAATGATTTATTAATTAATTTAAACTTTTAAGATAAATAAAATGATTAAATTCATCCTGATTTAACAACCTGATAGCATCAATCTGTGCATCCAACATGTTGGTATACACAAACCCTTTTGAGTCATGGACCCCGTTGGAGGAATTTCCTAGCAATGCATACTCCAAACTGACTGTGCCGGGGTTGTCCCGGTAAGCAAAATATGGGTAGGCATTGACCATAAAAGGTGCTCCGGTGTCGGCTAGGAAGCCAACAATGGATGTCATCGTCGGCATAAGGTTCAAGGCAAAAGTGGAAGCCGAGGGAGGAAACGAAGAAGCAAGAACAGCCATGCTATGAGGCGTGGTGACCTTGATCTTACGGTCGAGCCCTCGTGAAACTAGCGCTGCGTGCATGTTCTGCATGGCTTGGACCAAGGCGTTAGGCTCGAGCTTGTCGTCGTCTGTGGTTAAGTACTCGTTCCCTATGCAAATGGCTACGACGGAAGTGGCGGGAATGAAGGGGACGACGCGGGAGGCGAGCCACTGGTCGGCGGCGGACACCTCGGAGCTGATGTTGGATACGTGGTAGTTCTCGACGGCGACGATGAGGTCGATCCCGGTGTTGGAAAAGGCTTGGAGGATGTCTGGGTTGGAGTCGTAGATCTTGACCTTGTCGATGAGAGTGGATTGGAGGAGCTGCGCTACTTTCTTGGGTGATGGAAGGTTGTTGCCGAGGGTGCCGTAGTTTATGCCAACACCATAAACGTTTGGCAATGGCTTGAGTAGGAGGAGGAGGAGGAGGATTGGGAGGAGAAGGGGGTGGGTTTTAGCCATGGTGTGGTTTGAAACAATGGTAGTACTGGCCATGAGAAAGGAATGTGGGAATATATAATGTACCATTTGAGATGGAGGTTGCAAGTGGTTTTTTGGGAATTACATGTTTGACATTATCCGGATTTTAAAAAATAAAAAATAAAATTCTCATGTGGTATTCATTTATTTTAATCAGCTACTTGTCATCTGTTTTATGTTAGATTCAGTAATAAAATACACCCACCTACATCTCTTTAATCACATCCAAATTCCAATGGTATCTAAACTATTCTTCTAGGATTAATTTCTATTAAATATTTTAACAAGGTGGATGAAACCATTTTAATTAGAACAATTAATGGTTATCATGGGATTGAGGTATTAATGATCTAATTCGAACAACGGTAGGGTAGAGTGACTCTTTTGTTCTGAATAATACACTGGATCAAAAGTTGTGACGGAAATAGTCGCACATGGGTTGCAAGTGATGGATACAAAGGAGTGTTTTTTCGCGATATTTACCCTTTTAGGATTAATTACACATTGCTCACCCCAAACTAAACATCTTATAATCAACCCCATTTAATGGCCAAATCTGATTCAGGGTGTTACTTCAAAAAAAGGTAGGAATGTTAGTTTGGGGGTAAAGTAAAGGAGAAACAGTTTTCATTCGTTGTCTGATAAGGGACTACTAATTCAAAATCCTGATCAAAAGGCAAGTAGTGGGCCATCGGCCATGCGACTATGTGGGTGCTACGGCTGATGATTGCCTTGGTATGTGGGTCTTAAAAAGAAGACGACAAAAAATGAAAACGCGTCTCAAACATTGGTCCGGCGTTTAGTTCTCCCAAGTATAATCGGTGATTTTTAAAGAAAAAAAAAAAAAAAGTATAATCGGTGTTCAGATTTTGAGGTAGAGTTTCTCAATCTTTTTATTTTTTATATTATTTAATTCAGTTTATTAGATTGATATATTTTTTTAGAATATGTCATATACATTTTTTTTAATAAAATTAACAAAATATGTAATATATATAAAGTATGTGGTTAAGAATTAACAGAATATGTAACTCTCACATGTATTTTTTAAAAATTTATGTGCGAACCATATACTCTAAAGAAATATGTCAATTTAAAAGAAAATTGAAATGAGTTTTTTTAAAGCCCCATTAAAAGAAAACTTTATCCATCCAATAATTAGGTGAAAAAGAAGACGTTTGTAGGATTATCAATCAAACCTTAAGGGCATTGAAACTTACGTTTGATTCTTCTTTTTTATCTTTTTTTTTTTTCTTTTTTTTTGGAAGTTTGTGAGAAAACTCCAATCACTACTCAACCCAGCAGAAGTGGAGTTGAGAACTTGATTTATAAAATATGAGGAATCTTTTATAGTTTTACATGGGCTTTGTGCGTAGCATTGTGTTCTGGGGTTGGTGTTTAGAGCCAATTAAGTTAATCCAAATGATTCTTGATAAACAACGATCTTATACAAAAAAATAAAAAATAAAATAAAATAAAATGAAGAAGATTAAAAAAGAAAAGAAAAGAAGGCAATTTCCACAATTTGAAGCCAAAAATAGGGTAAGATGAAATCGATGCATGGCAAAAAGAAAGAAAAAAGGGCCAAAAAGAAGGTAGCATTATTAACATAAACAGTCAAAGATGTACAATTGTCAGGAATCTTTTTCACAAAGGCTCTCCAAATGCATGATTTTGACTGTTTCTCATTCTCATACAAGACTCGTGTGGAAGGACTTGCCGTCCTGTTTTACTAGAGTAACGTAAAAAAACAAACTTTTATTCTGTTATTATCTTATTTTATTGCCTACCTTTTTTATTTTTTTATTTTTTCAAAAAAAAAATCTTATTTTATTGGCATGTAAGGGCCAATCAGCCTATATAGTTTTTATTTTTATTTTAACCAGGGCTGAATGGCATTGTCATGTTAACAGAATAAAATAGTGATAAAATAAAAGTGTGATTGAAATAGTGATAAAATAAAAGTGTAGTTTTAGCATTATTCGTATTATTAGTATCATTATTTTTTAATGAAAAATGCTATACACTATACTTTTATCCTATTTTGTTGATGTGATATTGCTAATCAACCATTGGTTCAACTTTTGTTAAAAAAAAAAAAAAAATCAAAGACCGATTAACTGTGTTACATCAATAAAGTAGAATAAAATATAATGTATTTTTCAATTTAGGATGCACAATCAACGCACTTCTAAAACTCATATGACAGTATCTTAATGGTATAAAAAATTAAACAACAAAATTTAACGAATAAATTTAATTATTTAATAGTTGGTAGAATAAGTGTCATATAATTTGTCACGAAAATTTATAGTAAAAATTATAGTTAGTACCATCACTCCTTCGGACAACAATTTCACTATTTCTTCAAAGAGAATGATAAACATGGGAATTCGAGAGTTAGATGAGCACAAGTTGATTATTTAGCCATTAGTGGTCAAATAACTCTGGAGACGTGGGGCTGAAAATTTCTTTTCTAACAGATGCTAACATGTTCAGAATGCAGACATAATTATTGGACATCCGGAAGAAAAGTCTACTCAGTATGAAAGTAAGAGAGAAATTACAGCTTGAAACAGGTTTTGGGTCCTACTTAGAAAAGGATGTTTTAAAATTTAAAGAGTTCACATGCCAAAGCCAGCTAGCATTTGGCATTTCTATTCAAAAGTACATCCACCTGCTCCAGATTGAGAGGTTGTGTCACTTGTGCCCTAAACAAATCAGAGGGAATTTTTATCAATAAAACAAAGATCAACTAGGAAATAAAGATTTTCAATAATTCTACTGGCCTAATTGCTAGCTCTCTCATAAGACCCATTTGTCCAAGTAAGTCTCAAGCAGCCAGCTCATCTATTTGGGCAAATAAGTCCCATAATACCTTTCACATTTGCTGTTTGTTTTGTTGTCTTGCATGGTCAGCAGTTTAGAATTCAGATAAAGTTTGTGATAAGTAATCAAAATTCATTAAAAACACAAAAGGGGCACATCTCAGGTATACATCAAACATACCAAAAAACACCTAACCAGAAAAGAACAAAAATCATGAAAACTAGAAATACAAAAGGTCCAGTGGTGATTAGGGACAATAAAGCTTCTACAAGTTAGAGTAAAGCATTGGTGAGCATTCAAGGTTCTGCTTTCTCACCAAATGATGGAAGCTACTCCCATTCATCATGTAAAGCAGTTGAGCCTAAACAATGCTGGATTATAAAGCAGAACAAAACATAATATCAAGATGAAAACACGCATAATAAATGTTTGAGGATATAAGACTAAAATATAGTAGGTCCTGCTAATGGATCTTATGCACTCTCTGCTCTAGCGGGCTAACAATAGGATACCATTGAAAGCGAATGAAATATATATGTATGTATCTATATATTTTCTATAATATTCACTTGATGCATATAACTTTTTATGATACAAAATTTATATTCACACAATGTATAAAGTTTAAATTTCAAGGATACAACAGTTAGGAAGGAACAACAGGGGAGCAGGGGGTTAGTTAATTTAGATTGCTGTTTATATATTTACAAAAAACTTCCTCCTCTTTACAGTACCTATATATTATATTATAAACCTCAATTAAGAGTCTTGGAAATCGACTTGAAAAATATCCATCAAATCCCTCAGGAATTGGTCCCAATATTTCCTGAATTTCTTGAGGCAGCTCCCTGTAATGGTTTAATTTGTTTCGTATGACCCGTAGTAAGTCACGGATGCTGTCAAACTTATATCGCCTGTAGCGGCCAATGTTATTGATAAATGCAGTTTCCATCTTTTCATCCCATTTCCCATTCAATGCCACTGCCGCAATGCTTTCTAATGCATTTAAGAGCTCAGATTCACTTTCCCTGTCTTCCAATTCAACCCGATCACTAACATCTCGAAGAAATGAGAGTCTTGTCCCAGAATCCCAGAACAAGGGATGATGCCACACGTCCATAGCCTTTGGCCTACAATATATCATGGCCATTTCATTGTATAAGGAATGAAAGATACAATTCAAATTCAGTGATATCAAATATTGTGGCATTTAGCAATTGGAAGTAAGCAAATAGGTCACATAGCAAATCAACAAAGCAGCCTCTTGGACCACACTTCAACTATACAACCAGAGGATGCCAAAAAAGTTATTGGTTAACTGAACTACCAAGATATTTCCTAGTGGGAAGATGGTGTGTGAGTGTATGTGTGTGTGCAGTAAACAGAGGACTGCTGATAAACAAATCTATTTAGATTTTTCAAGTTGATGGCTAAGGATAGAACCTCTAAACTTTCAAAGTTAGAAGTGCAAAAATAAAGCCTTACCTCATATCCGGGTTGGGATCCAAGAGGTGAGAGAAAAGATCTACAGCTTCTGGTATATTCTCTGCTAAGAATAGGTCTTTGCGGTTGTTCACAATGTTAACATCACGTTCAATACTGTCACCATAAGGGTGTTTACCCCCAGTGACACAGAAAAAGAGAACACAGCCTAAACTGAACATATCCACAGCACGGGTTTGGCGACCATGGAGAAGTTGTTCAGGTGCTCGCCAACCTGAACTCCCACAACCTATGGTTAACAAAATAGAGAAATCAGACAAAAAAATACAATAAAATTCTAACCCTGCACTGCTGAACTTGAATAAAAATCAATAAGAAAGCCGATTGATTAAATCATCAAGAAATTCATATTTTTTCTTGATTCAAAACATTTGCATAATTGTAGACCTAAACAACCATATCATCCAATTAAACTTACCAGTAGCATGCTGGGTTAAAGAAGACATGTCCCCACTAAGGCGTTTGCTAATACCCATATCTGAAAGCTTCGCGCACAACGATCTCTCCTTTGTTATTAAAACATTTTGAGGCTTTAGGTCCCGATGTATAATTCCAAGCTCATGCAAATGGGCAAGCCCATAAACCACATCTCTGCATAAATGAGTACTGTCAAATTCTCGGCAGTTTCTCACGTAATTTATTCAACTCTGATTTAATAAAGGAGAATAATTATAATGAATAAAACGGAGTATATCTTATGTGTCCAAGGAGAAAATCATATTTGGAAAGAGAATGCTATTGTGAAGCAAGCAGAATTTACAAGTAATGACCATCATCCACATAAACCACTCACTTAAAATTCCAATTTAAAGCAAAGTCAATTTCTGACCTAATAAATAAAGACGTCAAACCTTACTATAAAGTTCTCTAAAGTCCCTTGTGGGTCTCACATATTTTTTTCAGCATTAGAAATAGACACCAAAGTTGATATTCTTTTAAAGAACTAATCGATCTAACAGTCCTATTACAGTTCATCATTCCAGTGTCATATTCAGTTGGCAATATTCCCTCCCAATCCTCTTAAATGGAGGAAAATGGTCAATAAATATCATTATTATCATCACCAAGAACCTATTTGAGATACTCATTTTGCACATACACATTATAATTTTTTTATAATTACTACTTACATGATAATTGATTAAAAATAGCCAATCTTTTTCCCAATCCTGGCACATATTTGTTAACTTTCACAAATACATTTAATGGGTTATGAAATACATTATTTGCAAAAAAAAACAGCAGTAAAAAGAATTTTTTTAAAAAATCTTATCATCATAATTTTGATCCTCCCCCCCCAAACAAGGCATAAACTCTTGGGTCCACCACTGGTTATAGCAAATCCCTATTACATAGTCAGCAAAACAATTTTGCAAAATTTGAGAGTAATACGAAGTCAGTCGCAGCAACTTTCATCAGAGACTTGTTAATCTTTGATTCTCATTAACACTTCATCAGATCCTACAATGATTTCATTACAGATGTTTGCTTTCATTAAGTTGCTTTAATCACAACCCAACCTAATGTACTGGATGTCATCGTTGATAACAAAATTATGCAACTTCAAGCATGGAAATAACCATATAGAAATATTCAGAATGAGAGAAAGAGGGGCCTTCTAACTGAAAGCTAGATATTGGAGTATGGTCGAATGCAGGAATTGCTTACGAATTGGAAAAAGTTAATGGAGACAGCAAATTGTGATCGAATATAATGTAATTCAATGCTGCTACGATTTTCAATTTTTACCATGAATACAAAGGAAATCTTCACCAAACTATATTAGAACCTTCATATTGGTAGGAAACCCTACCTTGCACACCAACCATAGCAGAAACACAAGCAAAAAATCTTGAAGTACCAGATGTAATGAAAATGTATTCACATTGTAAAGTATAAAACTCCACCTCTGTTTAATTGCTAGTGTATTGAAAGAGTGCTATAGAAAATTTAACCACTTTACAAACATAGAAAAATTTGAGATAAAAAAGGTCAGGTATGGGCAGACATTAAACTAACCTCATCAATTTTAGTAACAGGGGAGTAGGGTGTCCATTCTTCTTCCACAATTCAACATCCTTTTTAATTTCCTTAATTGACTGTAATCGAACAGTGTACTCATTTGGGAAGTTAGAATCCTGATCCTTCGTACTTATTTGACTTTGAAAAAATTCAGAGCATATGAAGATCAAGTCATTTAAGCTACAAATACAACGTTCCAAAGAGAGATAAACAAAATCTTGGTCATACTCCACCCCATACCAACGAACAATATTCAGATGATGGTCAGAAGCAATAAGATTCTGAATCTCTTTCAAAGCCACATCATGATGGGCCCGCACAAGACGTTTAACAGCTGCTGGACGACCATCATAAATTCCCTCAAGTACAATAGTACCGTTGCTTCCCTTAGCAATTTCTTTGTAAGAAACGAGTAACTTACCAATCCTACGTCCATCTACATGAGTATCTACAAGATCAGTAAATGTTACCAGCGGTTTCCCTTCGCTTCCCTCAATGTTTGGATCCCCTTTAGTCTTTCCATCATTATTCTCGAGTGCATTATCTTTTAGCATTTCCTGATTATTGGCACTTTTCTTATTGTTTCCTAATCTCCGAGTTCTCTTCCTTTTGGGAGCCCCAGCTTGTAATTTGAGTTTATCTTCATGCTTGTTCAGCTTAAGCTTCTCTGCAAATGCTCTACGGCGGTAGAAAACAAAGCCCATAATGGACAGAAGAGCCAGAAGAAAAGAGATAAGAGACCTTATATGAAACTTTTCCATGATTTCAGCAAATGTGCTTGAAACTTTCATTTCACTGGCATCTCCATCTCGCACAACCAAGATACCAGAGGTCTCATTCTCGGGAGCGGGCAAACTGAGCATTTGTCTGCCTTCATTGTTGGGAGGAGCCAGCAGTAATTGGTCAGCAGCCCCTGAGGAAAACTTGTGACTAGGAGCAGGCAGAGGGAGCGGCCTCCCTCCAGAATGAACATTTATTAAACTATCAAATACAGAAAGAGATTCTGTCAACCTATGATCACGATTTCGGATGACAAGAGGCCCTGACTGTTGGCCAAGCTCATTGCTTGATTTGTGATAAATCCCACCAAAAGAACTCTCAATTTTGGGATACTGAAAAGTAGCATCAAATTCAGCAAATGCCACATTCCACAAAACTTTGCCATTGTCTGGGGAATAATGCTGCAGTACATAATCTATCCTCTTAATATAAAGTGGCTGCTCAACTGTTTCCAAGTTCAAAGCATCAGCATCTTCATCCAATAAAACAGGATTTTCTTCAGCACCTTGAACACCTGATGTAGAAGGAGAATCATCCAACTTATAAGTATGAACTACTTTACCCGACTTGGCATCGACAAGAAACACAGTCGTTTTCTTTGATCCTAATGTAACTCCTCCATCCTCTGATACATAAGGAGCATTTCTGATATATTCTTCAGGACTCACTTTAAGTTTCTGGAATGCAAAGACATTATTATGCATCAACAACTCAACCATGCTGGAACAAAAAAGCATACTTTCACTTTAACATGAAAAGAGCCACAGCTAGGCGGGGCAATCATTCCATTCTTCCATAACATCTATCAATACTAACACTGACAATTGAAACGTTTGAACATACACTATTGCACAATTATAGCAAAACATCATATGCAAAAACAGCGAGTTTGCGTACCACTTTCCCAAAGCTCTTGCTATGAGCATAAAGCGCCCAATCCTCACCGCAATCAATATAGAAGTCATTATCTGATTCAGAGGCATTACTTTTATCGTTGTCATGGCTAAGGAATTCCTGATACGAAGAGTAAATCGGGCGCCCCGACGAGAAGGACCAGAGAATTTTTTTTGAACCAGTGTCCACTAAATACACTTTTCCATCCAAATCAGCCACTACTGCTATCTCACGTTTACTACAATCAAATACCAAAAACATAACAAATACAATTAGAAAACTAAACCCTAATCCATATATGTCCTTGAGTGAATGCAACACATATAGTTACAGCAAAATAACGACTACTTACGGCGTGGGAGGCAAGAGAGAGTTGAACAGGTTGAAACCCTTGAGGGATGGGCTGGTGATAGCCGAGCTGGAGAGACAGCCAATTGTTGAAGATAATATCAGCGCCAAGAGCAGAACAAAGATCAGAGCGCGTCTCATTCCTGAGATCGTCGAATTGGACACGAAATAGTAAGTGTTGGAATGATTTAGGGCTTCAAGTTCTGAGATTTAGGGCAGGACGCGTGATAATACGATTTGGTCAATTGTTTGGGTACAACTTTTTTTTTTTAAAAAAAAATTCTACTCAATTTTTTTGACCTTTTTTCAAAGTACATGTTTGGGTGCACTGCTCAATTTCAACTCAACTTCAAAAAAAAGATTTTAAAACTATTATTATATATATATATATTTTTTTTTTTTCATTTTAAATTTACTTTTTTAAATATACTATTTCTTTTTCCACATTTTTAACAATTTTATTTACTATTTCTTTAAATCATCTGAATATAATTTCAAAATATTTTTTATTGATATTCACAATTTTAAATAGTCAACAAAAAAAAAAAGAATACAAAAAAAAAAAAAAGAACACTCAAACGAGCTCTTTATGAATTTTGAGGACGATTAGGAAATCGATATTTCGCAGTTTTGATCCATTACAGAAAGGTGTGGATTTATCTGGAGGGAAAATTAGAATAATATTTCATTTTGAGAAGAGGAGTTGCCTAGCCAAACTTTTCTTTTCTTTTTATTGTGCACTTTATTGATGTGTACAGTAACCAATCTCTGAGAAAATATACAGTAAAAGAAAAAAGAAAAGTTTGAAAAAGCTTTTAACAAACGCCTTATATCGGGTACTTTTATACTTTATTTCTCTTTATTTTATTTTTTTATAAGTATCAGGTACTATAACTTGGGATAGATGCCACGTGAACGGGTGTATTATAATTTATATTTCAGTGACTAATATGATAAATGTCATATGAATTATTGTGCTAATTTATAAATATGGTAAGTGATGTCCTGTCGCATGTTATTGAAGTAATAGATATAATGAAAGCTATTTTTTTGAGAAACCAATTTCATACCCAGACTTGTATTCTGTATTCTCTCATCTTTATTAATTAATGATATTCTAAAGTTATTTGTAGTGCCATTTGGAATGTATTATAGGAAAAATAGTATTGATGTGTATGAGATTTGATCAGGATCTTTTCCAATTTTTTGTCTGAATTGCATGGGATTGTAGGGAATTGAAAGAAGTTTTAATGGGGGTTGCTTGTTCGAGTAGGGAGCCTTCTTGCCTGAGCACCTATTTGAACAGTTAAGCCTCCAAAATGGTCACTCACAATTGCTTACCCGTTGTTGGGGGCAGACAATTGTAAGGAATCTACAATTAAAAGAAAAAGAAAAATCTTTATCCTAATGAGATCTTAATGAAAACTTGATCTAAGTTAGAAATTATATCATACTTCCTAGTATAAAAAATATTATAAGATGAAAGTGAATGTATTTATTATAGTACTAAAGCAAAATATTTGAACCCACAAATAAAAATGTTTAAAGTGTGTTTCTAGCAACTTTCACAATAGTGTTAAGAACCTAGAGGTATTTTTATCATAGTTAGGCTTAACATTGCCTCTCTTTTATTTTTTTGGTTTAATATGTTGCTTGTTAATTTATCTATATTTATATTTGCGTCTCATTTAATAGAACATTTTAGAAATATAAATTCAAAAGAAGAACTTGATGCATGTGAAGGACAAATATCATGTGTTTTATTAATCCTTCCAAAAGTGCATATGTGAATCACGTATTCTAAAGATAGACACCAATTTAATAGACTGAATTGTCTTGCTTATTCATCGTTCTTGTTTATTAGGGGATTAACTGCATTCGGTGTGAAGTCACATACCTTAATCCAGACATATTTTGGAAGACTGATGCAAATTTAGAGAACTGGCTTGATATTTATCATTTGATAAAATTGTTACTCTCCCTCTACCTTCATTACAACATAAACATTTGGTGATAATGAACACTGTCTTGATAAAAAAAAAAAAAACGAACACTGAAAAACATAGGCCCTAGACAATCAGCCAAAAATATGTAATCATCTAAGCTTCATAAACTTTGCATTCCTCATCAGCCGGGTTTGTCTTGCAGAAGTCCTCTAATGGGTCTCCGCTTCCTGCTGCAGGTTGACCTGGCCACTTGCTTGCTACCAAATGAGCCAAATCGACAACCCTTTGGCTGCAAAACAAGATGACACAATTGTTAAGATATAATCAAAGTAACACCGAACAATATCATCTTCTGTAAATGAACTTGTAACTAAAACGAAGCTAGTTATAGTTTAGCTCGCGAAGGTAAGCTCGAATGGTTGACTCATTTGGTTAATACCCCGATAGGGAGGGGTCAAGAATTGGCCCTGCCGGCCTTGAAAGGGTTACACATCACATAATAAAAATAAAAAAAGAAAAAAGGAAAAAAGAAAAGAAAAGAAAAAAGCTAGTTATGAGTCTGAATCTATATGATTCAGTATCCTCACCTGTATCCCCATTCATTGTCATACCAGGCAACCACCTTGACCATATCATCACCCATGACCATGGTTAATGAAGAGTCAATGGTGGAAGAAACATCAGTGCACCGGAAGTCCACTGAAACAAGAGGGACATCACAAACAGCCAAAATGCCGTTCAGTGGCCCCGCAGCTGCATTTCTGAAGGCTGCATTGACATCTTCGGCTGAAATGCCCTTCTTCTCAACGTTCACAACAAGGTCAACAACTGACACGTTAGGTGTAGGCACACGGAGTGCAATGCCATTGAGCTTGCCCTTGAGCTGGGGTAGCACCAAAGACACGGCCTTGGCTGCACCAGTGCTTGTTGGGACTATGTTCAGTGCTGCAGCCCTGGCTCGCCTCAAGTCCCTGTGTGAAGCATCCAAGAGCCTCTGAAAATAGATAATGTAGGCTATAAGTATCTTTGGTTGAAATCATTATAACACAAAGAATTTGATAGGAGAGAAGACTTTTGTGTTTGATTGTCTACCTGGTCTCCTGTGTATGAATGAGTAGTTGTCATGGTTCCCTTGACAATGCCTGCAAAATAGGGCAGTGTTTAAGAAGATGTTTTTTCACAAAATCCTCTCTAATGCTGGATTTATGCTCCCAAATTTTATGAACCCTTACCGAATTCTTCGTCGATGACCTTCACAAAAGGAGCCAGACAGTTTGTGGTGCAAGAAGCATTGCTGCAGAAGGAAAAAATCAAATAGCTCAAGCAGAGTCATAATTGTTTAGTTAGCATGATAGACTATTTACAAACACTGACCTTACAATATTAGCAACCTCGTGGGAGTAATCCTTTTCATTTACCCCAAGAACATAGGTTGGAATGTCTGCACCTTTTGCTGGAGCAGTGATGATGACTTTCTTGGCACCAGCTTGGATGTGTTTCCCAGCACCGGGGCCGTCTACAAACACTCCTGTACCCTGTAGAACAAATTATTCAATAATCTTACAAGGTCTGTCAAAAACTGAGCCAACTTGGAATTTCTCCACTTGAGTTACAAAAGTTTTTTTTATGATATCCTTTACCTCAATAACAATGTCAATGCCAAGCTCAGCCCAGGGGAGCTTGAGAGGGTCCCTGTTAGAAACAACCTTGACAGGCTTACCATCAACGGTGATGGTTTCATTGTCTAGTATTTTCACATCTGCTTTGAAAGTTCCCAGCATAGAATCATATTTTAGCAGGTGTGAAGCCTGTATGTGCAATGACAAACGAAACTTAGATAATATTAACCAATTTTATTCCCCAAAACCATGGCATTCAGAATTTATATATAAACAAATTATCTTACATTCTTGACACCACCACTGTCGTTGACAACGATGACATCTAGGGGCGAGTCTTTGCGGCCGTGCCAGCATCGGAGGAAGTTCCTGCCAATGCGTCCGAATCCATTGATTGCCACCTTCAGTTTCGCCACTGTTTCTCCCCTGACTGGGGCTGATCCAGTTGTCTGATTTCAAGAATATGTTCAATGTGACAAATTAGTTAGGGACATTATACAGCCATAGGCTATAAAGGCAAGCTCTATATCGATCCCATGAGCAGCATGAAATGAAGGTTATGTCAGAAAGGTCCTGCCTATTAATACATATCCTATTTATAAGACCCTGAATCAAATTTTTAGTAATCGTGGCAGTCTGGCATGGCTATTCAAATTTATAATTGCTAATTTTTAAATTTAAATTCTACATACAGTAAAACTTTTGAGTAAAGTTCTTGAGCTACTTACAGTGCCCGATAGGTCTCTAAACTTGTGAAATATGCTAATTTGGCAGATTACAAGATGGGACTAATTAAGCTGGTTGTAAAACAAAGCAAGCTAATTGAACTTGGGACAAGATTGTTTGGATAAGTGGCTAGTCAAGCAGCCTATCCTTTGGCTCAACTGGGTTTTGATTTTACCTAAACTTGGGACAAGATTGTTTGGAAAAGCTTCCCCAAGCTTCAGGAGAGAGATGTTTTTTTTTTTTTTTAACAAAGTTTAGAGTCATCAATGGATTGCTGAATCAAATCTAAGGTATTTTGTTTTGTGTGTGTGTGTTTGTGTATACAAGAAAGAATAATAAGATTACCTTGGGAGTAAGTTGGGCAGCCACGACATCAAAGAAGGATGCCTCTCTAGCATTCTTGGTGTAGCTCACACAGGTACTGGCTCTAAGCCCAGAAAACTCAGCCACTTCCAGCCTCTGCACAACCAAAATGAATTGAGAACCTTAGAAAATTAACCAAAAAGCTACAAAAACGTCTTCTTACATGAACTGTATACATGAGATGATGAGAGAGACCTTAGCAGAGCATTGGGCGGGGAGGAAAGAATTGGAACTCTTGGAAGGAAGCCTTGTGGTGGTTGGGATTCTTGAAGAAGCTAGAGCTGCGTGGCTGGCCATGGCTCCAACTAAAGTTAAGTGAGCTACTTCCTCGGTATTTATACAGTTGAACTCGTTTTCTCAGTTAATATATAAATTTCATACACATAGTCGTTGTTGATTTTTTATTTTTTTTTATTATTATAAAAAATTATGGTTGCAAGTGAGTTAAAGGAACATGTGGTGAGAATGGTACATGAAGATATATGAGATAAGATACTGTTGTGACTTGCAACTTCATGATCTGAACCACAAATTGGTCACCCATTAGTTTCTTCCAGCTATGCCCTTGCATTTTCTGGCTATTAAGAAATTATGGCTGATGGTGGAGGACGTTCAATTCAAAGCAGAATATCTCTGTTAATTACTTTAGGAAGAAAAACATAGGCAGTCTGATGCGCTCATACGAAGCGTTACATAGTGTTTTAATTCACTCAAAACGGATTTATCTCAACCCTTTTTTCTTTTATAAAAAAGATAAATGGATCAAGATCTTCTGAAATTCTTTGTTGAGAATAGGTGGACTCCATACCTGTTTTTTATAGAGACAGCCTGACTGCGTGCAATTCGAACATCGAATTTCAGGGGATTTGATTCAAGAGAAATTCTATCAGATTGTTAGACAGTAAAGCGATTAATAATGTTGCTGGAATTGAATTAGTGTCTTTAAATGAAATTATTATGATCTTCCGACCAAAGAAAGGAAAGAAAACAAGGGCATCTTATGATTCATTTCTTACTTTTTGAGGATAAGAAATCTAGGATCAAAAGCCCATGCAGCTGGACCAAGTTGCTGAATCATCACAAATTTAACGTGAAAGGTTGTGAACACTAAAAAGTATCTACACCATAAGTCCATCTACATCTACTTCACGTAAAGCAACAACTCAAACATTGACGCCCCTTACCACATTTTAGCTATCATGCTGCAGAAATAACAACACCATTAGAAAGAGATCTCCCAAATAATTCCAAGATTCATATTTTTTTGAGTGGTTAATTTTTGAGACGACTGACAATCCCGACACGAAATTAACAAGTTAGAATTAAAAGTTTGGTCTGTTTAATTAAATGAGTCAGTTATGGTTGACTTATATAGTTTTATACACATGTTTCAACACGACTTAAACCACACGCAAACACAAATTATCACTCCTATATCTTCCTCAGTAAATACATAGGATAATTTGCATAGTTTGCAAATTGTAAATAATTCCTGGTTCTTTTGATGAATGGCACTTTAAGAACCTATGTAACCTGTTAGAGACCAATGAAAATGAAACGGTGAAAAAGGGCAGGAACCAACTCATGATTAATTGAGACAAAAAAAAGAAGGATGTCCAAGATTCTCCCTCTCTTGGATAAACTAATGATATCCAATGATTTTCTCCTAAGGGTCGCCATCAACAAGGCTAATGCGTTTATGACCTAAAGGGTAGGATATACAACTTGATAGAATATCCAATGCAATAATACAATAATACATCCAATCTGGACTTCAACAAAACAAACCTAGCCAGAGAAGGATCAACTTGGTGAGTTACAAAACAATGTCCATTTGTAACAGCCTATGTCATGGAAATAGTAAGCTGATACAGAGGATGGAACACACGTAGAGAATAATATTGCATAGAACTTGACACCAGTTCTGATCAATCAATTCACCAGGATAGTGTTTGTCAAAATATCTATACCCAATCTAAAAGTTACCATGTTGAAGAAACAACTTAACTGATTGTTGAGAGGGGAATAAAAAGGTATTACAAGAAATTCAACTATTATCAATTCTGGAAGTTAAAGGTAGAGAATGCCATTTATACCATGACATAATCAAGAGCAATTATATGGCAGCTTCAACTTCATCTGAGATCACATCCACACCATTTGGCTCTTCCTCTGATCGGAGCTGAGTAGAAACACCATCTATAGCGGAGTTCAGCTGTGCAATCTTCTCAGCCAGTACTTTCCGTGTTCTCTATAGAAAGAAGGGTCATTCATAATGCATGAATGTTTCAGAACATAAACATAGAGAGTGATAATATAAACAGAAACAAAAGCACAACAAGGAATTTCAGAGTTAAAACAAACAGTGACTTTTGAGGAAAAATATGAAAAACTTTTTTTGATAAGTAGAAAAATATGAAAAACTGAACATGGGAAAAACACGATTCAGCAAAACACTACATTAAAGAAAAATCGATAAAGCAACAAAAAACAATATTACATGATTATAAATTAGGAGCAAGTAAAGCAAAGGCTTTGAAAAGATATATCCAGCTAATTGATTATAGACAGATAGAGTCAAGAGCAACTTTCCACCTCCAAAGCTTTTTCTTCGTCATATATGAATTTGGGCAGTTTCCTCATTAGATCCTTTCGGTCAGCTCCAGCTAGTGTTTTGCTGATCTGTAGGAGAAAACTATAGATTAGAAATGTAGTGAGAAAAAGAAATTTGAGGATTGCCGCATACAAGTGTCAAAGAGAAGCATAAGGTCCCATAGCCCATAGACTGCAGCACTGGGAACCTCCACAATGGCACACCACTAGATATTTAAAGAATGTAGACAATACTATTATGATCATTTAAAAGTAGAAAACCCATTGAATCAACACATGGATAACAGAAGTATTAGGTGACACCCCACAGTATACTGGCTTCTACCATTTGCAGGAAAAGTTAATTACAGGTAAATTAAGAAGAACCAGACCTGAGGTGCATATACACAACCGAGTGTGCCAACTATGAGTCCTCCCAAAACAAAGCCACCTACAAAGACGCTTGCACTGCTTGGCCTTCCATGATTACTGTAATTAGACAATATAAGTATGATAATGGCATTAAGAATTCCTAGTCATTTATAATACAATACCCCCAACCCCACGCAAAATAAAATAAGATAAAATGTGAACATATAAATTCAAAGGTAAATATGTCATAGATTGAGCAACTCAATTCAAACTGACGAAAACAAAATCTATTATGCATTTTTGCACCATACTTGGCATATCATAATCACAGACAAGGACTACAAAGAATTATGATTACAAAGTAACAGCAAAGATAATACCTATACCCAGCTTGAACTATGAGTGGCCTTCTGGATGTACAAAGTTGCAATTTCCCTACACGATTGGTATTAAGCAACAGGTTGGAGGGGGCTGCATTCCCAACAAATTGGTTTGATGGCTTCAGAGTAGATCCTAGAAAAGAGTTCACAGGGATAGATCAGTAAGCAGTACTGTCAAACCAAACAGAAAACATGCTCGTCAGTGTGGGAACCATTGCTCCACAGGCAGAGACATACTAGGTGGTTCTTTCGTGGGCAACAACCATACATTCAAATATTTCCCGCAAAGAAACATCCAAAATAAAACTTGTACATCATGTTGAATGAATTTGTGGTTTAGTAAAACGAACCTCCACCAACTGTCAAGTATGCCAGCCATCTAGAATTCAAGAACTACTGCTTCCTACGGTGGCAAGATACGAAAAGGGCAACAATATTCGTTCCAAATATTCAAAAAAAGAAATAAAGAAAGAAAAAACAATTAGGACTATTCCAACATTGGAAGAATATACCAACATAAGAAAGAAAGAAAAAGCAATTAGACTATTCCAAAATTGGAAGAAGATACCAACATTATAGTGTGTTTATATATCTCAGATCGAGCATCATAAAATTAGTGATAGAGGAGGTGAAACCGTTGCACAATTAAGTGAAAACCCAGGTGTCAGATAAAATTCCAATCAAAACACCCCAATTAGACCCTAAAGAATCTGAGAGCCTGAAATAAAACCGAGTTAAATTTCTGAAACACAAGCCCAAATGCCCATGTCCCAATCTCCAACAAAGACTGAAGCTTTACCAAGGACTCGATACTTTGAAGATCAGATCTTGTTTTCTGACGAAATTTACTTTCGCATGTTTTACATTATCCCACATAACAATGATATTATATAAGTGAATCTATCATCTGTCATAGCAACACGCAAAATCCACAAGTATCCACTACCTTCTTTCTCTCATTCTTGCCGAGAACCACACTAAATTTCAAAGCTTTTTGCAAAAAGCCATCTGGGAAACTCGCGGATTTCCAGATCAAAGCACTCTAAGACAGACATGATGATTAAAATGGAAAGAACGCTCTAACAAATCTTCCAACTTGATCAATAAGATCTTTCGGCCAGATTTATTAAGTTCAAGAACGCAGGCAAGAAAGACACAGAGGACCTGATTGTAACCATATATCAAGAAAAAAAAAATGAAAGAAAGAAATGTGAGAGAAAGAGAGAAGTTACCAGGAGATAACTGGGCTTGAAGATTTCTAATCGAAATCAACGAACTCGAGACAGCAGCCATTGTTTGAAAACAAAAACACGCACCGTCAGAGAGAGAGAGAGAGAGAGAGAGATGGAGTGTGGTATTGACTGTTAGACGGTTTCAAGAGGAGAAAAATCAAGCAGTTGTGCTATCTAGTATCTGGGTTCGATGATTACAATGCTTTGAATTGGAAACCTTAACTAAAAGTTGAGAAAGATGACAACATGAATTGCAGGCCTATGATTACCAAGGGACTCCCACACATTGCCACCTTTGATTAGGATAGAACCCCTAAAATCATAATGATTATCTTTAATTAAATTATTTAATTTTTGTTAGCTGAATATTTATGTACAAGGATTAAGCTTACATGCTGTAGAATTTTCTACAGCATATATGCTGTAATAAAAGCAAAGGTTCAGATTCATTTCAAAAATATATAATGAAGTGCAGTCCATTATTATTTCTAATTGAACGCTGATAGGGATATTTCAATTTTTATTGTGTCTAACATGATAGTGTTACGTTTGATAAAAATTCTCTATAATTTTTATATTCTAAAATTATGTGAATTGATGTAGTTTTTTACATTGACCTGCTTAGAAAATGTTACATATTAAAAATATGACATGTTATCGAAGAAAATTGAGTATATTTTTATTAGCTTCTCGCGCTTTATGTCGTATAAAAGTTTTGAGTAAAAAATCGTAGTTTAGTTTACTAAATAATAAGTGTTTTTTTCGAAAGTAAAAAAAAAAAAAAAAAATTTTGAAAGGAATTTTTTTTTTTTAACTATCCAGTAACATGTCACATTTTTAATATGTATAATTTTTTAAGCAGTTTAATGCAATGAACAGTCTAAATTAACATAATCTGAAAATAAAAAATTGTAGTAAATCTTGATCTTGTCACGTTCGTGTGGTACTTATTACATTATTGAATAATTAAATTTGATTGTAGCTTATGTGATAGTGCATCGTAGACTGTCACATTGATTTTCAGTAAAAATTATAGTACCCAAATATTTTCATTAAATGTAAATGGTTTTTTTTTTAAAAAAAAAAAAAATTGATTGCTTCTAACATATATTTTCTATTTTATGTTGTACGTGCTAATTTGAAGGTAATACAGTCGGCCAAAACCCAAAGAGAAGAAATAGGAACATTTTTTGTATCGAAATTTTTTTATGACCAATTCAAGAAAAAACCCTTAAATTTTAGAAGTCATAACTTAATACCATATTCTTATAAAAAAAAAAAAAAATTCTTTTAAATTGAGTTGAAAAGGTTTCCACCAATTCAACCTATTAAGTTAACATATTTACTTACTAAAAAACATATGTCAGTTTATATTAAGAATTTTCACCAAATCAATTCCTATGAAAACTCTCCTTGTTCTTATTACTAAATACTTATTTTTGGATGTTTTTGCTCTTAGAATGTTACTTGACTTTCAAGATATCAATGTTAACCTATGCTTCTGGCCAAAGGCAAGTTAAATGAGTAATATGTAACGAGAAATTCTAAAATCACATTTTTATCTTATAATACTGTCGTGATAGTCTTTAATTAATTCTTGATTTTTTTTTCTTAACAATGACTAATTTAAAAGTTGGGATCATAAAATAAAAATATAATTTATAGCATTACTCATTATCTAACACGAACGAGCTAAGTCGATAATTATACCAAGAATTGTTGGCTTTGGTGTCTTCAAAGGCAACCACCTTGGCTAATAAAGAAAAACAATTATGAGCAGAAACATCCATACATAATCCTCCAAAAGTATGGCTTTAGATCATGACCGTAATGCTGTAAGAGACTGATTGATCCCTAAATCTATCTCTCAAATTCTTCATGGGACTAGAACCCCGACCTCTCTTTGTGGGAAAAACCAGGAGATGCCATTTTATTTTTATCAACAAGCTCTATTGGCGGAATTTCCAATCTTCTATTGATATTGTGAACTTTGACAATATCTGAAAGAGAGATGTAATAGAAATATCCCTAAACGGCTAAACCCATGCATTTGGGAAATAAATTGTTCTTCAAATTGGGTTGGAATATTCTTTTTTTCTTCTTCAAATATTATGTCTATTAAATTGACATTTATTTTTAAAGAACATTTAATCTCACATACATTTTTAAGCACATGCCCGGTTAATCATGTTAAATCACCTGATAATTATCTCAAAAGTTTAAATCCATAAAAAATTGTTGATTTAATTATTAATTAATATCCTAATTATCTCTTTACGTGTGAACTCAAATTAAGTAAAGGATGGCAGGGTAACAGATAAAATATTTAATTGAAATGAAAAATAAAAAATTCTAATTCAAAAACTTTACTATGATACTATGTCCAACCATCATCACGTGTCTCAAAAACTTAACATTTCATTAGTATTCTTAATAATAAAATTTTGTAGCAAAACTTTGTCCTACCGTGACACTGAGTATTTTGACCGGCGTCATTCTCAATTTTGGCTCCATCAGCCGGCCGGCTTGATTTTTCAATACCTACATGTTATTGGGGCAATGGCATGCCTAAGATTACCAACCGTTTCGGTCCCCTGCAGAAAAAAACATGAAGCATATGACAAGTTTAGTGTACGTGTCTCTCATCAGCTTTTCCTACATTATTTATTTACTTAGATCCTCCCTCTTGTTGCCTATGAAATGCAAACTTGTTCTAGAACGAGTTTTGTTTTAAGAGTACGTAGTGTTTGATCTAACTCTAATTTGCTTGAAGCGATGGCTGCTAGTGCTCCAGGAGAAAGGTCTCTGCAACAGACACCTACATGGGCTATCGCGGTTGTATGTGCTGTGTTTGTGATTATGTCTCTGTTAATAGAACATGGAATTCATTCCATTGGAAAGGTAGCGTTTTGGTTAACTCTGTCGTGCTAATTGTTTCACTGGGTTTGTACATCCCCTAACTTTGCTTTTCTGTCATGACAGTGGTTTCAGAAACGCCGGAAGAAGGCCATGAGTGAAGCCTTGGAGAAAATCAAAGCTGGTTAGAGTCTTCTATTATACTTGCTGTCATATTTATAGTGGTATTAGATAAGAATTGGGCGTGACCTCAACATGAAACCACTACTAAATTAGTGGGTTAAAATTGTAAGATTTGACCGTTTAATTAAATGAATCAAGTTAGAATTGACTAGATTCATTAGCATTGTATACCAACATCTATCACACCCCTTCAAAGTAGTTGTTTGTTTGATTGATTATTCTTGACATTTGTCCTGCAGAGTTAATGCTATTAGGTTTCATATCCCTACTGCTTACGGTGGGTACAAGATTTGTAGCAAAGATATGCATCCCTGCTCAACTTGGAAATACCATGCTTCCATGCAAAATTCATGATTATAAGAAGGGTAGTGCCGGAGAAGACCCTTGCTCAAAACATGTAAGAACCAACTACCTTATTCTGAAACACGACTTTAAAACCGTAATAATCTAGGGCTTATATTTCGAAATGCAAAATGCTTGACAATTTTTACTACGATTTTCTTACAAACTTATGTGATGGTCTTTGTGACACATTAGTCTTTTTTAAATTTAATTATTTAGTGGTCGACATAGTAAGTGTTACATGGGATTACAAACTGACGTGATAGTTTACGTGACACTGATTTAATTATTTAATGGTTGACGTGATAAGTGTCATGTAAACTATCACATTAATTTGTAAGAAAATTATATTAAAAGTTATAGTATCTCTAACAACACTTTTTGAAACAACAAGTTAATGTATTTGAGGCAGCTTTGAGAAAGAATGAATTATGATTAACCCCAAGTTTTTGTGCTAATTAGGACAAAATGCCACTGATTTCACAGTCTGGGTTGCACCAATTGCATATATTCATATTCGTCCTCGCTGTTTTTCATGTTCTCTACAGCGTCATCACCATGGCACTGGCGCAAGCTAAGGTAATTAAGTCTCGTTATTGAATTATTAAGGCCTTTTTTGTTTTTCTTCTTCTTCTTTTTAAAGTTAGAGAAGACTCCAGTCTAAGATTTTCGCCATACTAGGATCAATTTGGTGCCTAGGATATAAGAAAGAAAGGCCAAAGAGAAAAAAGAAAAAAGAAAAAAAAAGGCCCCAAAAGCTTAAAATTATTATTATTTTTTTTTTAAGATTATAACTTTTTTTTTTTGTTTTTTTTGTTTTTTTTGTTTTTTTTGCTTTGTGACAATGAAGTTTTTACGATTTGCTTGTGGATTTTTTTTTAGATGAATAAATGGAAAGCTTGGGAATCGGAAACATCGTCATTGGAATATCAATTCACCAATGGTGATTCCTTCTTGAAACATTATGATCTCATCCTCCATTTTCACTTTCTTTTTTTTTTTTCCCTCAAAATTCACTGGGCTGATGGGCCTCGGTTTTGTTTCTTCAGACCCAGCAAGATTTAGGTTCACTCATCAAACATATTTCGTGAAGCGTCACTCTGGAATCTCAACCACGCCTGGAATCAAATGGATTGTAAGCTTCAAGATATAACAACCCAAGCATGCATGTTATGTGTGACCGTGGGATAGGAATTGGCTGCAATTTCCGGGGCGGCTTCATTGAGAGAGTAAGTGCAAGGCCCATTTGTTCCGTACTTCGATTATTCGGGATGTAAGGACAGCTCGAATTGACTGCAATTCAATAAGCGAATTACAGCTATTTCATATTTGTGACAAGTCTATGTCTATCCCAAGCCACATGTGGGCTAGGGCTTACTATTGGGCTCTATTATTTTTATTCTAAGCTATGTTTTAAATTATTTATTGCTTGTGAATTATTTCTTGGACAGTTTTTCTTTAATTAGCCTATTAAGCTAATATATGGTTTAAGAGTACATGATTTTTACATGCAATTTAATAAGATTATCATAATTATGTGCTCTAAGAACATATAGTATTTTAATAAATTGAGTTGGAAGAATTTTATTCAATACAGTTGGGAGAAAAACTAATGTTTTTTAATGTATTTTGGGAGATTTTATTTTATTTTTTGTTTTGATTTGAAAAAATGTTATGATGGGAATAAATGTGAAAACAATTTTTGTGTTTTGAATATTTTGTGAATGTATTTGTCTTGAAAACAAAAACTAAAAGACATAAAACAAAAACATTTTGCCTCCGTCCTTATTTATTTTTTGGAAAAAGTCCACATACCTCCCTCAAACTACCACCCAATTGACAATGTACCCCCCAAACTTTCAATTGTGACAATGTCCCTCCCAAACTACCAAATAAATGACAATGTCCCCCCTAAGGACGAAAATACCCTTAATAAATTAAAAAAATAATTTCTTTAAAAAAACTAAACTAAAAATTTAAAAAAAAAACACTACAATTCATAAGGCTAGAAAAAGACTAAAGCTAAAATAAAAAATAAAAAAAAAACCAAACAAAATATTATTATTTTTATTATTATTATTTTTTAAAAAAAAACACTACAAACCAATTGGACAATTCAAGAATAAAAAAAAAAATTATAATTATTATTTTTTTTAAAAAATTATAATTATTATTTTTTTAAAAAAATTATTATTATTATAATTTTCGAATTCATAAGGGTTAGAAAAAACTAAAACTAAAAAAAAAAAAAACAACTAGCAATTTTTTTTTTATAAAAAATAAATAAATAAATAAAAAACATTCCAACCCAATTAGCCAAATTCAAAATTTTAAAAAAATTATAAAGATTTCGTTTTAAAAAATTAATTTTTAAAAAATAAAATTAAAAAGGAGTATTTGGTTTTATTGAAAAATCTGTAGGGTATTTTTGTCTTTTTGTTGTCATTGGGGGCATTATCATTTATTTGGTAGTTTGGGGGGACATTGTCACAATTGAAAGTTGGGGGGGACATTGTCAATTAAGTGGTAATTTGAGGGGTTATGTGGACTTTTTCCTTATTTTTTAATAATTTCTTTGAAATTTTATTGAATTGAAAGTTTGTTAGAGCATTAGCAGCAGCTTCCCTTAACCTTTTCTTTAATGTAGGGAATAAAACCATTTTTTAGTTCCCTAGTTAAATGTACTCCACATCAGCTTCCCTTCATCTTTCCTTACATGAATTAAATACTATTTAAATTAAATGTTAGAAGAAAGAGAGAGGAAAGAGAAATCATTTAAATATTGTTTTAAACAAATGGTAGAGGAGAGAGAAAGTTTTTTATATTTTAATAATGCTAAGGGGACCACTTTTGATTCCCTAGATGAAGGGAACCAAAAGTGGTTCCCTTGGTGTTTCTATAGTTTAGGGAACACTTAGGGAAGCTGCTGCAGGGACTTTTTTGTGTTTTTTTAACAGTTTTCCCTACACTAGGGAAAAAAATAGAGTTTAAGGGAAGCTGCTGCTAATGCTCTTACAGGTGGCAGTCTTGAGGCAATTTTTTGGTTCGGTGTCAAAGGTAGACTATTTAACCATGCGTCATGGATTTATCAATGTAAGTGGAATAAGGGACGGAGCCAGGTTATTAAGCCCTCCAAAATTTTAAAAAATTTCTTTAAAATTATATTTTTAAAAGGTGACCTCTCAAAATTTATTGTTTTCCCACGCTGGAAAAAGTACTTTTATAATTTTGTCTTCCACATTAAAATTTCTGATTCCACCATGAGTGGAATGATCTTTTTTTTTTCTACTCTTCCTTGCTTGTATGCATGCCAAATTAAGCCAACTCTAATATATGGTGCAGGCACATTTCGCTCCAAACACTAAATTCAATTTCCATAAGTATATTAAAAGATCCATGGAAGATGATTTTAAAATGGTCGTGGGAATCAGGTCCATCTTTCAATCCAATATGCATTCTACAATTGTGTTTGTTACCTTCACAATCGGGTCTTGTGTTAAAGATTTTTGTTTTTATATTTTGTTCCTATTTTTGCAGTATTCCTCTATGGATTTTTGCCGTCATCTTTTTGCTTCTCAATGTCTACAGTAATTCTCTCTCTCTATCTCTCTATCTCTCTCACATACACATAGACAGAATTAGGTAGGACTGACGATTTTTAACATGATTTGCGAACCCAACATAAAATTAGTAGGTTATAATTGAATGGTTTGACCTATTTAATTACATAAATCGGATTATGATTTACTTATATAGTTTTGTACTCATACTTTGACACGATCCGAACCTGACACGCAATATTTAGAAATAACAAATTTTGACGCAAACCCGACACGAACCCAATACAAAATTAGCGGGTTATGATTGAGAGATTTGACCATTTTAATTAAATAAATTAGATTAGTATTGACCTATATAATTTTATACATATGCATCGACATAATTGAAACTTGACAAATGAACATGAATTGCCACCTCTAAAACTAGGAAGCCCTGATAGTCATAGCTTCCCGATTTGAAATTTTTTCTTACAAATATTTATATATAGTTAAATAAATATATTTAAGCCTAAAAATTAGGATTGGCTCCAATCAAAACAAATAATCATCTTCATATAGCCCAAACCTCATATAAAAATGAAAGTTGACATCTCAAAATTAAAAGCTCACATAGCCTAAAAATTTGAATATACATTTTACCTTGTTCCTGGTCAGCATTCAAGTCTGCTATTCTTCATAATGTTGTGTATAAAGTTATAATTTAGAAAGAACAGATTTTAATGCAGAGGAGGGAAATAAAAGGTTGCAGATTACAGTCAAAATAACATGCATGTAGTCAAATGTTTTATGGTGACTTGCTGATTAAATTTTCATGTAAGCTTAATAATGATTTGACATGGATGGTAGTACACAAAGCTGGGAAACACGTGGACTGTTGGTAAGGATGTCAAATTTTGACACGTCTTATGAATTCGACACAAACTCAATACGAAATTTGTGGGTTAGATTTGAAAGGTCTGATTCTTATTAAATGAGTTGGGTTATGGTTGACCTATATAGTTTCATACTTATGTTTTAACACGATTTGAACCCAACACACGACATAACCAGAGGCTAGAACTTTTGGTATGATAATCCACCAACAGTAAATACATGAAATTTTAAGAATAATTAAGGAAAAGTTTTAAAACCTGGGGACCAGCCCTGTCCATGGTAGACTGGTGGTACAGATGAATTGATAAGTAAGATTAATTGTAAATATCTTTCTAATGTTCTTTTTTGGAAGAGTGGTAGTGCTTTATATAATAACGTACTCTTAACTCTCGAGTAATTTTCCATGTGCAGAATGCTTTCCAAATGGCATATTTTTGTGTGGATTTGTGTAAGTTATTTTGAACCTTATTCTTTTAACTCACTTTATTTTATCCTATATTTGATAAATTGTGATAAAAAATAATAATTAAAAAAATTATATTCTAAGGGAGTTTTTCCTTGTATAATTGTTGTAACATTAGATGGCCAGTACGAGTTTGGGATCACACCATGTTTCCAAGAAAGCTTGCCTGCAACACTGACGAGGGTTTCCCTTGGCGTAGCCCTTCTGATCCTTTGCAGCTATATCACCTTCCCTCTCTATGCCTTGGTAACACAAGTGAGTAGTAAAACACACGTTAAGATGAAAATTCCTTTTATTTGGAAGTGAAAAAAGGTCTCTATGAGATTATATATTTCTTTTTCAAATTTAGTGTCCATTTGGTCTAAGGATTTCAAAACGTGATTAATGAAAACACGGTTCTTAAAAGCGCACTCACTTGCATGCTTTCACGTTTTCAAACCGTCATGTTTTTCAAACATACTTTCAAACATAACACTTTCTATAATTTTGTTTAAAAACATGCGTTTGACTTATGAAATTGTAGGCTAAACGCAATCTTAATGTTTTCATATCTCTTATGCTAGCACAAGGTTTTGACTCCTATTCATATTCCTAGATGGGATCTCATATGAAGAAAGCTATCTTTGAGGAACAAACAGCAAAGGCCCTTAAGAAATGGCAGCAGGCTGCAAAGGATAGAAGGAAGTTGAGGAAAGGTAAAGTAGTAGATAGCCCTTCAGGGTTTATGAGTGGGGAAAACACACCAAGCCGAGGAACATCACCCTTGCATTTGCTCCACAAGCACTAGCCGTTCAATAAATCAGACCCTGAAGGTGTTCTCAGTTCCCCAAGATCTTACCAATCTGATACTGACCTTTCAGAGATTGAGGGTTCCAATCCTGATCATAGGCATGAATCAAGAAGACAAGATCAACCGGGAGGAAATCAAGAATCATTTAGCATTGATTTTTCCTTCATTAAAGCTAACAATTTGGGTAGCAAAATTTCCGAAGATCTCGACCCAAAAAAGTAGCTCAAGTTTTGATAAATTTTTGTTTGGTAGAGCTACAACTAAGCCACAAATTAGTCCAATTCAAAGATGCTAACCATCGAATTCGTACTTACATTGTTCTAATCAATAATCAATATTGTATGAGCAGGGAAATAAGTATGTATAAGCATGCAGGGAAATTAACGAAGCCTATATTTACACATTTGTCTAATTAGTCGACTTCATTTCTGCAATTACTGTATCACTTTTCATTTCACATGGGTGAACATGATGATATTCCATATCTTTTTTTTGTAAGATATATATATATATATTTTTTCATCTTCGTCTCGTTATCTACTTGTTGAATCTTCAAAAGGATCCAAAATGCAAAAGAATGTGCGAGAATGACCACATTTTTATGTATAATTTTGTTGAGTATACACACCCACGTGTGAGTGTAAAATGATTAAGCTTCACATTTAAAAGATGTCCCAACGTGAGTGGTTAATACAGCATATTTGAAACCAAACTTATACGCTTAGCTTTTGAATTAAGTGGTATTCCAGCATGCTTTATGGTCTTGGACGAAACTAAAAATTTAACGCCAGGGGAGCCAAACTATATTAAAAAAAAGAAAAAAACAAAAAAAAGAAGAAGACCTAGAATGTTTATTTTTAACAAATTTTAAAGATCAAGAAAAAACTGTTTTAACCTTTATTTTTTTTTTGTGGAGAGAGCCATGGCCGACAATAGCCCCCTCTAGCTTTGTCACTGTCTTTCTAAAGGGCTCTCTAAGGTATTAATTTTTATTGAAAACATATCACAAGTGTGAATAATTAAATATATATATATATAGTATATTTTTGCCTTTTTGGTACTAACCTCATCCACAGAACAATTGCAGAAGTTGAAAAAACCAGCTCCGACTCATCAAGGATCAAGCCTACCAAGGAAGACATCCCACAATCAAACTCTAGAATAGAAGAAGCATAAGCTTGATCAAAATCAATCAAGTGAAGATAGGAAGAATAATTGTCAAACTCAGTAGTTGAAACTTTTTTATTGATTGAAATGAACAATAAATCCTCTTGTATAAATCACGTACAGTTCTCAATGAATAATATGCAGAAATTAATTCTCCTCCTCAATATGTTTAGTTTCTTTCTATTTCTTTTTATTTATTTATTTATTAAGTGACATTCCAACGTGCTATTTCACTCATTAGCAAAGTTTAATACGACGCTTTTAATCAAATAGAGATGTACCCACATGCATATTTTATTAGTGAAAATAAATATAATAACATATATATCATTTTAAAGCATTGTGGGGCCTATTGAATATAATATATATATATATAAAAAAGAAAAAGGAACAAAACAAAACAAAGAAAACCACCGATGGGTATCAATGAGATTTTTTATTTAAGGGGGGAGCCCTAGTCGCTTTACAGGAAAGGAAACTTCGAATTAAAAAATAATGAAGATTCCAAATCATTAGGGGGACATTGCATCAATCTTCATAAAAATTAAGGGTCCAGATTTCCTCTAGATTATAAAAAGTTTATCAAAAAGCTTTTCATCAAAGCATTGCAATAAAACGACAAAACCATTTAGACAAAAATCAGAGTCCATTCTCGAACAAAACAGTTAAGATATTTTAGTTAAATAGTCGAGGCTACTCACCTAAGCCAAGCATCTAAGCAAGTCAAGGTGCTTATTTATTTATTTTATTTTATTTTTTAATTTTAAGTCTTCGGCTCAATTGTGAAGTTTAATAATGTTCGAGCAATTCAGAAGAGCCAAGCATATGTTTTTTTAGAATGGAGCCAAGCATATATTTATATATATATATATATATGCAAAGTAAAGTGCTTATTTTTCTAATCAAATAATAATGACCACTAAAATTCCATCTCTATCCTTGGCTCCATTCTATCAATGTTTGCTTATATCTTAAGGAGTTTGTAAAATGGGATTCTCCATTGTTCTAGTAAAAAGTGAAAACTAAAAAACAGGACTTTCATTTGTGGATTCCTTTTTTTCATTTTTTTTAAACAAGTAAAATTTAACGCATAAAAGTAAATTACAATGCCAGTATTTAAAATTTATAAGTTTTTTCAGTTAGTTAGTAAACTCGATGCATAAAAAGTGAATTGCAAAAATAAGATTTAAATTTAAAATTTTTGCTATGATACTATATTAAATTATTTATTAATAAAAAAATATAAATTCAATTAGTTTCATTAATATTTTATAGCAGGTTTTGTGATTATCTCTACCAATAATAAGATAAATATGTTTTAAAAAAATATTGATCATATCCGGCTAACAAATTCGGTGGAATATAAATTGAGTTTGACCATTTAACAGAAAGATAGCCTGATTGCCTCTGAAAGGTCTATATCAGCGGAGTATACATACAAACCCTACGTGATCAATCATTCCTAGAAAGAGAATCTAAGGGTTCTCAACTTCCTATAAAAGTTGAGAATATAGCGATCCTGAATTTGGAGTATTTAGCATAAGTAAAAATTGGATGGCCTTATTTTTATAAATTTTTAAGGGTGTATTGGAAATTAATCATAAAAGATAATTAAGAGCATAAAAATAGACATTTTTTCTAAATTTTAGAGATACATCAAATTTTAGCTAAAGAATTATATTTTTATATTTTAACTACCAATTTTTTTAAATACTTACATTCCAGTTTTTTATTTTATCTATTCACTTTGCTATTCAATTTTAATATGTTATTATTATTTTTTTTTATCCACTTTCAAATTTTTTTTTTGTGAGTCACTTTGACATTTTTAAAGTGGACTTATTTTTCTTATCAGTATACATATGTATGGTTGAGTTATAGTTGTAGACTGTAGTAGCCGGCCATCTTTTTGGCTAAATTGGCTAGTTGGATAGTAGATAAATTTTTGCCAATTTTTGCTACGAGGCCAATGAGAATACTCTTATTAAATGTCAAAATTGGATGGCCTAAAAATAAAAAATAAAAGATAAATTTTTAATGGTGTATTTGATATTAATCAGAAAAGATAATTAAGAGCATAAATAAATAAAAGAAAAAAAATGAAATTAAAATTGTCCTACGCCGGCACGTATGGTGGGAATCAAACAGGAAAGAGTAGGATAAAACGCTATGGTGAAAAGCATGTTATTAAATCAAATATGGTCTAACTCAGTTCTTATTAGTCAGTCCAGTTCTTCTTCTTCTTCTTCTTCTTCTTCCAAGGGCTTTGTGATCTATGAATCGGACTTTACAAGCCCTTAAACTCGAAACCAACTTGGTGGGTCGTCTCAAAACCAGATTTTGCCATCTGGGTCGGGATTGAAACCTCAAGAAACGTTTTCGAAATCTGGGATTTGCTGTGATTGGCAAAAGAAAAAAGAAGTCCAAGAATGGACGGTACTGAATCAGCAGCTCTGAAATTCTGAGTTGGATTTGCATTCTGGGGCTGGGTTAGATTGAGGTGGTTTGTTTTTCTTTAATGTGGTGGTTTTCCTGACGAGTTTTAAGTGAGTTCTTGGTCATGGCTCGGCGTCATGGATGGCAACTACCAGCTCACACATTTCAGGTAAAAACTATATACTTTTGGTAGTCTGTTAAATTCTCTCTCGGAAATGTGTTTTTTTAAGGGCTTTCAGTGAATGGTAACAATGCGGGGGCTTTTGTTGTATATAAAGCCAATGCCTCTATTTTTTTTTTTTTGGGTTTTTGTTGGTCGCTGATACTTCTTTTGAATCTAGATTAACTGGCTTTTTTTTTTTTTGTTCTCTTAAATTATGTTGGAGTTAGGAACTGTGAGTGTGTACCTAGTTGGTTGCTGAGATATCTGGGAAACGAACTGGGTTGCTGAGATTTTTTTTCAACTGGGTTGCTGAGATTTTTTTTTTCCTCATGTGTTATGTTGCTTTGAATTTTGAAGAAAGGAAAATTTTAAGGTTCAATTTAACACAAAATTGGTGTCTTAATTTTTATAATACGTCAAACTACTTTAATAAAACCCCGGTTTAGGTTGTTTCTGCGAGAATTGAGACAGTAAAGCAGAATTAGAATCATGTTATATTAACAAATTGTTATCATGGGTCGTTGGATCCATGTTTTGGGAAGCGTTGAGAGTTGGTACATGGTCTCCACCTTCTATGTGATTTTGACTATGAATATACTGATCCTTATTTCTCCTTCTGTTACAGGTTGTGGCTATAACGGTTTTTTTCTTGCTCTCTGTTGCATATTATGCCTTTTTTGCCCCATTTCTTGGCAAGGACATCTATGAATATGTGGCTGCTGGTGTTTATTCTGTCTTGGTAAGCCTGATACTAAAGTTTTCCTTTTCCCTTCGTAATTCCATGTTGGGTATTTTGGCCTCTATCTCATTTCTTGACTATCATTTCAGGCACTCTCTGTATTCATTCTTTATGTTCGATGCACAGCTATTGATCCTGCTGATCCTGGAATTCTGCTTGAAGCTGACAAGACATCTGCCTATAAAGCACGCAATGACGCAGGTGGTTAGTGTTTTTCAGTTCAATTTAGTTTAAATTTCATTTTGTGTTTACATTATACTTCGAGAAGTATCACATTAGAGATTCATGTCAAGATTCACAAAGAGTATTGGACCAGTAGGAAAAAAAAAAAACACAAAGTATTGATTGATGGTCCTGAAAAGTTGTCCACAACCAAATGATTGTAATCACTAAAGGATGTCAAATTTTCATCAGGGAACCTCCTTGATATGTTCAGCCTATGATTTTTTGCAACTTAATTGCAGAAGCGGAGATTTCTTAACTGAAATGAGAATGATACTTATTTTTTTCCTTGTTGGTAGACCAGTGCATGCATTTAGGATATCCACACCTCCTTTTGCCTTTGTTCTTTGCAATTTCTCATCGAAGTGGCATGGTGTGTAATTGCTATCTTAGGTAATGCATCTGCTATTGAAGAACCCATCAAGATAGGATTAAAGGATGGAGGAAGATCTCGTAGGCATAGTTCGAGTTGTTGTTCAAAACTTGGAGGTTTCTTTTGTGGTTTTCTTGTAAAAGAAGATTGCCGCAAAGATGATCTTCTACAACAATCTGGAGATGAGGATGCTTTATTCTGCACATTGTGTAATGCTGAGGTACAGGATTCTTACCAGCAAGGTTTATTTTGATGAGTAAAAAATAAAAATAAAAGAAGAATTTCATTTCAATTGCATTTAACATGGTTTGCATATATAGCACTGCTCGTTCCTCCCAGACATACACCCAGACAAGCGCACACACACTAATGAAAGAAAAACTGAAAAAAGAAAAGAAAAGAAAAAAATTTATACAGAACAGCAATTCAAAGTCTTGGGTAAACTCCTTATATCTGGTTCATTTAGTTTTCTGTATTTGAGTTTTCATTAGTTGATGTAGCACTTTGCATCTTGATTCTCCTTATAGGGAGGTGATCTGAAGATGTTCCCGGTGTTTTCTAGGCCATTGGGGAATAAACCTTGAGACACAAATATAGTTGATTTGTTAAAGAGGCAAATTAAGGTGTACAGAAGCAGTTGTGTGCATATGAGCACATGCTTATTACTGAAAAGTGGCAAGAGTTGCACTTGTTAATGAGAGAGATTATATCTTTACCTTTGATAATTTATGGAATGAGATTTGTGTTCATCTAACACTTTTTTTATTTGCTTTTTAAACTCATGTAAAGAAAAGTGGAATTGACCATTGCAACACCTAGGGTTTGGTTTATATTTGCCTCTTGAGGATTGTTTGGAGGCTCACCTCATGTTCTGCTTTGCATGTTAGGTATACATATCTTCACATAGACACGTCATGTGTGAACAAGATTTGTTATTTGAAATTTCAAAAATAGATTTCAACCTTCGCTTTTGTTTTTTTAATGTTTGTTGGTGAAATATACTGTTGTAGAAGAATGGGAGATTGGGAGAGTTCATATTTATCGCATTATGCTACATGGTGCTTTTCATTAGAACCTTGAGTTAGTCTGATATTCATTTACATATTAAACCACTAACGAGAGGAGTTGTGCTATGAGGGTCATGTCGTGTGTTTTTTATTTTTTTGTAGGTACGTAAGTTCAGCAAACATTGTAGAAGTTGTGACAAATGTGTTGATGGATTTGATCATCATTGTCGGGTAAGCTTTACAAATGTTCTAATGTTTGTCCTTGTCAGTCTGTGGCTTCAGCCTTCATGTACTTTAAGACCTTGAGTTATTTAAAAATATCTCATAGTGGTCCAAAAAGGAACTTAGATGATTGCAATTATGTCGCATGATTGCTATTTTAAGAGTGATACACCTAGTTTTGCTTAGCATCTCTAAATATCCAGCCTATATCTCTAACTATTTTAATTGGCTTGACTAAAGTTATCAGCATCTATGTTGCAGTGGTTGAATAACTGTGTGGGGAGGAAAAATTACATGACATTCGTGTGCCTTATGGCAGTGAGCCTTGTTTGGGTAAGTTTTTAGATAAGATCCTTGTTTGGACTTCTCATTACCTTGGATTCTGACTTGTTTATTTTGCCTACACCCTCCAATCTGAACTAGATTTATTCTCTTGAGTTATTTTCTGTTTGTGCATAACAGCTTATTGTTGAATGCGGAGTTGGCATTGCTGTGCTTGTCCGGTGCTTTGTTGATAAAAAGGGTACAGAGAATCAGATAGCTGAGAAACTTGGAGTTGGATTCTCCCGGCCGCCCTTTGCTACTGTGGTGGTATGTTTGCTGCTTTGTATGCCTTCAGATTGTATTATTCAATATTTTTAGATGTTATTATGATTTTATCTCTGACATGGCTTTTGTAGATAATACTAATATAGAACAATTTATTTATAAGCCTGTTAGAATTATCATGGTCTGGCACCTATCATCCATGCTGAGAAATATGTCATCAGGCATATCCGCCCGATTCTTCCTTTCTTGGACATTTTATGAATCTTTCATATTGGATTCTTCTTGGTAAGAAAAATGGCAAAGAATCCAAATGAATATATAGTTTAGAGACCATTCATGTTATTCGTATGAAGTTCTCATTCAGGGATTCTGTCAACTGGATAAAGTGGGCCTTATTTTGGCTTCATCTCATGTAATACCACTAGGCTCTTTGTATAATGTCTATTTCAAAGATTCTGTCAGAGGAACTGATATATAGTTGGGCTGTTTTTGTCTCCTCGTATTATTCTATGGGGCTTTATCTGTCTATAATTCATACAGCACTTCTACATTATAAAGCCAAGCTGCAGGTTTGTGTCACACTGAGATTTCTTTCTTTCTTTTTTATTTTTTGTATGTTTTTCTGGTTATTGATTAATGACAACCTTTTGCATCTGTTAAGGTTGTTTCTGCTTGAAATGTTTTGAAATGCATGTAGCATCCCCAATTCTCAGTTCAATTTTACCTTGTCTCTGCTATTATTCTCTTCTTTTGATGAATAATTAAATTAATCTTCACATATTGGAGTGACAAAGGAATTGTGAAGCCTTAACAACGTGAACGTTGTAATGGTTACAGGCCTTATGCACAGCTGTTTCTTTTCTGGCCACTGTGCCTTTGGGGGAACTATTCTTTTTCCACATGATTCTGATTCGAAAGGTGTGTTTCTTAAATGACCTGCCCTCCCTCTCCATCTATCTAAACATGCATGTGGTGAACTTCCATTGTTTTTGCTGCAGGGTATTACCACATATGAGTATGTTGTTGCCATGAGAACACAAAGCGAACCACCTGGACCGTCTCTAGATGGCGGTGATCAACAAAGTCTGGCATCATCACCAACCAGTTCAGCTGTGACTGCTATAAGTGGCAAAAGCTCTCTTGGAATGGGCTTGCAATATAAAGGTGCTTGGTGTACCCCTCCAAGAATCTTCATGGACCACCAGGTATTACCACCTTTATTTCATATATAGGAGAGAAGGATTTAGAATGACTCTTTGATTATACTGGGAAGAGTTTGTTCTGGCTAAATTCATGATTATATATCTAAATAATTTATTAAAGGAGCAATTAAGCTAGGCTTGGGCATGCTGTCACATGCATTGTTGTGTGGTTCTTCAGTAAAATGAACTTTGTGCAATAGTGATTACTTTTTGGGTCTCTAATGAATAGGATGAAATTATACCACATTTGGAGCCCGGACGCCTACCATCCACGGTGGATCCAGATGCAGTGCAGTCATCTGACATGGGGAAAAAATTACCCCAGCGACCAGTCCGAATCAGTGCATGGAAACTTGCTAAATTGGATTCTCACGAGGCAATTAAAGCGGCTGCAAAAGCTAGAGCATCATCATCCGTGCTTCGTCCAGTTAGTTCTCGTCATCATCCATATGATGCTGATAATTTATCCAGTAGCAATGTGAGCGGAAGAAGCAGTCCAATCAGTACTGATCAAGGGTTTCACAATAGAAATGCTAGAGCTGGAACATTGAGGTTATCTCCTCCCAAAAGCTCATATCCACCCAGTCTTGTCAGCAAGGAAGATAGTGAAACATGCCATCATAGTATTAGTAACCTTAGCAGTCCTCAACTCTCCAACATTACACGTTCACCGTTGGAGCAGCAAACTGTAAACGTAGATCACTTCAATCCTATTTATCAATCATCGGCAGATCAATCTCCTTCATCAAGGAAACAAAGTGAACAAAATGAAAATGCAGTTCGTGAGAATGTAGCACGAATGCCTATGAGAAATAACAACTTGGGTCTTGCAGAAAACACAAGATCTTCGGTCTACTGGGATCAAGAGGCCGGGCGTTTTGTTTCTTCATCGTCCAGAGGTTTAGGATCAGAGCTATTGTACACAGGTCAATCAATATTTTTTGGTGGCCCTGTTGTGAATGAACAGCCGCCCAGAGGGTCAAGAAATGGCAGCTCAGGGGCTGCTAGCATTGATAGAGGTTCTACATCAAGTTACTATCAGCAGGGTAGATCACAGAGGGGTGGCCAGCTTCCTGTCTTTGTTCCAAGTGATTCCCGACAAAACCAGTTCTCTTCTAGATTGCCTTGAACAAGCCACTGATTTCTTTTTCAGATATACAGAGCTAGAGCCTGGATTTTTTTTTATTTTTTTTTCAATTTAATTTTGATTTTACCATTATGTGCAGCTCTTGGATTTTCTGTGCCATGTTGCTAATATGTGGGTTGACACATTCCCCATTTCATTCCGAGGGTAGAGGGTTTTAATTTCTAACAATTATGATGACTGGATTTTGGATTTCTTAACCAAATGCATAGATTGGCTTTAGCAATGGCTTCGTTCGTTAAAAAAATTTTGTTCTGTATTTTATTTTGTGTTCTCAAAACAAAAATATTGGCATCATTGGACAACGCTTTTTTGGGATTTTTTTGCTTTTAAGCAAAAAAGTAAAAGTGTTGACAAATAACTCCAAACACAAGGATTCTCCGACTACATTACAATACCTCACTCTAGTGCAACAACCCATCCAACCAAGCAAACCTAGCTTTTCAACCAAAAAGTACAATCTAGAAAGTTTTATCAAACAACCCATAAACAAACAATCCAAAATAGAAACCATTTGATTTTTTTTTTTAACCTTTATGTTAAAAAAAAAAAAAAAATCAACACATATTAACAACTAGCAAGCATACTAACTCTATTGTATGATGTGGAATGTAATTGGATCCACTTGTTGGCAAATGGACAATTGGACCCCAGTACAAGGATTGCTTTGGCCTTTGGTAGAGTTGGGACTCCCATGTGATTTTGTATTGTTCAACATCTCAATCTTGAAGAAACCTTCTGTCCCTCCCACATGGTAGAGACTTAATTCTTAGATTTTGATTCGGATTCATGCAATGAATGAGTGCTGGCTTTTACCTACTAATGGTATAAGCTCCATCTTCGAAAAAATCAGAATTGGAATTGTTTGTTTTATTAGAATAATGCAAAATGCTCCACTGCTATAGGATGAAATTCATTTAAAAAAAAAAAAAAAAAGCATAGCGCAAGGAAAGGTTGTATCTGTGGGTTAATAATGAATACGGTCTTAAAGGATAGTAAGACAAGCAAGTCGTTGTAGTATAGTGGTAAGTATTCCCGCCTGTCACGCGGGTGACCCGGGTTCGATCCCCGGCAACGGCGCTTATTGTTTTTAACTCAAACTGCTTGAGAGATTGGTTGATAACATAGCGCTTCATGTTGGGCTGCAGTGCTTTTTGGGTCTCGTTGGTCTTGATTCTTGAAGATGCCAACCAACTATTCGCTGAAATGTCCTACTGGTGGTGATAGAAGTTAATAACCCAGCATAGTTAAGTCTTTTATACAATTATAGTTTAATTTTTAAAATCGTGTGTTTTTAAAAACACATCACTTTACATACGATTTAAAAAAAATATATTTTTTTACGTTATCAAACTGCAGTTTTTTAGAAATGTATTACCAAACAATTTACTTTCTGCGATTTTGTTTAAAATCGTGCTTTTGGCTTACGAAATCGGACACCCAAATAGACTCTTGACCTTGTTATTTTATGCAACAGATTAATTTATAGGTTTCTATCTTCTTTATCTTTGGACTAAAGCTTTATTGTTAAATGTCAGTCAGCTTTGCAATCCTTCTATGGGTTGCTTTATATTGTTGTGACTATATATAAGACATATATGTATTATGATTTTTATGTAATTTAAATCACATAGATGAACCCACCAATAATTCATGTCCAGTGTGTCGCATAACAACCTCATCATAAATAAACTTAAGGAACTAGTTTCTTTTTTGCCCTTATCATTGTAATTGTAAGGGCACCTTTTTTTTTTTTTTCAATTTGGATTGAAGAAAATTCTCTTTAACTCAGTCTGTTAACTGATATATCTTCTCACTTGCATTTTTAAAGGATTCATTTGGTGCAAATAATCTCTGATAGTCTTTTCCTTTTGGTTCCTGGGGGCATAATTGAATTTTCATTTAGACCCTTCTTTAACATTTGTGTCCGTGCATTAACCCTCAATTTTAGGTGAAATCCCCTACTATCGCTCTCTCTAAACCGGTTCAAACAATGGCAAACTCGAAATTACATCTCAAAGGGATGGGCAATGTCCCATTATTCCCAACCGTCGCTCTTCCTGATCCGTACATTCCCGGTTTAATACCGTTACAAGAAAGAAAGAAAAAAAAAGAAGACAAAAACCAAACCGAAACCTTCAAAACTGCCCATAACACACAATGCTTCTTCATGCAGTCTTGAATCCTCTCAAAGTCTCTGCTCACACACCCTTTTGCCTTCAAATCTCGTAAAAATTTATGATGAATTAATGTGTCGTGGATCGTTGTTCTGTCTGGAATAATATTGTTCTGAATATCTAAGGGCTTGTTTGGGAGTTGTAAATGGCGGGAGGCAGTGAAGGTGCCACTCCTACAAGGCAGCTCGATCAGACACCAACGTGGGCTGTTGCGGCGGTTTGTGCAGTTATCGTGATGATTTCTATAATTTTGGAGAAAGTTCTTCATATGGTTGGAGAGGTAATGATATTAAGGCTGATGCATGAGAAACATATTTTCAACCTCTCTCTCTCTCTCTCTTTTTTTTTTTCTCTAGTTTTGGATTTGGTTTAGTAATGTGTATATCTTGCTTAATTTAGAGAATCTTTTTGGTAAATTGATTCCTTTGGGGTTAATGGGTGTGTCCAAGGGATTGGATTTCTTCTTGTTTTGGTTTCCTAAAGAGAGAAATTAGAACATATGCATGCATGTGGGTTTTCGCAGTTTCGTGTAATAATTATAGATCAAGTTGGGTTGTGTGATTTAAGTCATAGGTTTCTTTCTGCTATTGGATGGTCTTGACTCTTTATCATGTTTCTTCCTCTGGAGAATAATATCTGGAAATGTCTCTGTTATTGCATGAGAAATTTTTGCTTTTCTATTTTTTTCGCCCTGTAAGGAACTTTTCTGAAAAAACTTAACCTGTGATTTTTCTCTCAGTGGTTTCGAGAAAGAAAAAAGAACGCTTTGTTTGAAGCTCTCGAGAAAATTAAAGCTGGTAAAAGCCCCAATTCTGTTTCTCAGTATTTCGTTTTAGTCTTTTATATATGTTTCTATTAGTTTTGGTTTATGTAGTTGACCACTAATAATTCTGCAGAATAACAAAGAATTCTCTACCTGTTTAATTTTTGCAGAGCTTATGGTTTTAGGATTTATTTCTTTACTCTTAACGTTTGGGCAAAGCTACATTTCTAGAATTTGTATTCCCATAAAGGCTGCAGATACAATGTTACCTTGCCCCCTTAGAGGAGGGGGCCACTATCAAGAACCACAGAATGAGACTCAGAAGGGCGAGGGGGAACATCATCGCAAGCTTCTATGGCATGAGCGTAGATATCTAGCTGAAGAGAGCGGAGGTCCAGGTTGCAAGCCGGTAAGAACTCCCCCTTAAAGAGTGAGGTTAAGCACATAAAATATTTAATTAAAATAAAAGGTAAATTAAAGACACAAGGTTCACACTTTGAACTCAAGGCCTTACTATCTTAAATTATTACTTATCTCAAAAGTTTAAGTTAATAAAAAATAATAAATTTAATCATTTAAGTAATATTTTAATATGGTACTGATGCAATTCTTAAGTTTCCTACTGTAGGGGTACGTGCCGCTTATATCAGTGAATGGTTTACATCAGTTACACATCTTCATATTCTTTTTAGCAGTATTCCATGTGATATACAGTGCCATAACAATGATGCTTGGAAGATTAAAGGTAGGTAAAGATTCAAGTTTGTCCATATTTGTTAACTGTAATTCCTAAAGTTCTCTATTTTTGCAGATTCGTGGGTGGAAGGAATGGGAACGGGATAGCATGAATGACCCTGAATTCATGAATGGTATATTAGTTAATGATGAAGATCACTTACTATTTGTTGCAATTGAATTTTGTAGTTTATGTTCTGCCAGCATGGAAACTCTAGTCTTTTAAATGTTGCATTTACTTCATTCTTTAGTGCTGAATTGGGTGTGTGCTAATTGTTCAGATCCTACAAGATTCAGGCTTACTCATGAGACATCGTTTGTAAAGGATCACGCTAGCTTCTGGACTAAATCACCGGTTACCTTCTACTTTGTAAGAAATATCTCTCTTAGTCTCTGTTTTCAATTTGTTTGAAGATGGAATTCTTGAAAACCTGTGATAGATTGTTCATGTAATGCTTGAATGTTCCATTCTTTCAGGCTTGCTTCTTTCGACAATTCTTCCGGTCAGTTCGTAAGGCTGACTACTTGGCCTTGCGACATGGATTTATCACTGTGAGTTTCTTCATTGCAATACAAGAATATTAGGATCATCCTTACAGGGTAACCATTGGTACATTGGTTGCTTTTTTTTAATTCTTATAGGTTCATTTAGCATCTGGAAGTAAGTTTGACTTTCAGAAATATATCAAGAGGTCTTTAGAAGATGACTTTAAGGTGGTTGTGGGAATCAGGTAAAGTGCCAAGAGTTCTTAACATTCTGTTGTTGGTTAGCAATTTACCTTCTTGACATTGAGATTATGGGATGATAATCCTTTCCGTATGTCCCCACTTTGTTTGCGTTAAGAATTTTATATTATTCTCTATGTTTATTTCCTTAGTCCGAACTGGCTCATTCCGATTTAGGCCTTTCCGGACTAAATCAGAAAGAATATTAAACATAGAGAATGGAATTATGAGACAGTCGGAGAGCATGCAAAGAACGCCTGGAAAACGTCGAGGAACTAAGGAAAGTAAATAAACCCTATAATGGAAAGGAAATAAACATAGAGAATAATATAATATTCTTAACAGTTTGGAAAATTCCTCACTTTTTTCTTCGTGCTGCTGGCAGTCCACTGCTATGGACTTCGGTTGTGATCTTTCTGCTTGTTAATGTTAGTGGTTAGTCTTTCTTCTTCTGTGTCTTTTTTTACTTTCTGCAATGGAGTTAGTTTTTTCCTTTGGTAATATTAAGTAGTGTTGTTCATATTTTACACTCGACATTAACAAGGATTTAATTGGTTTTATCCTTTGCAGGATGGCAGGCTATGGTTTGGGTGTCCATACTTCCTCTAGTTGTAAGAAACTTGTCATAGAAAATTATCTCAGTATGTGGCTTATAATTCAAGGACTAATGATTGGGGTCGTTTAAAGGTGATATTGGCAGTTGGGACAAAGCTTCAAGGGATAATAACGAATATGGCACTTGAAATCAAAGAAAGGCATGCAGTGGTCCAAGGAATACCTCTAGTGCAAGTCTCTGACAAGCATTTTTGGTTTAGTTGGCCTCAATTAGTTCTTTATCTAATCCATTTCGTCTTGTTCCAGGTACTAATGAGTCTCATCCTATTCTTTTGCAGTGATATATCATAGGTAACTTGAAAAAATGCAGGGTAGAAACAGAGCAAGTGTCAACTGTTTATTGAGTGGAAATAATGTGTTTTTTCTTTTTTTGAGAAGTTAAGATTTATGGAGATTTTCTGACAAACTGACTCTTACTTGTCCAGAATGCATTCGAGATAACATATTTCTTTTGGATATGGGTAATAAATAATCTCCACCTTTTTTTCAGATTATTTCTATATTCACTGCTGGAATTCTAAATGCTCACTCTTGATGCAGTATGAGTTCGGCTTGAGATCTTGTTTTCATGAGGATTTTGCTCTCATAATTTTCAGAATTGTCCTCGGGTAAGTCAATAGTTCTTGTACATATATATCTGTACCATGAAGCACCTCAAAGGAAGATATGTCTTATGCTGTACTCGTTCTTTGATGTCATTCATATTAGTGACATTGGACTCTCCAAAAATAACTTAATGAAATTCCTAATTGAACAGGGTAGGAGTCCAAATTGTGTGCAGCTATGCCACACTTCCACTCTACGCCCTTGTTACTCAGGTATGCTGATGATACTAATCACTCTTAACACACTAAATACATGTTGAAATTGAGTAATGTTTACACCCATTTCACACTGAGAAATCACTTAAAACATGTCATGTTCGTAAAAGTGATGTGATAATTATTCTGGGATTTCTGGCAATCAATCTTTACCTTTTTGGGGGTGAAATTTCAGATGGGATCAACGATGAAGAGGTCAATATTTGACGAACAAACTTCAAAGGCCTTAAAACAGTGGCATAAAAAGGCTGTAAAGAAGAAGAATGATGGTAGGGGACAATCTTCGCCACGGGCTTTGAATGGAAGCCCTGGTGAGTCACCTGTGCATTCCCCAGCACATGCAAATCCTCGCAACCATGCGTTTGGTGTGGAAGCAGACGTGTCTTCTCCTAAACGAACACCAGAATTCATGGCCAGCGTGGATTTTCCAGGGGATCAGCAACGTTCACGTTCGAATAAGAACGATGGCTTCCGTGACCTCCTAAGTGGACCTTGATTAATTATAGGGATTGTGATGGTTTGAGAACCTTCATGTTGTCTTTGCAGCTTGCTACAGAGCCTTTGTATATTTTCATATTAGGCTATTTCTTTTAAATTTTATGATGATACCAAAATATTTTCGGTCTAGGTTTGATTCTTATATTTGTATTATCTTACCTACTCTACTTTATAGGATCTTTGTATTACAAATAACAATCAAGTCAATAAAATTCAGATGTATTCCTTGGAAACAAAAAAAAAAAGCCAAGACTATCTCCACATTTTAATGTCAGATATGGTAAATATCATATGAATTGTTAAGGTAATTGTAAAAATAATAAATGGTAACGTGACGATCTATATTTTAATAGTTAGTTTGATGTGATAAATGTCAAGTAGATTATCATATTAATTTGTAAATAAATTTATAATAAAGGTCGTAAAGAAATACTACACACACTCTCACTCTCACACTTTTTAACATGATACTAAAAAATTACTATTGTATCTGAAATTCAATAATACTCCATCTAAAATTCAATTGTAATTTTTAGTTTCAGTAAAAAAGTTTGCACTTGTGAAAGTAGGATTTGAATTCTCTCTAATTTAAATCCAATTCTTTTAAGTAGAAGGGCAAAATTGTTCCAAAAAATATAAAATAACAATTTTGCCCTAATTGTTAAAAGAATCGGCTCCTCTCCCGTTAAAATTCAGGTCTATAAAAGTGAGCATGTTAAAGCGGTAATATCCGTTGAAGTATCGATGATTTTAATGGATTAATACACGAGGATGGATATAAGCGTAATTTTGGTTGAAGGGAAGGGGATAGGGATATATGGGGCATTGGGCGGTTTATAACCTTGGCTTGTGTATTTCAACGGCCATGGCTTCGGTTAGGAGCTTAGACAAATGGACCGTTGATCATCGTCATCTTCTTCAACCCTGTGCAAAACCCACCACAAACCAAGCACAGTGTCCAAAGCAAGCTGTTTTTCCAATACCCATTTCGAGAAGGTCCGCAATTCTGATTTCTTCTCTGCCTTTCAGCCTCATTTCGTACTCTCCACCATCAGAGGCCAGAGAGCGACGCAACAAGAAGGCCATCCCTCTTGAAGACTACCTCACTAGCCGTTAGTCACTCATCTTTTCTGTCTGTTAATCTTTGACGTGGGTTTCTTCGATTTCTTGAATGGTTTTGTGGTTATTTAAATGCTGGTAATATAGTGTTATGTGATTAGTTGTATTGATTAATATTTTTAATCTTGTTTGTGTTGTATTTGTGAAGACTGGTTTGATTTAAAACAATTTTGAATGGTAATTGATGGGTATTGGGGCAATTTTGAGCTGTGCCTGTGAGTACATTTGGGTGTTTTGCAGAGAATTTGCGGCATTCTTGGATTTATTGCTTCAAAAAGTTCGAATTTTTTTGTAGGGTTTCAATTTTTTTCACAATTTGTTTATTGTGCTTTATAAATGTTTCATAATTACATAATGTAAAGACTTCCAACAATGTTTTATAGTTTTAAAATTTGAAAAAACAGGGGGGCAAGGGTAAGAACAATGGAGAGAGAATATCCTTAAGGACAATGAAGATCATAAAATGGCCTGTCTCAGGGGACCTGTCTCTTTGTGTTTGTAGTTTTATTTTAAGTAAAACAAACAAATTATTTCCTGCTTATGCCTGATATATTGATTTTGTGACTGTATTGCGGGTGATATGCTCCCAGCAGGCCAGCATATACTAATTGAAACACATCAATTTGCATGATTAATTTGCTAATAGCTGCAAAATTTATGGGGAGAGGCAGCTGTGAGCATTCTTAGTTAGTGTTTGAACTTACTGTATTTTGCTTTCTGTTTACCTTTGAAGCAGCTGATGGCTTAAAATACTATGACGTGATTGTGGGAAAGGGTCCAGTAGCTGAAAAAGGATCATCAGTTCAGGTTTGATTGTGATGTGAATTGAAGATATTCTGTTTTCATATATATGGATAGAGATTTACCTTTGTATTGGCTCATACTCCACAGGTGCACTTTGACTGTATGTACCGTGGGATTACGGCTGTGTCAAGTCGAGAATCTAAACTTTTGGCTGGAAATCGTAGTATCGCACAGGTTCTCGCCTTTGACTCTGTGCGCTCATGTGTGTGTGAGAGAGAGCACAAATTTTGTTTTAATCAGAACTAATAGCTAGACTCGCTAATCCACAGTTCATTGTGCTTTAATTAGCCATACGTGTTCAAAGTTGGAGCTCCTCCAGGCAAAGAAAGGAAGCGTGAATTTGTAGACAGCCCAAATGGTTTGTTTTCTGCACAGGCAGCACCAAAACCCCCGGCGGCTATGTACTCAACAACCGAAGGGATGAAAGTAGGGGGAAAGGTGACAGCATCTTCCCTTTTTCGTAAAAATATGCTCTTTGAAGGCAGAAATTTTTCTTTGAGTTTCTTATTATCTTTAGACTGCTAAACTTATGATCCTTTATTTTCCTTTCTTCTAAATCATCTCTTATTGCAGCGTACTGTGCTTGTTCCTCCAGAGGCTGGGTATGGCCAAAAGGGAATGAACGAGATCCCAGTAAGCCCTTCAATCTTGAATTTCTTCTATAATTGTTCATGCATGCATATACTCTCGCTGGCATCTTTCTTTTCTTCTTTTGCGCACTGATACTTTTTTGCATTGCGGTGATACCTTCATTTACCTTCTCTACTATGATGGTTGATATCATTGTGTTGTGGTAGAAAGTAAAATTGAAGAAAGTAACAAAGAAATATAGTTATATATATGATATGATGATTAGAATAATAAAGAAATAAGGTTATTGTGGATTTCCACTATTATATGCATGTTCTTCATGCCTGAGAAAAAATTATGGGTTGTGACTTGTGCTCCCTAAAATTATTGTGAACTTTTGCAGCCTGGAGCTACATTTGAACTAAATATTGAGCTTTTGCAAGTAGTACTGCCTGAATGAAAGTAATCTTGTTCCGCGCAATGAGAAGCTCATGGTGATTGAATCTCTCTCCATCACCTTTTTCTTTTTATTGGTTTTGATTGGAACGACTGCCTTTTTGTTGCACATGGCAATAGTTTCAGCTAATGATTCTTTTGTATGAAGAACAGAAGAAGCACAGTTTCACCAAGGGTCCAGCTTATTCAGGTATCTACATTGTCTGTGTACAATTGGGATAACCATTTTAGCTGTTACTGCACGCATACGGTTTTGATTGAGGTTGTATAAAATTATTAACATTAATTACTTAAAGGTTATGAATTTTTTTCTCATATGTTTTGATTTTATAATGGCTACACATTTTGCTGGTGACTTCTAAAAACACCCGTCAAATTTTTTGCCAGGTTGTTGTGTGCGCGGTCATTTAATCCTTTGTTTTCTGCACATTTTCTTGAGTTTTTTGGCAGTGCTGCTGTGCCCACAAGTCTGCAACAGCGTTTGGATAGGTGGGTAGGGAATCCTTTTCTTATTCATCACATGATATAAATAACCTCCAACCCCATAAATCATGTAGCTGTGCTAGTTTGAAACCTAAACTCCTCCGCTGTTAGGTTAAAAAAGTATCAGTAATTTAGTATGCAGGCGAGCTTGGCAGCCACGAGCAGCGAGCACAGAGATGAAGGATCAACGGTGAGCGGTGAGTACAACAGCAAGAGAGAGAGAGAGAGAGAGCAAGCTGCGTTAGCTTAAAAATGGATTAAAAATTAGTAAAAATATTATTTTTAGAAGGAATTTAGATAAGCGGGTACATAGTATTTTTAAAAAGGGTGTAACTAAAATAGAAATTAAAGGTGGAATTTCTAGCTAAAATTTAGATAAAGGATGCATAAATTGATGCTGAATGCTCTTAAGCATGATTTCTTTCTCCTGATCACGGAGGCAATGCAGCACAGACAGCATCACTGATTTCTGATAGGATGGCTTTGGCACTCGAGATTTTCAACCTTGGGGGGTGGCTTGGAGTTTGGCACATAAGCTACACATGCCCGTGGGGGTGGCTTGGTGTTTGTGCCTTTTAATCTGGTACATAAAATTCCCAATATTCCCTAACCATATCGCAATGGTAAACACTGTTGACATATAACAAACTTAAATTAAGCTTCATAAGCTCCCCCATGATATTAGATACCAGTGTTGCTTCCTGGTCTTTTATGTGGTACATATTCATATTGGGCCTTGGCCCATGTAGTATGTAGTCTATTTACTGGCGCCATCTAACGTCGAGATGACCATAAATAAAGAATCATAATCCAAAAAAATACCCATATTCACAATTTAATACACTCAAATTTCACCCTGACAGTATAAAGAGAATTTTCTTTTTATACAAACAAAAAAAAAAATTAGCTCACCCCAAAGAATCCTATTACGCAATAACTCAAATTTTCTCTCTTTTTGTCTTTTTTTTTTTTCCTTCTTTCTTCTTCTTCTTCTTGTGCAATTTCTTTTTTACTCTATTGTTTATGTGCCGTAGTGGGTTTTAAGAAGTGTTTTGAGTTTTGGATGTTGGGAAGAGTTCCATAAAGTGTATGAAATTTGAAAATTGATTTCGTGAAGTCACGTTTGAAAAATGAGTTGTATGTAGGTCCACAACAAAGAAGTTGTTTTGTAAAATTTTGAAAAAAAAAAATGGAATTTTTTTCTCACAAAATAATAGAAAAAAAAAAAAAAAAAAAAAAAAACTTCCACCCTTGTGGCAGTATTTGGCGGCCACCACTTGTCCGCCAGATCTAACTGGCGACCATTGCTGCTATATATGTGTGTGTGAATGTATATCGTTCGCTTGTTAATGTGCTTTTTGAAGGTATTTTTTGTTTATTATTTAAAAAAATGTTTTGATATGACATAAATGTGATATCAGGTTTATTATTATTATTATTATTATTATTATTATTATTATTAATGATAAATCTAAATGGTTGAATGTGAAACATTGTTGGATCAGACCTTTCATCATCTTATATGAAAACAAGCATTTTCACATGTTAGAGATATAGTAATTTTGTCATCCAAATTGTTAGTAATTAATAATTCTATATATCATCTTTTTATCAAAAACCCTTTATCTCCAAAGTTGATGTGGTATGGTTCCCATAACATTTGGAGCATAAAATGAGTATTTTTTTTTTTTAGGACTATGTCACATTAGTTTTGAAGATAAAATGATCATATATAAAATTACTCATTAGCAATTTAAACAATAAATATGAAATAGTTCTTATAAAACTCATTTGCTCAAACAAATATGAGACAGTCCCATTTCTTTTGGAACAAGAGGGCTCCCTAAGATTGTCTCACATTTAGCAATCCACGCAAAATAAATTATTAAGGAATCCCTTTTGACTTCGTGCACACCACTCATCATGGCCAGGTTCAAACCAGGGGTGAGTCAAACTTAATTTTGATTGGCCGAGCTTAATTTTTAAAACTAAAAAAACATACATATATTTTACATTCTTCCATCCAAGAGGGAAGAAGAGGAGAGGAAGAAAGAAAGGTGAGATGGCGGAGAAAACAGAAACACCCCTCCTCAATCCCCACAGGATGGGAAACTTCAATCTCTCCCACAGGTACGTATGAGAGCCCATATTTAGATTAGATCCCCCAAGAATATATGGTTGTGTTCTCTATTAACGACTTGATGTTTAATGGATATGTGTGTAGGATAGTTTTGGCACCGTTAACAAGAATGAGATCTTACAACTTCGTTGCTCAACCCCATGCCGTTTTGTATTACTCTCAGAGAACAACAAAGGGTGGCTTCTTGATTGGAGAAGCCTCTGGGATTTCAGACACTGCTCAGGGGTAATTATCTTGGTGCCCATGTGCTCTTTTTATGCATTAGCATAAGAAAATCTGGCTTATGCACTGACAACTTTTTAAGGTCATTCCTTTATTTTTAACTAGTACCTTATTTTTATTCTTACAGCACCAGATTTTAGACAAAAAAATAATAATAAATTTGAGTGTCTCTCTGCTTTAGACATAAAATTTATTGCGCTTTCGACTCTAGAAATACCTAAAATTTCATGTTTGGAATGAATTGTTAGATTTTAGTGTTTTTTTTTTTTTTGTAGGTGGAATTAAACATTGCGTATTGCCAAGTAAGATATGAGTGGTGTTAGTAAGGTCCACAAGTGCGTTAAAGTTGTGTGGGCTAAATCCTATATGGAGAAGGCCAATTTATTATGATGGGCAAAGATGAAATTTGAGCTTTATATGAATGTGGTTAAGGGTGTGTTTGGGATTGCAATTTTGTAGACAATAAGTGTGATTTTAAACTAAATCGCAAAAATTGGATTGTTTGGGAACTGCGTTCTTAAAAAATTGCAATTTGAAAACACAGAAAATTTGCGTTTTCAAATCGCAGCTAAGGGCGTACTTTTTTGAAAACGCAGAATTTTAAATTCTAAACTACGATTTTAAATGTCAAACTGTGATTTTGCCAAACGCTTAACAGCGTTTTCAAAAATTATGTTTTCAAATCGTACTTTTTAAAATCGCACTTTTTGAAATCGCAATCCCAAACAAGCCCTAAAATCATCACTCCAAACCCTATATCACTCACTCATACACATTTTATCGCTGTGTGAGACACCTGAGAGACAAGTGAAGGGTTTGGAAGATGAAAAACTGTTGCACTCTTCATTATCAATGGCCGCAGGTCTTTAATGGTTTGGCATGAGATTTTAGTTTAGGGATTCATTTGAAATCCAACATGAATTACACCGTCTATTAGTGTTGGGATCATTAAATACTGAAATGGGTGCTCTTTTTAGGCTTGATTTGAGATTATGCTTAATAAATATGGGGAAAATGCTCGGGTACAATAATTTTGATTACAACCTCCTTACAAATATGACAGTTTACATTTTAGTAGCTGATAAGTGTCATCATGTCCGTTTGTAAACATGGTAATTGTCATATTGACTGTCACGTGACAATTCACATTTTAGTAGCTGACGCGGTAAGTGTCACGTTAACTATATTTTAATTTGTAAATAACTTATATTAAAATCTATTAGCAACATTCATAGATCTCCTCTACTCCCACCTTTCTTCAATTTACTTGGGAAATGAAACACTTTAATTAGGGAACATGGTGCTTTATAAGTGGGATAAGTGTACAATATAAAATGTTGGATGTCAGAAATCTCTCTCTCTCTCCAAATTATTTTTGGGGTGTTAAATTTCCATTTTCTGCTTATACAAAGCGTGAAAACATCAACATATGTACTTCTAATTACTTATATTTTTATTTTTGAAGTTACCCAAATACTCCTGGTATTTGGACAAGAGAACAAGTTGAAGCATGGAAACCAATTGTGAATGCTGTTCATGAAAAAGGGGGCATATTCTTTTGCCAACTTTGGCATGCCGGGAGAGTTTCCGATTATAGTAACTTTTCTTTTCCCTTATGCTCTGTTCTTTGACTCGTAATTAGCATGGTTTTTCTATCAACAGAAGTTGCTTTTTCTATTTTAATTAATCACTTTTCAAAAAATAATGAGGAATGCTGGAGGTCATTCTCATATCCCTCCAGCATCCCTCTCTTATTCATTGGGCTTAAATAAAAAAAAAATTAAAAAAATTAAAAAAAAAAAGCTCAATGAATAAGAGAGGAATGCTGGAGGGATGCGAGAATGACCTCCAGCATTCCTCAAAAATAATCATACATCGCTTATCTAAATTCTTTTTTCATTGTATTAAAATAATCTTTTTAATAATTTTCTATTGTGGATGGGAGAGAGAGAAAAAGATCAATCTGGAGGGAGAAAGAAAATAATTAAAAATTTATCCATAGATTTACAATGTTTTCCTACATTTGGGTAAGCATCGTAGATGAAGTGCAAAATGCACTTGATTTAGAAAACCGAAGGAAGATATTTTTTGAGAGTTTGAATAGCCATTTTTCATAAAAATCTAAAATACATAAGTCATTGTGAATGCTTGGATTCTTTGCGGAGTGTTAAGAGTTAGTATATATGTATACCTTCTAATAGCATGCTCCATAGGTTATCAACCTGATGGCCAGCCTCCAATATCTAGCACGGACAAGCCAATAACAGCTGAGATTCAGATTGATGGCACTAGCACAGCAGATTACCCACCTCCTCGACGGCTAAAAACTGATGAAATCTCTCAAGTTGTCAATGACTTCAGAATTGCAGCAAGAAATGCCATGGAAGCAGGTAATCCTTGACAGGGAAGTTTTATATTTGATAATGGTTTTAATTCGGCTTTGGTTTGAAAAAACTTTTTGATTTGATACAAAAGTAGAAGTGTTTTTTGGCGGATTGAAATTTATTCCGACCAGTCTTTTGTTGGGCTGAAATTTATTTAACTGAAGTACTTAGCAATATCTAATTTCCATGCTCGGAAAGAAAAATTCACAATCAAAATTACAGGTTTTGATGGGGTGGAGATTCATGGAGCCAATGGGTACTTGCTTGATCAGTTCCTGAAGGATCAAGTCAATGATAGAACAGATGTATATGGGGGGAGCTTAGAAAATCGTTGTCGCTTCCCACTAGAAGTAGTTAAAGCCATTGCTGACGAGATTGGAGCCGATAGAGTCGGCATTAGGCTCTCTCCTTTCGCCGATTACAATGACTCTGGCGATTCCAACCCTGAAGCTCTTGGCCTTTACATGGCTGAATCCTTGAACAAATATGGAATACTGTATTGTCATATGATTGAGCCAAGGATGATCACCCAGTTTGTGGAGGGTGAGACTAAACATAGTCTGCTGCCCATGAGGAAGGCCTTCAAGGGTTCATTCATTGTTGCAGGTGGATACAATAGGGATGGTGCAAATGAAGCAATTGCTTGTGGTAATGCAGATTTAGTTGCTTTTGGACGCTTGTTTTTGGCCAACCCAGATCTCCCAAGGAGATTTGAGATCAATGCAGAGCTTAACAAATATGACAGAAGCACCTTTTACACACATGATCCTGTTATTGGATACACAGACTACCCGTTTCTTGAACCCGACACTTAAACTAAATCCCATTGTTTATGAACAGATTTACAGGATACCCATTTTCTTTAGCCAAATAATTTGATTTGGAATCTATCGAGGGCTGAATTATATTATTATACATTGGTCCTTTCTATGTCTGATACAATCTCTACTTATCAGTAAAAGATGTGTTACTTCCACACACACGGACAAATCTGTGTTTGGTAATTAATCCTTTATTCCTTTATGTTTCTTGAGGTTCTTTTTTGTGCAGAGATAAATCATCATCTTTAACCAGGCAAGTTCCATAATAACATGATAAACCCAAGAGTCTACATTAGGATTGTGGATTAAAAAAAAAAAAAACACATAATTAAGAACTTTAAGCTAGCGCTCCTCACAAGACACAAGCCCTGCTAAGCAATAAAGATGCGCGAAAGTCATTGCTCGTTAGTAATGCACAGTAATTTTATTGCTGCATCCATAATCTCTAAACCCCAAAAAAAAAAAAAAAAAAATGGATATCATCAGAATATGATGGCTCACAGGCTCAGTAGAAGGACATGATATAAGTGTGATACATTCACATGAAGCTATCACTGAATGTGACTAACATGAAAGATAAATGGTATGGTTACTAAATTTTTTATCAAGATATAGGTATCAAAATGATGTGGAACTTATTCATTGGTATTCCTATTCCTAACATTTCTTTTGATTCTCTCAAATAAATAAGCTCCACATCATTTTGGTATTTATCTAAACTAGTTTTTAGTAAAAAATTTGGTACCTTTAGCATTTCTCGACGTGAAATGGTAGCAACTCTTTTTGACAACTGTAGCAACACAATAGTTAGCTGTAGTGGAAGAAACAAGAACAATAACACCCGTGTTGGAAAGGTTTTCAAAAAGTATATGATTTTGAAATGTTTATATTTGTTATAGAAAGAGTTTGTTAATGTTAAATCGTCACTTATCTAAAAAACTTAAGTTGATAGGAAAGTGTGAATTTAATAATTTAACACTCTTTTTCACGCGTGAACTCAAACTTTTTTCTCAACAAGTGAGGTCCAATTAGTAGAATGTTTAACTGAAATGGAGTTAATTGTATAGTCAGAAAATTCGAACTTATGACCTCTGTTCTGATACCATGTAATAACCATTTTATCCAAGTGTGATTTAACTGTTAACTTTAAAATAAAAGAGTCCCACATGAAAAAAAAAAAAAACAAAAACAAAAACAAAAAACCAAAAGAGTGAAGAAAACGAAAGCATTTGTTAATATCAGCTCATCTCTAACTATTGTTTTAAACAATACTTGAGTGCATATACTTGGCCCATAGGTATCTCTTCTTAAAAGAAAAATTGGAACATGCTGTGGATGCACCAACAAGCACATCCAGAACTTTGCACTATAACTCTTAAAGGTGCTCCATGACAAGGTATTTGGTGTGAAGAAGATGGGTGTGTATTCAGTTCTATTTGCTATCCTTTTTGCAGTAATCGCAGCAAATATTGTCTTGGTGTGCAGTTACTTAACAAGGAATCCCTCCCAATTACACTAAAACTCAGAAATCATTTTATTGTGCTTGAATCTTGCCCTTGTTTGATGCTCTAAAAATGGTACTTATGTTCTGTGCTTGAATCTTGCCCATGTTTTTTTTTTTTGAGGAGTCCATATTTGAAAAGTATTTGGTGTTTTAAATTTTTTGTTAATAATTTTGAAAAAAAAAATTATTAACAAACATGGGCATATATTGTTTTCCTGAGCAATTGGAAATTAAGCCATGTTTGTCCAAGTTTTGTCTTTTATTTTTTCTCACAAAATAAAAACATCAACAAATAATTCAAAATACAAAACAACCGTCTATACACAAAAACAGCTCTCACCATCTTACATCAGAATTTTATTTCGAGGAGCTAAAAATAAAAAATACCCGCAAAAGAAAAGAGAATTATTATGACACGTGTGGCCAAAAAAAAAAAGAAAAAGAAAAACCTCCATGCGAAATGAAAGTCCACAACTTCACTCACAGAAAGTATTAGAGAGGCCAAACGACTGCGAATCGTAGCTCCCAAACCCAAAGCCGTAGAGCCCTATACGGGGAAGACGAAGATGAGAATGGGGTTTAGGTTCGATCTCCTTCTCTTTACCGTTGCTCTGCTCTCAGTGCCAGTGCTATCCGATCTGATCCTCTCCAAGGTTGACCGACGTGTAAGTCTCACTCGCTCCGATCTTTCTTCAATTTTGCCTTTTCAATTCGTTATTTTCTAGGGTTTAGGGGTTTGAGAGAGATCTCGTATGTTTTGTTCGCTTTTGGATCTGTTTCTTTAGGATTTAAATGGTGAACTCAGAAATTAAAGGTTGCAATGCAATGTACAGTCTAATGTATAAGGATGTGTTTGGAAAGTGATATTCCATTTTAAGATCCGCCCAGAATTTGATAACTTACACTGAATCATTTCAAGAAAAATGCCCTTTATTTCTTATTTTTTCGCAATGAGACTGTAGTTATAGATTTTTGTTTCAAATGACACAGAAAACTTGAGTTTTAAGGACTACCAAACAGGCCCTTGATGAAGGAGATTACGAAACTGAGAGGTGCTTCACTTCTTGTGCAGTGACACCTTCTCAAACTTGCTATTGAAACCTTTAACTTTGGTTTCATTTTGGGATGCCAAAAGCTTTTGTTTTTGTGTCGTTTTATTTTTTCTTTTACCTAGATGTTTGTAAAATCTGATGGAGTTACATAGATTCGAATAAACCAACCCCCCGCCCTATGTTCGGCTTGTCTTTCTAGGTTCGAATACAAAACTGAACTTCCATAATAACATAGTACACATGACTCATTGAGGACTGCTAGCTATTTAACATAATTTGTCTACTGTTGTGATATGCTCATATTGTCAATCCTTGGTACCTGCTATTCACCATATTTGTTCCTTGCTTGCAGGTTGATTTGACATCGCAAATTGTGCGTATCACTTCAACATTAAAGGTGCTAGATATGTCCCTTTTCTGCCTTTGTTGTATGCTCTTTGAGCCTTTGTTATTATTCATATTATGCTAAAATCCACGTTTACTCTTTTCTTTCTTTTCTTTTTTCAGTCCAATAATTTGTTATTTGTTAAGAGGTTAGTGGTATTTGTATCCGAAGTACGGTGATACCGCCTTTACAAAAAAAAAAAAAAAATCAAGTAAAGATAGGAGGTACACGCCAACTTTCAAGATCACCTGTAACTGTGTGGGAGAAATTAAATCAAAAGACCTGTTTGTCTATATTAGTGCTTTTGTAAATTTGACTCTTTTTTCCCTTTCCTACCATGCCTTGCAGGTGGAGAATGAAGGAACTGATTTGGTATCAGAAATTTTATTGGCCTTTCCTGATAACCAGGCAAAAAATTTGGCACATTTGGTGGCAACACCTAATGAAGGGAAAGGAAAAGCAAAAAGCTCTGCTGTGAGTTTGCCTGTTGAAGTTGTCCACCCTAAAGGAATGCCTCCTTCCTTGACTTTTTATTCAGTATCTTTACCCAAGGGGCTGGGCAAGGGGGATACCTTCACTTTGGATGTCTTGGCTGTTTTTACACACGCCTTGCAACCATTTCCTGAGAAAATTAGTCAGGCTGATATACAGCTTCTTGTCTTCTATGAGACTGCACACTATCTCTCTCCTTACATGGTCAAGGTCCAATCACTCAGTGTAAAACTTCCTGATGCAAGAATTGAATCTTATACAAAAATTGAAAATACAAAGACTCAGGATTCTGAGATTAAGTATGGTCCTTACGAGAGTCTTCCTCCCTTCTCTTACTCACCTATAGTTGTTCATTTCGAGGGAAATCAACCCTTTGCAGTTGCTCAGGAGTTGGTACGGGAGTTAGAGATTTCCCACTGGGGCAGTGTGCAGGTGACAGAACATTACAATCTTATCCATGGAGGTGCTCAAAGCAAGGGGGAATTTTCTAGGTCTGTCTTCATTTTCTTTCTATGTTTGTATGGCTTTTTCTGCTGATCACTGTGCTAGTTGGAAGTTTGACTATTGCTTATTTCCTGCTGCAGGCTTGATTATCAGGCCAGACCCTACATAAGAGGTGCATCAGCTGTTAAGCGTCTTGTTGCAAAATTGCCTCCAAGAGCTCATTCTGTTTATTATAGGGATGAAATTGGCAACATTTCAACATCTAATTTATGGGGCGACCATAAAAAGGTTGATATTTTAATCTGTGTGGAGTGATCATTTGAATTGCTTCATGATGTTGACTATAGTTGTCTCTCCAATTGCAGACAGAACTGGTAATTGAACCTAGGTATCCAATGTTTGGTGGCTGGAAAACTGCTTTTACCATTGGATATGGCTTGCCACTTCAGGACTTCTTATTTGAGTCGGAGAGGAAGCGCTACCTCAACATCTCCTTTGGTTCCCCTATGGATGAGGTTATTATTGATACTCTCATTGTAAAGGTAAGTAACATGATACTTTTTGGATTTTTGACCCCTTTATCCTATATTGCTTATTAGTTTAGGAATAGCAATGGGGCAAGTATGGCAGCAGACTATATCACCCCCATTCTGATGAGAAAAGTTATTATTATAAAGCTAGCATGAACTCAAATAATGATGGGTTGAGATGGGCCAAAGAAATAGGTGGGGCTAGTGTTAGTGGAGTTTCTTGAGAGGCTGCCATGGGAATGGAACAACCGTAAAGTTCCTTAACCACTACATGTGGAGTAAACTGCTATTTTAGGGTCTGTTATTAAATTGAGTAACATTGATTTTCATGCATGAGCTTGTGGGGTAGGGTTGGGTTGATATTAGGTTGAAGTTTGCTTTAACAAGAATAGAACAGGAGATTTTAGAGAGGGTATGGCAGTTGATCATCACCCTTTTCCCTGTGTGCATACTGAACTTTGTTTGTTGGGCCAAAATTTTTGGGGCTGATGTCATCCCAATCGACTCTCCATGCAATTTCCTCTCTTCTTCTTCTTTTTTTTTTTTAATGTGTGTTTTTCATGCAACTATTCCATTCCATTAATTTGTACTTTATGTCATATGGTAATTATAAGCTGTTTGGGATCGAGATCCTTTTAATAAATAATCCGTGTGGCCAGGAAGCATTATAAGCATGAACTGTAGTCGGTTTGTTCAAGAAGAAAATATCTCTCGAATATTGACTTGGTGCTTGTGTACTACAGGTTGTTTTGCCAGAGGGTTCTAGAGATATCTCAGTATCTGCTCCATTTCCTGTGAAACAATGGCAAGAGGTATTACAAGATTAAGTTCGCATGCCAGCATTTTTTTTCATTGTTTGTCCAAGTTTTCAATCCTTTCTTCATTTCTTTAATTATTTGAAATTTCCCTTTTTATCTTCTCTTTATTTTGTACATGATTCATCACAGACAAAATTGTCCCACTTGGATGTTGTTGGTAGACCAGTGATTGTTCTGGAAAAGACCAATGTTGTGCCGGAACATAATCAGTATTTCCAGGTATTACAGTCACCTCTTTTCAAGTAACATGAAATACTTTAAGTGCTAGCTTTGAACCAAAGCCTCTATGCCGTACAAGTGAATATGTAATGTTGTAATCATGACATTTTGTTATGATAATATGAAAAGGGTAATAGAAGTAAGAAAACATTAGGTCTTTACCATTTGGAATCTATTAGTGTGTATTATACATTGAGTTTTAACTATTGATTTAAGGCTTCAAACATCAAAGTTCATAGAAGTAAGAAAACAAAAACCTAAGATAGTGTGTGAGACAGCAGTAATGTACTCAATTTTATGCAACTAATAATCTGAATTATATAACAGTAGTTTAACCAAGGATGTTTTCTTCAGCAAGAAAACTTGTTATTTGTGTCTAGTGACATTTATGCAATCCCTCTCCTTTGGGTGAAACTTCTTGTATTACATATTAAATAGCTGTTTGGTGTTGACAGCCTTTGTATTGTTCAGTTTATGTCTGTATTACATGATGATAGGTGATGAGTTATGGTTTTAGAGAAAATCGAATGCTGGAATTTTTCTGACAGCAATGATTAGGGTTTATGGATTTCAAAGAGTATGAGAGAAGGGATATGGTTTAGGTATGAAAGGAAGAAAACAGAGTATTGGGGTCTTTGTTCTCTTTTTTATGACACCGTTGCGTCATCCTTGGTTTTGGAGTGGTCATGGGTAGGAATTCTGATTGAGGGATATGGCCTATTTCTTTTTTAAATAATTTCCCAGATTTTTCTGAATTCTCACATCCTAGGATATCTATTTGGTTATTTTGCAGGTCTATTACAAGTTCAACAGCCTCTCAATGTTTAGAGAGCCACTGATGTTGATTTCTGGATATTTCTTTCTTTTTGTTGCCTGCATTATCTACATGCATGCAGATTTGTCAATTTCCAAATCTTCTCCGTCTTATTTGGCAAAGTTGCAGTGGGATGAGGTAAGTAGGCTGTTATGTACTATATAAGATCTTGATTTACTATCAGAAACAAGTTTAATATATAATCTATTTATATATGCCATGCCATTATTTCAGGTGCAAGCAGCAGTTCAGCAGGTCCAAAATATCATAAACCGATGCTTAACTATACATGATAAGTTAGAAGCATCATTACGTGATCTTTCCAGGACAGGAGATGTCCAAGCTTGTAAAGCAGCTCGGAAAGCATTCGATGGTTTGTTGAAAGATCTCGCAAAAGATTTGAAGCCCTTGCTGGTGTTCTTGCAATCCTCTCCGCAGGCTGCTCCGATATTACCAAAGGTTTGCTGTTTATTTATTGCCGCTATTGTAGGTTTACCATTGCAATGCAATTCAAATTGAAAGTTATTCCTGCACTAAAATATTGGTCCTGTTGTCCAACTTGTAAGATGTTGAATCCTATAATTTAAAGGGTTAAATGCATAATTGATATATGGGTTTTTAACTTTATTAAAAAGGTACTTGGATTTTAAAAAGTGATAAATATGATATTTGTACTTTCTAAGGGTATAAAATTGATAGCTCCATTCATCTACCGTTAAAAAACTTAAAGTAATTTTTGCCACATGAATAAAGCCATCTCAAACTAATAAAAAGTTGCCACGTGTACAAAATGCCAACTCATCTTTACACCTACCCCTTGGTTTTCAGGTGGCCCTAACCTGTGGGGGGTGGCTGACCATGGGAGTTTTTGGGGGTGACTTGGCCACCCCCCAAAAACATCTTTAGGGGTGACCGTCCACCTTTGTTTTTTTTTTTAAAAAAAAGTTTTTTGGTTATTTTTAAATTTTTAAAGTCATAAAGGGGTTCAATAAAATGTTGTAAATTTTGGCCACATGTATGAAAAGCCATCTCAGGCCGATAAAATCTTGCCACATGTACAAAATGGCAACTCAACTTTATACCTAACAAAAAAAAAAAAATTACAAAATAACTAGAAAACAAAATTTATAAAAGACCATTTTTTTTTAAAGTTTTTTTTTAGTTTTCTTGTTCTTTTTCTTTTTTCCTTTTTTTGTTAGGTGTGAAGAGGAAAATCCCCGTTATCAAATTATGCATTTAACCCTAATTTAAGAGGCACTTCCATGTTTACTGCACTAAGACAGAGAACTGAAAAGGTGTACTATATGTTTGGATCTCTTAGAACATTCTTACCTTGCTCTCTGAAATTACTCTATTTGAAGAAAAAAAAATTACATTTTCTTACTTTAGCTATCCACTTTTTCAAAGTACCTACATCAGGCTTTTCAAACTAGGGATCTACTTTCACTCTTTCATTTAAATATGATTTTTTAAGAATTTTTTTCCAACATCCATATATTTAAAAAAATTTATTTTTCTAATAGTTATATTTTTTAAAATTTGTCTTTTCCTAATGGTCATATTTTTTTAAAATGTTTTTTCATAACCATCATATTTTTGAAAATGTATTTTTCCTAATGGTTATATTTTTCAAAATTTGTCTTTTTTCTAACAGCTATATTTTTTAAAATTTGTCTTTTTCTAACAGTCATATTTTCAAAAAGTTGTCTTTTCCCAATGGTCATATGCATTCACTATAAATAAGACAATTTTCTTTACAATTTTCATTCACCTCGATCAAAGTTTCTTTCCCATTCAATCTCTATTTTTCTCTTATGGCTCGCCTTTTTTTACGAGTCCTTCATTTCTTCCCAAAATGATTCTTGATGACTTTGATGAAGAATTAGACATAATTATTGGTCAAAGCAACGCTGGAGGAGCAAGGGTTGGAGGTCAGCGTGAGAGAAAGGAAAAACCTTTCAAGCGTCAGAGAAAGAATGAAGGAGAAGAAGAGGAAAGAAGAAATGGGGAAAAAGAAAAAGCTATAGCTGTGAGGAGAAAGAAATAATTTTTTATTGGTTTAATAAAAAGTATGGAGTGAATAGTATTCTCTACTATTGTCCATACACTCCACTTTTTTTCTCAAAGTGGAGAGTTGGATGGAGGCTCCAAAATTTTTGGCTTCCTAAACTCTATAATTAAAAGAGCCAAATGAGAATACTCTACTTTACTTGGCTGCTTCACAGCTCTCTTTCGGTATTAGTAATTACTAACTCTTTGGTTGTTTGTGTAGGTGGAGGAGCTGGCTTCCAAAGAGAGAGATTTGCAAGAGAGGTTGATGGTGAAACACGCAACAGTGGTGGAGTGCTATGAAAAGAATTCTGGGCGACGGGAAACTGAGAATCGGGTTGCTTCGCAGCAGCAGAAAATTACAGCCTTGAGGCAGGAGGTCGATGATCTTTTTGAGATTGTTGATGAGATATAACAAATGGGTATATTATTGTACGAGTTTAAAGCGATTACCCACCCCCAAACCTGCTTGAGCTCTTTGTTCTTTTGGGTAGACAGAGATATCAGAATTTTGACGTGCTCTCACCTAGTTTATGTACCTTCTTTTCTCTTTTGGCAAGCAAATTTATGTAGTTATACATTAATATTTATGTAATGGCATGGATTTTTAGCTCTGCACTTGTGCCAAATTCCTAATCTGTTGCCAAATTAACAGGGTCGTCGGTCCCTGGTATGCTTATGAGTAATTTTATGGTTAAGATTTAATATTGTTGTATTTTATAATGTAGATGTAATGTGATAAATATGTTGGTACGCTTTTCAATCAATTTAAATCATGTGGCATTATTTACGGCATTAGCTACAACAATATTAAATTTTAATTATGAAATAACTCTTCTTTATTTCAATTAAAATAGAAAGGATTCTTGTTTAGCAGGTACAAGCTTGTTTTTGTTGTTGAAGCACATTTTCTCAACTCTACTTTGGTATTAGTTAGTAAGACCTCTTAGCTGTTTAAACATGCAATCCACTACCGATACTTAACCCCAATTCAAATACGGTTTGCACCACATTGAAAGGACCTTTTTTTTTTTTTTAATTCAAATTGAAAAAAAATTTCTAATTTAATTTATTAAATTGACATGTCTTTTTTTTAAATCAAATTGACTTGTCTATAAAACATATGATTTTTATGTGCATTTTAATGAGGGACTTCTATATCTGGTGAAATTTTAAAGTAGTGTTATTGTGAAATTCTTATCTTATTATTTTGTCATTTCAGGAAAATGTTTCAACTTTTTTTTTTTTGGTGATTTATTGTATCTTATTTATATGAGTAATTCTATGAATTACATTTTTATTTCACAATTATCTCTTAGATTAATCATTGTTAAAAAACAAAAAATCAAAAATTGGAGATTGCCATCAACATTATAAAATAATTTTAAAATAAAAATATGATATATAACAATACTCTTTTTATATGAAAGTGAACAAATTAGAAATTGTTAAGATTGTAACTACTTCATTGTGATTATTTATTTATACAATCAAGAGGGTCTTTATCCCATTCTTAAATATATTAAATTAAAAAAAATAATTATCTTTATAAAAGCTAGTTGATAAGACAAAATATTCAAAATATTTAGACTCTGCTTATTTCGATGCATGTTGAAAAATATTTTCAAGCGTTTGGTTTGTACGTAAAACATTTTTAAAAAGAATATTATAGATCGAAACAAACGAGCCAACAAAAAATAATTGTTAAAAAATTTTAAACTATTTACACGAAACGGCAATGTGGCAATCTGGGATTGGGTAAAGCAAATCTTTACCTTCCGCGACCAATGACCGTTAATTGGAAGATAATAACAATGAGTGAAAGAGATGAGGTAGGCAGAGGGTTGGGCATGCCGCTTTGGGGTTTATAATTTGGGGCTAGGGTTTCCACTGCACCCAACACTTGCTAGTAGTAGCTTCTGATAGTAACTTCTAATTCGTTTGCAAAATGGAGACTTCTCTCAGATTCGGTAGAGATTCCAAAGCTCTAAGAATCCACGCCAAGGAAAAGTTCCCCATCGACTCCAACACCTACTTGCAGGTGAATATTCACTCTCTATCTCTCTTTCTCTTCGCTCGTGTTGAAGTTTGAAATTACCAATTTATACAACTCTTGAATAATCTCGTCTCCTTCTCTCTTTGGACCCATTTGTTAGCTAGAAGTCTTAGACCAAACTTGTTATTGGAATTTCTGTGCCTTCTATGGGAGTTTTGATCCAGCCAAATCTGGTGTTGCCTTTTTTTTGTTTGTGGTCGAACCGAAATTCTGGAAAGGGATCAACAATATCAATGGAGATTTTTTTACAGTATGTGAAAGTATTTGGACTGGCCTTATTTTCTTTCCTTGTCTTCTGTGTGCGTGTCAGGTACATGGAGAGCTAGATACAAGGGTTGGAGTTCCGAGTTATCTTAGTGCAGTGATGAGACATTTCTACCCAGATGTATGTTTCAATTTATGGGTTGCATTGATATCTATGAGTTATGACCATTATTATGGGAAGCTTGTTTTTCTTTATTGAAGTATAATTGATGTTATTTTGCTTTTACTATCGATTCTAGTTTTCAGCAAGCCTTGGGGTCGGTTTGCAATATGATAAGTGGGGGAAGCTACGATATAGTGTACGTGGGAAGAAATCATTTCCCGTCACAACTGATGGCCTCTTAAGCTTTAATATCAAGGGGCAGTGCGATGTGGACAAAGAATTTAAAGAGGTTGATGTTTTCTTTGAGTTTTGAGAAACTGTAATTGCCATTTTCGTGCTAAACCTTGTTTGGCAATGTCATTTTAGCTGCTGGAGCAATAGGGTGTAAGAAATATGTCCTTATGTTTGTTGTTATGCTTTTGGCAGAGGAAGTCAAGAGGAGCTGCTGAATTTAGTTGGAGCGTATTCAATTTTCAGAAGGACCAAGATATTAGGGTAAAACTTGGCTATGAAGCGATTGAAAAGGTATATTCCCTTCCGTGACTGATACGCAAGTATGCATATTCCTGGTTTACATTTTTGGATCAGTTTATACGGAGCTTTCAGCTAGCGGTGTCTTCTATTCTCCATTCTGGATTTTGTTCTATGCTCATAGTCAATTTTTAGTGTAAAAAATATTCTTAATGTGTAAAGAGAATAAGATTGTGCTGAATTTTTTTTTTCCTATTCCTCCAAGGTTTTGATTATTGAATTATAATTTCATCCGAATGCGTTTCCACCTCTTAGTCTTCACCTTGTGTTTCTTAATTTTGTATGTTGCGTTTGTTCACTTTCTCATGCTGTTTTTTTTTTTCTTTTTTCAATCTTTTATTTCAGGTTCCTTATCTGCAGATCAGGGAAAACAATTGGACATTCAATGCTGACGTCAATGGTAGATGGAATGTGAGATATGACTTGTGAGGAACTGAACTTCATTTATTTGTCTGGAGGTGAGAAATGTACCTGCAGAACACGTTATTTTGTATTCTGTTGGACAGCCAACAAGCAGGCACAGATTATTGATTAATGGAACTGAAATTTTCAGAAGCTCAATGATTGAAGTTTTACTCCTTAAATTTATTTATCTAAATTTCTTCTGCCCAAATTTCAGCCTCCCATGGCAGCCCCAGCTCATGGAGGTTGAGAATTTGCCACCCATCTGGAAGGGTCCTACTTGTCACTCAGATTTTAGGCTGAACTCCTTTTGTTAAGGTCCACCGGGTCATAGAAAGTGACAGTGCGGGGGGACCTTGAGATTTCATATCTTCTAACAAAAAAACATATTCATAGTTGATATCTGTAGATTTAGTTAAAGGTCATATACGATCTGCTTGGTAAGGACATTCGTCATCATGACAGTGATGTTGTTATGTGGAATTATTTATATAGCAACAGTTAAATGTACGGATTTAGGGCATATTATTAGAATTAAGAGTTTAAGATAACACAAGAGAAGGTAAAAGTATGTTTGGTCCCTCCCATGGCAAACACCATGTATAAAATATTGCAACTACTTTAGAAGATGCATGAATTCCTTCATGATTTGATCATGCAATGTATTTTGCATTCCGAGCTGCTTTTGCAGAGTAAAGAAGCAACTTTCCTGCTTTGGAGAATTAATATAGTTTAGTATGATAATGTGTGTGCTCAGCTCACATGGTGGATGGCTCTTTGTGTAGAACTTTTTCTTGATCCAGCTTTAACCAAATGGAGCTGTGGCTCTCCACTGGGAAGAAGAGGCTAGGCGTTCACGTGTTGGACTGCGGGTGAGTCAATTTATTTTAGTTTTCAGATCGAGGAGGGGGCTTATGAGTAACCCTGTATTAGTTTTCATTACATTTCCGTAGTGCTCTCTTTTATTTAAATTGCATATAGCGTGCGGGGGCTTTTTATATTCTGAGCTAGTTCTACCAAAATTCAACTTGGAAGTCCAAAGATGTTAGAAGCATGCAGGATGTCGCCAGAGTCACTTTGTAGTTGAGCCAATCGGTGTCGGTGGATTAGTGAGCCGATAGGACGAGTCTTCTTCCAAATTGAATTCTCTTGAGTCGCCAACCTTTATCTTCGCACTACAATTACTCTATGCTACTAGTCTTTGATTAGTTTTTGTTTAAAATAAAAAACTACTAATCCATTCCACATCAGCATATGGTGTGAAGTTTAGCATTATATATGTATAATACTAGTCTCTCTCTCTCTCTCTCTCTCTCTCACACACACATATATATATATAACCAAATAACATTATCCGTTACAAATTGACATGACCGACCATACTTAATAGTGCTATATTAATTATAATTAAATTTAATTGTTTAGTGATTAATGTGATAAAAGGTATGTAGATTTATAAATTGATGTTACCGGGTGGATTGTTAAGTCAATTTATAAAAAATTTATAATAAAAGTTATATTATCTTACCAAATAAAACTTATAAAAATTGAAAAGAAATAACTTGGTAATTCTAAATTCCTTTTGGGTGAAGTGCGTCACAGTAAAACTATAAAGATGAATCCATGCAAGTCAAAAAAAAAAAGTCTTGGCAGAATCTAAGATGGCCACGAACGAATTGGGGACTAAAAAAAGCCACTAAAAAACGAAAATCAATCCCCCATATTTCCTGGAATATTCCTCGTTTTTCACTATAAAGTCCTTCAAAACAATAACACACACACGAAATCCTTACAAACGCATTCACAATCACTTCAACAAACACACACTCTCTCTCTCTCTTGCTCTCTCTCCCTCTTTCTCGCTTCACATGACTCGTACGTTGAGATCCCTAGGCGAGGTGAACTCGTCGTCGGCCAACATAACCGCCACCACCGCCGAGTCACGCGAGCCGGGGGCGGTGGACTCGGACTTCGTGGTGATTCTCGCGGCGCTCCTCTGCGCACTCATCTGCGTGCTTGGCCTCGTCGCCGTCGCTCGCTGCGCGTGGCTGCGTCGCCTCTCCACCTCCGGAAGCAACACCACCGCCACCACATCACAGCCTTCTCTTCCTCCTCCTCCGGCGGCGGCTATGGCCAACAAAGGCTTGAAGAAGAAGATCCTTAAGTCGCTCCCGAAGCTCACCTTCAACGCCGAGTCTGCCGCCAAATTCTCCTCCTCCGAGTGCGCGATCTGCCTCTCGGAGTTCGCCGCCGGCGACAAGGTACTCGTCCTGCCTCAGTGTAGCCACACCTTCCACGTGGCGTGCATCGAGACGTGGCTGGGGTCACACTCCTCCTGCCCCTCCTGCCGTCAGATCCTGGTGGTTGCTACGTGTCAGAAGTGCGGTGGAGCTCAGACCGATGCCGGATTCAAGGACCGGACCGATGATAGATTCTTGCCCTAGTCCTAGCCGAGAAACCAATTAATTTCAAATTTCGGTTTAAACGTTAGATTAGGATTGATATATAATTATTGTTACATATTAGGATTTTAGGGTTTGGATGATTTCATTGTGATTTCTCTGTATTTTATCATGTGTATGTAATTATGTATTTGATATAGCGTTTGAAGGTTTGTTCTTGCAAGATAATGCTTTTTTTTAATCAAAAACAGTTAAAATGAAGGGACAATATCATATTTGTACATTTAATGAAATCGTCGGAATTTCATTTATTTCAAATTGCAATAGAGTCACAATTCTCAAGTGATAAACTTTTGATTTTCTTATTAATTAGATTTGGTTCTTGATAATGGTTGTTGGGAAATAGTAGAAAAGAAAAATGGAAATGATGGAAAAGATTACTCCAATGGGACCCCTATTATATGATATATTATAGTGCGGGCCATGGAATCAAGAATGGGACCAATGTGGGGAATCCACCATTCGTTTTGAGAGGTATGCCCACCAGCCACTAGGGGATTTGACTAATTGTCAACGTGTCCTTTTTTTTTTTTTTATACTTCCACTAATTCATACTTATGAAAGGAAAATGCGTGGTGCACGGTTTTCATACAAATTGATGTCACTGGTTATAATTGATAAAATAATTAAAAGCGTATAATTGACAAGTTAGACACTAATTAAATAAATTGATAAATTTAATTTTTTGCTTAATTATTTTATTATTTAAGACAAGATTGTTATGCCAATTTATAAAAAAATTTATAGCAAAAGTTATAATATTAATAAACATCACTTCTATTAAAATTAATGTTTAATATTCTAAAAAAATTTATCGTAATCAATTTTTACAAACTTAAGAAGGTATAATAAAATATAAAATTCATAAGATGATCACTTAGTGTCCGACCAAAAAAACACCTATAGGGCACATAAATTTTATGATATTTTTCTTAATTTGGCAGTTTACATGGTACTTAAATATCATGTTCACCACTAAATTGATGTGGCAATCCACTCGGCAGTTATCCCACATCAGCTACGTTACCCCATAATGAACTGCTCATATGGCTAGTCATAAAACTTTATGGGCAAAGTCCCACAACTCTTGGCCATGTGTCTTCTTCCACAAAAACCCAAAATTTGATCGGAGGAGCAGGTTTGCATGAATAACTCCTCTATTAGAGGATTATATAAAAAATATCCATTCAAACCATTAGGAATATATAAAATATAGCAAGTTCCCTTTAATGTGTCCGGACGGGATTTGACAACTCCCAAAGTGCAATAACTAGAAGAAAAATACAAATTATGCATCAAGGAAAGAAAAGGCTTCACAGCAGCCATTACAATTGATGTTAACAAGGGCTGATAATCGACTGACTAACAGCACTTAGTTAATAGAATAGTTGCTAAAGATATCATTAAATATTTGCTTCGCAATCTCACAAAGTGGATTCATTTAAAAAAAACTATCATCTCCTTTCTTGTCTTGACCTAAAGAAGACAGTGTAGACCACCTTCTCCTTATTCGTTACAATAATTCTATTTATATTCATGAACCTTTTATTCCTTTTTCTTTGGACCATCCAAAAAAAAAAAGAGAGAGAAGAAGAAGACATGGGTGGACCATACAAGTACCATAATCACCAATTACATGGGCATCATGTGCAAACTTTTGATTCTAAATATTATTATTGCAAATTGATCAACAAAGCACAACTTTTTCAATATTTTCTAAGAAATCTTGTGGGTTACTACACCTTTTTATTGTTTAATTAATACTAGATGGCTGTTATGGTGGCTGGCTGCCTGGCTTTGGTCTTCAAGACCCACTAACTATATATGTCAATTTTTGGAATATGATTGCAGCAATTTCAACCTATTATTATACTTTTTTATGCCCTAAAGGAGAAGATATCTTATTTCATTTTTAAAGGCTGCCTGGCTCTAGTCTTCAAGACCCATTGTTATATATGTCAATTTTCGGAATATGATTGCAACAATTTTAACCTATTATTATACTTTTTCATGCCCTAAAGGAGAAGATATCTTATTTCATTTTTAAAGGTTGCGATGCAGTGAAAGAAACAGAAGAAGAGATACGTAAATCATGTAAGAAGGTAAGCAATCCTAACGAGTTGGAAAGACCCTCCTTTGAGGTGGTCTCCCTTCTTTTGCCAAATCATTTCATGTTTAGATGCTTTTTACACTATATGCATGTTTCATTTCATTATCTCTTCTCCTATCAACCTATAATCAAGGGTTCAATTGCTAGTACAAAAAATCTTCAATTTGATTGATCTTCGATTTTATTATTGATGATTAGATCATAAGATTAAAATTAACCGCAATTGCCTGCCCGACTACACTACAATTGAGCCAAACATCTGCAAGAAACTACCCAAGACTTACTCAACTACACGGACTTCATCAAAGACTTCTCTTAATTACTTACTTGTTTACACTCTGCAATCAAAACATACAATTACAAATAATCCAAATCCCTATATTAAAAAAAAAAAAAACTATGGCAAGGGCAAAAAATCACTATTAAATTTTAGACAGTTAATTCGTAGATAATATATTAATGGTGATTTCACTTGCCACATAATATATATATTATATATGCACTTAGCATTTGTAGAGTTTTGATTGATAGTGGAGGGCACAAAGGGGATGAACCTGGCGGCCGCTGGCGTCCACTGCCATCACATGTGCATTTCATGTGCGACACCTAACCCACCAAACCCTAAATAGTGCACAAATGTTTATCACACTTAACGTGGGGGCCAATCACATGCATAATCTTGGCAACAAAACCACTGAGGCCGGAGGGGAGTGGGAAGAGAGAAGGAAACAAACAAAGTGTTCCGAAGTGGTCTATTTTTTTATTAATCTCTCTGCTTAGCAAAAGCCAAATTGGCCACTCCCACCATCGAGGAAGACTGTGCTTGATGGCCACCCGCACCAATTTTTTTTTTTGTTTGTTTGTTAGGAAAACTGTACTTTCTCGTAAATTACCGACTAATACTATTGGATTGCCCCAACCACATTGAAGAAAACAGTTTTTTTTTTTTTTTTCCTTTTCTTTTTGTGATTTCAAACATCTCATTAATTTGTGTTCACAGGGTTTGACTTGACTGTAATTTTTTTGGATAAGTTAGAATTAAGATACGTGTCTAGAGATACGTATTTGAAATTCAATTATTTAAGTAGAGTCTCACCAAAAAGGGAAAACTGGAGGTGAAATTCAGTAATTAGCTATTTGACGTAAGACTTGTAATTTATTTATTAACTTAATACGGTATTATTAAGTCAAAATTAAGGAATATATAGTCTTATATTCATATCTCACAGATAAAAAAAAAAATTGAGTAAAATTTAACAATTAACAACTTATACGTAAAACACGATCCACATCTAAAAAGTTTTAAAGATTTCTAAATATGCAAATATTTGTGCATATCTTATAGTTAGATGAGCCGCTTTAAACCTAGTGTTTGACAACATTTTCACTTCTTCTCTTTTTCTGTCTTCTATTAGATTTAGAAGTGTCAAAGACCCTCTTTTGTAATGGTCATTTTCCTATTTTCTTTGATTTGAATTAAAAAAAAAAAAAAAAAAAAGACACTAGCCACAACTCTAATACAAGCAATAGAATTAAATATATCGAGCTATAATTAACCTATATAATATTATTATACCACCCAATTAACCCCTACTTACACGAGGCATTCAAGGATCAATTGATTCAATACGAGTATACGACGGCCTGTTTGGTCCAAAGTATGAAAAAATATTTCCAAAAATAGAAAAATGAACCCGACGTGAATCGAACACGCAACCTTCTGATCTGGAGTCAGACGCGCTACCATTGCGCCACGGATCCCCCTTATGAGAGCTTGCTAAACAAATAATATTTGGTCAATAATTATTAAATCTCGTCCAAGCAAATAACGCCTGGGAAGAACTCGTTGGGCTCAAATGCGTAACAGTCCGAGATTTCGTTGACAACAGAACCCTCTTAGGGCTCAACGTTAATCTTCAGAAAATCCTAACCCTAGCTCATAGTGCAACGCGTTTTATTTATGAGATCGTCCAAATCCACAAACCCTAAATGGCATCAACTGGGACTCTCCAATTCCATCCCATTTCTTTCCAGGTAATCACCCCAAAATCCTTTCCTTTCCATAAACATTTTAATTTTTGTCTAAATTAATTCATTTTTTATGTAAAAAGCCGCCAATTTGGGGTTCAAAGCATTCGAATTTAGTGGAGCTCAGACCGGAATTCGGGCTAAGTAGTGGTGGGGCGAACCGGAGCCGACTAAAGCCGTACAGGAAGTTGCTCGTAGTGAGAGCGGTCACCGGTTCGACGGGTTGCGGGAGTGAGGGCCAGAATCACCGAGATGAATCGGTGGTTAAGAGTGAGAGACTTACCGTGACTGTAAAAGACACAGTTACCAAATTCCACGGAATGATAAGCTCTTTCCCTCCCCTGGTTTTCGTGGTACAATTTTTTTTTCTCTCTCTCTCTCAATCTTACATTGCAATTTGAAATCCAATTAGGGACGGATTGAATAGCCTGAAACTGGATTAAACGGTTTATAATTTGCTGTCTCAGCATTCACCACCTCTGGGGAATTGTTACTTTTTCCTTGCATCTCAATTGCATATGTGATATTTTTTATTGATGTGGTTTTAAGTTATGCAATTTTATGTAGCAATGGTTGTATAGATAACTTCAAAGGGATATAATTACTGGGTTTGTGTGTGTGTTTGATGTTATCTCGTGGAATGCTTATAATGATGACTTTATACCACTACCAGCCACTGTAATTAATGTATGAAATGACCGAATATTATCTTGTTTGAAAGTGGAAAGTGGGTGGCGACTAGCTGGTCGACTTAGTTTTGGTAAATAAGGTTGATTCAGGAGTTGTTGTGTGCGTGTGTGCTGTAAGAAGTAATACTAGATGATATTGAGATTAGGGTTTCTACTGTGGACCCTTGAGGCCAGTCCGCCAGCGATGCCGGAGTATTACTTGATCCGTGTGGAGGGTTCGAAATTTACATAAAGTGGCCATGCCTTGGAAGGGTTCTTTGTCATCAAAAAAAAAAAAAGGGTTTCTACTGTGGAAATTTTAGGGACATTTTAAGATTCGAAGTTATGTTATTGGATTTTTGAAGAGAGTTAAATGTTGGTCATCGATGCACAAATATTTATGGGTGTTTGTGTTTTGGTCTCAGATGAATAGATACAGTGGGCGTAATTTTGCAATAGGGTTATGTATCGCAACTGCATTTTTGGTCATCACTGTAAGAGTATATGCAGCGAGAAAGTTGAAGTACAGCCGGCCTGGCTCTGTAGCTGATCTTGTCAGACGTGGGCAGCTAAGATCTGATAGAAGAGGCATGTATGAACCTAATCCTTAACACCTTCCCTGTTTTCCGTGGATCAATTTGCTCGAGCTTTGAATTGTAAAAACTTTCCACATGATGTAATCGGAGGAGGGTGTTTTTACCATATGATAAATTCGCTTCCAAGTTTTTAGTTATGACATTATATTTGCACCAATGGTGATGTGCTTTGTCTTTTCAATTTCATGCAGCTCGAGGCCACTCAAGTATGAAGATCCATTCAATAATCCATTGGTGAAAGTTGGGAAAAGCAATTCAACCATCGAAATGTGTGGAAAGGTTTATCGCTTAGCCCCAGTAACTCTGACGGAAGAGCAACAAGCCATCCATCAGAAAAGGAGGTCACGAGCATACCAGTGGAAGAGACCAACAATGTTCCTTAAAGAAGGGGAATCTGTACCTCCTGATGTTGACCCTAATTCAATTAGGTGGATTCCTGCGAATCATCCTTTTGCAACAACAGCTAGTGAGATTAATGAAGACATGGCACAAAATAATGTGCATCAAAAGCATGGTGTTCCATTTCGCATTCGAGCTGAGCATGAGGCATTGCAGAGAAAGCTTGAAGCACTACAAATTGTAAGTACTAAGGAATGTGTTGCATAATGCTTTTACTAGAAATGGGGAAATATCTCTATGCTCGATATCTTTGTAACGTTCACAACTTTTGGTGAGGTGATTTATTGCATTTAGATATAATATCCAGTGTTTCGGAGTTTGCAAACCTGGATGTAGTCAAATGATTTTTTAAGTGGAGCTAAGATAGCTGTTACCGAATTTGATCCTATGAAATTGGGATCCTTGTAGTCAACCTTAAGTCTGGCTGAAGATCCTGTTGAGTTTAGGTGTACTTTTAGATGATGTTGCCAAATGCAGGAGATAATGCATCTGATTGGAGTTGAATTTCTAGTCCACCAACTCTCAATGCTGATTCCAACAGTAATGCCTTCAGATCATGGCATGGTGTAATGCTGGTTCCAGCAGAATTTCCATGGCCTTAATTGTTACCATAATTAGGATTTTGGAATAAATCGAACAACTAATAGTTCTCACCTTAGATTCTTGTATGGTAAAAAATACGGATAATCTTGGAGTACTTGAATTTAGCATGTTATTAAATGGAAAATTGGACCCTCTGAAAAATCTGAGATGTTCTCAACTGTCTTGTTGGGATTGTTTAATCCTTCTTGTCATTAGGTGCTTACCTTGATTTAATCCGTTCATTTATATATGTGGTATAGTTTATTACTATTATAATAGATCCATGTTTTAGGCTAGAGGTTCATAAATATATCTCGTTGTAGGGCCTATATGTGCCAAGTTGATGCCTTCTAACGAAGTGGTTAAACTAGGTTGTTTTTCTTTTGACACATTAAGCAATTTTGCCTTTTAAATTTAAGCATATTTCCATGCATCTATCTCAACTCACAGCTCTACCCAGCATCCTTTTATAGGAATAATTGACTACAGAAGTTGTTTAATTAGCATAGGAACTTCGATTAAATTGTATTTATTCCAAGGCATATCTTTGCATGCATGAAATTGACGAGACAGTTGATTACTAGGCCATGCCTCCCTCCCCCAAATTTTCCTCTCTGAAAATTCTTGTTTATTTGCAGGAGCAAAAACTCAATAATTTAGTGATAGATCCCAGAAATGCCAAAGATTTTGAGAGACCATTCAAGGAGCACCCAAGGTCACGTGAGCAAATAGAACAGAGCCCGTTTAATAATCAAACTGGTGATTCTATGCCTCCCAAATCCGATGGTGCTCCAATTTCATTTGAAAGCAAGTCATCGTCGGAAGAAACACAAAAACTTTGAGTCACATCTGGCTTCTGGGAATGCTACTGTCATTTGTCAAATTGAGTTGCTGTGCAGCGAACACTGGATTTCTGAGTTTTACCAGACATGTCCAGATTCTTATGAATTGGCTTCAAATTTTTGTAATTTTTTTAACTTAGTCCGCCCCTGGTATCCAAGTTAAAAGGCCAAGTCTGGACTGTAAATAGAATGCCACTACTTCATATTTCAGTTTATTGTACTTAGATTGCGGTGTATTCTGTGGAGAGCCTTACCTGCACCATTTTTGTTTCACTCTGTGTGTTCGCATGTCAGGTTCAAGTAAGTATCGAACAAGGCTATATTAGTCAATTTTAATTTAGTTTATTTAATTAAGAAAAATGCTAGGGGTGCTAACTCTTTTACTTAAATATGGATATCAAAATGATGTAGAGGTTATTCATTGATACTTGTAGCAATTTTTTTTATTAATTGTTTTGATCTTTTCTAATGAATAAATTTTATATCATTTTAGTATCCATTTTTTTGTAAAAGATTTGGTACTCTTAGCATTTTTCTTTAATTAAACTGGTCATATCTTACAATTCTAACTCACTTTCTATCGAGTTTGTTGGTTGCCTAAAAAATTACCAGTCCTACATATTGGATTCAGGTCATGCAAGACATGGGTATTAAATTATATATACTAATTTTAATTCGAGTCATTTAATTAAATGAATAATCTTACTAACTTCTAACTTACTAATTTTGTATTAGATTTGCATTGAATTTACAAGTTATGTCAAAAATTATTAAACCTAATAGTTAGCAACGCAAGGTTGGTTCCCCCGACTCGCACGATATGATTAACCGTAAAGATAGGAACCGATTCCCACGATGTGATTAGCAGTAAAGTTAGCCAGGGTATCAAGAAGTCTACAGAGATCCATAGCCTCAATATGCCTTGTGCTTTGGCTGCAAGATTTGTCTACGTTATCGAGACAAAGTGAGAGGACAAGCCCACAATTAGCTGGTCAATACCAGAAAGAACAGGGGAAAAAGGCAATAGAAGAGATGTAGTTGGAAGTGATGGTGCCTAGCGAACAAAAGAAGTAACGGTGTTCCTCCGGGGACATCCGATAAAATTGGAACGATACAGAAAGAAGAAGTAACGATCAAACTACTTTTGGGCGAGATTTTCTGATATGTCAACCCACAGGTGAAAATCCACCGAATACCAGATAAAAAATTTAAACATGAAGGAAATAATGGAAGAGAGTGCTGTCCAAAACTTTATGGTGAACGCCCCATATTTATATATATATATATATATATATATATATATATATATATATATATATAAAAGTGCTGTCATAAATCTAGGGTCGGTAATTTTGAACACACCTACGAACTTAATATGAACCTAACATAAAGTTTAGGAGTTCGACTCGTTTAATTAAATAGGTTGGATTAGAACTGACATTTTTTGACATGCAAATTCTATATAAACTCGACACAAAGTTAGCGAATTAGGGCCGATGAATATAACCCATTTAATTAAATGGGTCAGGTTATGATTAACCTATCTAATCTTATACTTATGCTTCAACATGACCTGAACCTGAAACGCGACATTTAAGACTGAGAATTTTTTATATGACATGCGAACCCAACACAAAATTAGTGAGTTAGAATTACGAAGTTTGATTCGTTTAATTAAATAGATTGAATTAAAATTGACTTATATAATCTTATACTCATGTCTCAACATATTTAGAACCCAACACAAACAAGCTGGTCCAAAATATAGCTACAAAACTGGGATTAAAAATTATTCTCGCCATAAATCCATGAGAGACCAGGTCGGCTACCAATGGGTAGACAAATCATATAAACTATGCTCTTTATTGAAATGGTCTCCAATAATTTATCATACAACGCAAAAAAATTTCAATTTGTTTGAACCAGAAATATATTCTCATTCATAATGAAACCAAAAGAAGCAAAAATTTTCTAACAGCAGCATCTTGAAAGCATTCAATCATTCATTCTTGGCAGCAGCAGCTTGGCTAGCACCAACAGCAAACATCTCAGTGATGACTTCGAGGGGCATGCCTTTGGTTTCAGGGACCTTTAAAAAGATGAATATCCAGGAGATGACACACACAACAGCATAGATGCCAAAGATACCAGCTAGGCCAATTGAATCGAGCAGATCTGGCAATGTGTAGGTGACTATTATGTCTGAAATCCAGTACACCAGGGCACAGATAGCAATGCAGAGGCCACGAACTCTTGTGGGGAAGATCTCAGAGCAAAGAATATTAGGAATTGGCCCGTACGCCGTGACGAAAACGCAGAAATAGATCACGACACAGAGAGTTGACAATGCTGCATTTACAACTGTGCTTATGGTTACAAGTTGTGAAAATACTAGAACGATGAGCGCCACTACTAGCACAGGAATTGTAGTAAGCAACAGCGTCCTGCAATAAAGGGGTTCATTAGTCCTAATGAGGAGAGCATAATTCATGTAAGGGACATATGAGATCCACCCAACTGAGGAATATGTGACAAACAAAAATTCAAGAGGAAAAAAAATCACCTTCTACCCGAAATATCCATGAGCTTCATGGCTAGACCTATACAAGGAAGCATCAACAAGGTTGTGAATGCACTAATAAGGAATGATGAAGACTCTGTACTAAGGCCCAAGTCCGAAAGAAGTACTTCAACACCTGCATCTTCTAGAATTTGGGGAGTGTAGTAGAGAACCCCATTTATTCCAGAAAACTGCCAATGCATATAGAAAAAATGTAGTTATTAACTTCACCACATAAAGCATTATAAGAACTCAATTGACCAAACGCAGAAATTTTTCATGCACAGGAATCCAGAAGAATACACAAGCTTTGAATTCAAAATAAAAAATATAAGTAAACTAAGGAAAATATGAGAGCAATAGCCTATGTAATATTGTTTACTGTTAAAAAATCTAACAGAGGTAGTGATTTGGTATGCTGTATATCTTAAGGAGTGATTTGATGCGTTTTAAATCCTATAGAGTCATTTGATAAAAGGTTAAACCATAAGGACCTCTACAGTTTTTTTTTTTTTTTTTTTCCCTTAAATTTAAAATAACAGGGAAGGCGTGATGATGAAAGACAAAAAAAAGGATCTCAAAAATAGGAGAAAAAGAAGGAAACTTGATCTAATAGACATGGATGGACAGGCATTGTGCCAACTGGGTCACTGCTTTTAGTTTGACTGACCGAGAGCAGAAGTACAAGAGAAATAGCAGTTAAGCAGTTCAAATGACCAATTACAAACTGCAAACTACTTGAATTCCAACCCAACAAATAACGCATGCTTAACTACTAATTCAAGAGGACTGGCCCAAATTACCCTCCAAGAGCAGTTTCCAAATGGGAGAACCATTATGAAAGAAATGACAAGAGGAAAGATAGGGCCTCAACAGAAGAAGAACAAGAAAGAAAACTAAAGCAATCTACTCACTGGATCAGAATAGTGTAACTAGATAACCACTTTCATTCAAATTCAATTGCAGCAAAACAGTAGAGCAATAAAAACCAATGATGCATAACCATTTACTACCTGCTGAAGTAGCTGAATTCCAATTCCAACATACAACGCACGCTTAACCCCTGGTTCATGAAGGGCAGCCCAAATTGGTCCTTTTGAAGCAGTTTCAGAAGGGTGAACCATTGCTGGTCCAACTGGATGCTGCTCCATAAGCTCCTTGGTATAAAGAGCAGGTTGGCTTACTAGAGCAGCAGCCTGAATAAACTCGCTGTCAGCTGGAATATCTCCCCCAGGAAGTGAAACAAGGGACCCTCGTCGGGTTCCAGGACCTCCCTCCTGGTGCAAATAAATCCTTTTAAATCCTCCTTCCTTCTTTCCATCCTCACCTACTCTCTCAGTCCATTTCCATGCCAACTGCCAGCCACCACCGATACCTGTACTACCAACCGCTTCCCCTGTTCCTTGCATGAGACTGCTATGGCGCCTCATGCTCAGAGTACTTCCATGGGAAGGAGGGGGGACCATGTCCTTCTCCATGCTGGTTGCCTGACGAGAGATCAATGGACTATGCAGATTGTCATCAGAGTCTTCCCCAGCAGCCTCTGATGCAGAGTCCTCACCTTCCCTCTGCTGGCTCTCTTCATCCCACCGATCATTTTTAACATGAGGCTCTGCGGTGCTGAACATGCTGCCAAAATTAGGAAAAAGCATGCTTCGCATACTTCCTGTATCAGTGAGCTTTTCATGGACACTACCAAAGAGAGTCACAAGAGGGTCCATGAGTGGCACATTTTGGTTCACCATGCTTCCCTGGCGAGAGGCAAGGCCAAGAGTACTCTGTCCAGTGACAGGTTTGGCATCCCAGTAGAGGCCTTCTTCAGGTCCATATAATCTGATTGTGTCTTTCTGAGCATCTAGTTCCTGACCTTCGGCAATTTCATCAGCAGGACCTATAATGTACTCTTCTATAGATGTTTCACCCCCGATTCCAAGACCTTCAACAAGCAAAGCCATCTCACCTGTGGATCAAAGATGCTTTAGCAAGATCAACACGATAAATTAGTCACAGACAATCAACGACTATAGAGAAAAACATCCTATGACCTTAAACTTCTGTTTCATAGACTTTAGTGCCATAAGATGCATAAGAAGCAAGACTCCTTTTTCTTTTTTCTTTTTTTTCTTTTCTTTTATTAGTGAAAACAATAACTAAGATGTTCAAATGAAACAAAATATAAGGAAGAAAAAGAAAGAAAGTTACTCATTTAACAAGGGGGCGAGAGACAACAACATGTTGCTCGAACTGATGATTATCTTGGACATGGTACAACCACATAAGCTCATTGAATATTGCTTCTTTATATCATAGTTAAAGCTTAAACTCTCTTTCCTTCAGCAAAGCTTCTATGCCTCCCACTCATTGGATTTATGGAAAATCTCTGTGAAAGTATCAGATAAATCCATTTCCAGAAACAATATGTTCTTACTAATTTAAGGCTTGCATTATGTTCCCTAACACTTTGTATTACTGCACTATCCAAACAAAAATGAAACAGATTTTCCAGTGAAAGTTTACTTAACAGTGCAGAAGATATTGTCATATGGGGTCTCTCTCTAAGTATCATACCATAAAATTTGTGACACATTCCAAAACCATTCCACATTAACCTCAATGGTTCCAATTTTGGCAAACATAATTATATTAAGTCAATTGATTTATAAAATCAACATATTTTTTAAAAATCTTGTATATCTTGAATTTAAGAACATTCTCTGACAACAAATTTGAGATATTTATCACTCCGTAATGTATTAAAACCTATTTTAAATTAAGGATCTTGTCAGATTTCTTTTCAAGCTTATTATTTCTAATTTTGTCACTTTAGATTCAAAATCAAAATCAAATTCATTATTATGCACCGATTGGTGATCAACCAAAAAACATGTCACTAATGTTGAATGAATGATTAATCAATGCCCCAAAAAAGCATTGACTTGCAAATTTGCAAATCACTAATTTGAAAACAATATTTTGAAATTCTTTCAATGCCCCAAAAAACCAAACATATAATGTCTTTGTTAACTTTTGAATGAATGATTAATCAGGCATGAACTTGTTATATGATAAGTATGCACACCACTCAACGTCTGAGTCAAGGTAACCAAGTGCATCAACAAAAACAAGCAAAGAGCCCTCAAACGACATAAAACAAACTTGCAATAAAGAACAAACCTGAAACATCTTCCCTTCCACGTAATCTCCGGAGAACCTTTTCAGCCTCAGTCATCCTTCCTTTACTAACAAGCCACCGAGGAGATTCAGGCAAGAAAAATACTGCCAGTAAAAAATAGAGTAGAGAGGGAATGGAAAGAATTCCGAGCATTAACTTCCAGCTGGGTGAGGCCATCAGTGACATCCCAAAAACCATACAATATGCTAAAAACATGCCAAATGAACCAGTAAATTGTGGAAGTGTATTTAACAATCCCCTAATTTCTGGTGGGGCAGTCTCAGATATATACACAGGTGCAAGAGTAACCGCAAGACCAATTCCAAATCCATCTACAAGCCTTGCTGCACATAGGACATAGACATTGGGTGACCAGAACATTACCAAACCACTTACAAAGTAGAGCACTGATGAGATTATAAGCATTGGTCGCCGACCAAGCCAATCTGATACAGGTCCTGAGAATGTTGTAATAACTGTGGCTCCAACGAGCGAGGTAGCCACAACAAGACCTTCCATAGTAGTTCCCAAATCAAGGTCATCCGTTATGTAAACAATACTCCCTGAAGATAAAGAGACCAGATCACAGAGTAGTTACTTTTTTAACATTTAAGCATTGAGACTAGACATTCAGCGCCAAATGGGGACCAAAAAAGAAGAAAAAGAAGAAATAGCCATGGTTGGATCCCATTAAAAAAAAATCAAAATCAATGACCATCAATAACAAATTCCATACAGTTAAATCTCATTGCACACAAACTAGCATAATATGAAGTATTCTTGGTTCACGTTCAAAAGGATATAGAAATCAATTGAATTTGAGAAGAAGTACCAGCAATTGTAGCATTATCCCATCCTTGCAGGAAGTTACCAATTGCAGCAGCAATAGCCACTAGCACAGCTGAGTTCATCTTTGCACCACCGATAATCAAATCCCCAATCTAGAACTACCCTGTCAGAAAAGAAAAACCCAGATCACAAACAAATTAACCAACCAACCAACCGTTCCCACTACTGAACCAGATCTAACACACTCATCAGTAACCCCTTTTTACTGCAAGAGAGCCAATGGGTTTGCATTCCCTCGTCCGGGAAGTCTAGCCCACAGTCAGAGTACATCACAGCCATACATTCACAAAATTTAAAATGCCAGCACACCCACATACCCAATCCAAATCAATAGTAACCAGTCAATAAATAACACAGTTAAGAACACACTAGAACAACCATCAACATCAGCAAATCGAAAACACCCGAAAATTCAGATCTTTCGGATTCCTTACCTCTTCAGAGCAAATGGGGACAGGTCAGACTCATGTAAGAGAGAAGAGAGACCGGCAGACGAAGTGAGCGAATTTGGAGTACCCAAGCCTTTAGAAGAAAAAGGAGTGGTTTTGAAGAGAGAGCGAGAGAGAGAGATAACCGCCAGAGATTACAGCTCTGTTCCACTGCAATCTTTCCTTGTATATAGGGAAAAAAAATATCTCTAAGTACGTGAACTAACTGGCTTTCTGAATGGAATCTCTGTATGGGGACAAAAGATGGTTGTTTGTTAATATGAATTTCCCAGATGGAGATCAAGATTCAAGACATGAAGAGAGGTGCGTGAGCAGCTTCTGCTAACAACCCTTCAACGTCCCTCGACACTGTGCTGCTGACCTCATCAACAAATTCCAACACATACAACTGGGTCATCTGGTCCGTACAGTCAGAGACTTTCGAGTCGATGCAAACTTCATGCTCAGAACTATAAAATATGTATATTTTTTTTTTTCAAAAGAAAAATGATAAAAAAGTTGTGAATAAAATCCAAGAATATTTACCATTGTCAAGAGTCAAGACTCTGGGAAAAAAACAAAAAGGAAACCTAAAAAAAAAAAAGACTTCGAGAAAGAGTCTTTGGGTGTGTCTGCGTGTAGAACCTACTAATCTTCGGCTTCCAAACGGTCTAAGCAATCGGAGAAATTTTTGTTTCTCTCTTTTCTTTTCTTTCTTCTTCTTTCTTCTTTTCTATTGAATATGGAAATAATTGTACCTTTTTTTTCTTTTTCTTTTTTTTTTTCCGTTAAGAATATGGAATCTTTTTGCTCCCATTTTTGCCTTTTCCGTAACCCTTTGACTAATCTTTTGGTAATCAAGCAGAAAGAAAAGTGTCTGGCCAAAAGAAGTGACAAAAAAGATAAAACTGCTAAATATTGTATTCACAAACTCTGCTTTTTGCAGAGACAAATACAATGCCCAAATATTGGTCATGCGCTTACAAGAACTGCCCAAGTTGTGCACCCAGTTGGGGCAGCAACAAAATCTAGCAGTCCAAAAGAGAGATGAGAGAAAAAAAAAAGTTGGAAAATGGATCGTTGTGGCCACGATTTTTCAGACATCACGTTGAGGTTTCCACATTCCTCTTTCTGCAGTGTCTAGCAACTTTTGTGTTCTTTTTCTTCCTAGTTTGTCTAATATATAAAAAGATTTGGATTTATACATATCCTTTGGATCAACCAATAATCCATGTTATGCACTTCTCTCCCACTCCTTTTTTTTTTTTTTCTTAATTTGTCAGCAACAATGCTCGGTTGGGTTTGTCATGCAAATTTGAGATAATGGTATACCACATTGTTTTATTTACTATTAAAAGAAACCCAATTTTATGGCACAGAGTAGCAATTCTAAATAGATCTGACAACCACAAATTACTTTGATAGTTTATTATCTCTACATATCTTTCAAAAGAATTTGAGTTTATCATTCACGTTTAAAAAAAAAAAAATTAAAGAATTAAGATCTACATATAATAATACGTTAGAGCATTCGCAACTGCTTCAGTAAATTTATTCTCTATTTTAATTATTCACTTTTCAAACCATTTACATCCGCTCTTTATTTTAGCTATCATTTTCATTTAATTTTCATTTTCAACTATTTTTTTATTCTTTCATTGAGATGAATGAGAATGTTTGAGCTCCTTTTTTTTATTATTTTTTTTTTTTCACATTGGTGAATGAACATATTGCAGCAATCCACCAAATGTTTTGGTGAGCGAGATGTAATTTATTTTGGTCCCATTTTAATATTTTGGCTAGCCAAAATAAGTTATTTTGGTTAGCCCGCCGAATGAGAATGCTCTTAAGAGAATATTACAACTTTTATTATAAGTTTCTCACAAAATAATATGACAGTTCGCATGGCACTTATTACGTCAATCATTAAAATATGAATTGTCATATGGCAGTGCACATAATACTTACTACATTTACAACTAACCTGATAATTTATGTGATATTTATTACGTCAGTTACTAATATGTAAACAACCACATGACAGTTTGTAATAAAAATTGTAGTAGTTCATACATTTTCTTTAAACACATACACATACTAAAAGGATTCATAAAATCAAGGACTTACCTCCTCCAAACATTTGATTGGAAATATTCACTAGTTGATAGCACCTCTTTGAAAACAAAAGAAGAGGAAAATTTAAAATGTGATAAATTAAGAGTTCCTGTTGATATGCATTAACAAAACTTACCAAAAAGAGTAACGAAGAAATATCAAATCATAATCATGTGCGCCAAATTAGAAGCAAAGCCCTAGATGATGCCGACCATTTTTATTTTATTTTATTTTATTTTTAAAAAAATCAGTATCGCAATCTTTCATTAAAATAAATAAGTCCAAGTACTGCATTTAGCAGCTACGATGTCAAGAATACATAGAAAAACTTCCTCCATATAGATTAAGTCGTCCGCAAGAGAAATGACTTCTTTAGTTAGCTTATAAACTACTCTATTTTCCTTCCTTTTAACATGGGATAACTTCTAAGTTTGTAGGCTATTGAGTAAGATATTATCATGTTAAATAATCATTTAAATATAAGCTATTTTTTATATGATAAAACATTTTTTTAAAATATAGAAGTAATGGTTTTTTTTTCTTCCAAAAATGCGAACTACAGCTAAGATTGAAAGAGACATCTTTAGATTTACCAAAAACAAAAGAAAGAGACATCCATAGACAATTCTTTCCTAAAAGAAAAGTCAGCATGCCAAAAACACGAGTAACCTTAAACAAATTATACCAATAATATGGAGAGAATGCTCACCAGCAAAAATGTTTGTCTTGGAATTTTTCCAATTGATAATGGTCATTTTTTTTATTTTTTTTATTTAAAATCATGAAATAAGGTCTTTTTCAGGAACAAGAAATTTTCTACAGCGGGTTAGAGAATTGTCTATTCGAAATATGGATACTTGGGAAAAGAAAAACAAAAAAATTCATATCATCAACATTTTTCTCATGAAAAAATACAAAATTAATATATATAGTTGCAATAATTTGTAATAAGTTTTTTAGAGTTTAAAAAATGACATATAACTCTCCTGAATAAACATAAATGACAAATAATTTTCATACTAAACTGAAGATAACAATATTTCTTTATAAAGGAAAAAAAAAAAAACTCGATTACTGTATGGAGAGCCCTGGAAAATCTACCTGTCAAAGGGCTTCCACTGCTGCTGGCGAAGACCATTAGCTAAATGTAGGTGCCACGTGGGGTGTATAGGTTCTTTAACCACCGCCTTGGCAAACGTGTCGGTTCCCTAATGGCTGATGCAGGTTGCAGCTATAACACAAAAAATCAACGTCAAATTTAGCCATCTCTTCATCGGCTTCGGCCACGTTGTGTCTAACTTTCCACATGGTGATGTGTACAAATTACATGTGCCTAATTCTCCATAAACATCGTTACAACTGCCCTTTACATGTGATGTTTACTCAACATAGGTACGGTGCTGCTCTTTAATTAGCAATCATGAGGTTTCGAAGTTAGGAACCACAGTCCCTTGTAATTAGACTAGGGCATAGGTACTGTTAATTTAATTTAATAAAAGGCTGAGATGATTTTATGCTATTTTAATGGTCTAGATGATTTTGGATTCTTTAAACCCAAACTTCACCATTAAACCCAAACGTTTTACAGCACAAACGTTTGAGGAAGTTTTGAATAAAACAAAAGCGACTGCAACTGATCACAATTCCACAAACTCCTCGGAATTCCACCGACCAAGACATTATCAAACAAGTCCACATGCTCAAGCTTCCCACAATTCTCCCCAATCTCGCTAGGAACCTGTCCAGTAAGCCGATTAAATAGAAAATATACCCCCCTTAACCCACCAACAAACATTAGTACCGTCCCATTCAATCGTTCCCTGCTAAATTCAAGATCTCTAAGCTCACACAATTTGAAAGCGAGCTCGGTTTCTCCCCCACAATCCTATTAAATCCAAGATTAAGAACGCCCACAACAGCAAAAAGAGCTTCAGTAGGAGCACGAGAGACATGGGTCTGTGAAAAGAGTGCCATTTGATCACTGAGGAGGAAGAAGAAGAAGAGGAACCCATTTCTGAACACCTAAAAGGGTGTCCAAAACCCTAAGAATTAAACCCCAAACCCTTCTCTTTCAATTGACGAAAAAGATTAGGGTTCCCTGGCCAATACCCATAAACGGCGTCAAAAAGAGACACTCCCTCAAACGTTTGTACTGTAAAATGGTTGGGTTAAACAGTGAAGTTTGGGATAAAAAAAACCTAAAATCATCTAGCAGTTAAAATAGAATAAAATCATCTCAGCCCTTTATTAAATTAACAGCGCCTGTGATATAGTTTTAAGTTACAGCATAGAAGCCGGATCGAATTGGAGGACGGTGGAGCTTCTTTTTGCCCGATTAGAAGTTCCTTGCTTGAATAGGGCCATTGCCCAACATTATTTTTTTATGCAGATACCTTCTAAAAGCGATATGTCATTTAAACTATTAAAACATATGAAAAAAATCACAAACTATTTTTTTTTTTTCCGCATATTAAGAGATACAAGTCATTTAAAAGACTGGTTTATAAAAAATTTTATGCAAACTAATTTGTAAAAAATTTGTATCCTTATCTGCAGGAATTTCTGTTTGGGCCAAAAACCTCTCTTACAAGGATTTTACAATTTTTCGTATTGTATATATGCTTTTTGGGGACACAGTTTTTTCAAAAGTTTGAAGTATTCTTTAAAGTTGGAAAAGGGTAAGCAAACATGATAGACATTAACATTAATTTTGTTGTCCGAAATAATTCGAATAGTAAATGTAAGGGAGCCTTTATAGGGTTCACTTGTTTGAACATATAGACCTTATAGAAGCTTTTTTACATTTGTTTAGCAATTCGAGTAGCAAATTAGTGGAACTCATTTGCCTGAACAGATAGACAAACAACCCAAGACTTAATTGTGTAGATATGCTTTATAGGGCTCTCTCATATTTACTACATGAATTGTTAGCAATTCAAACAGTAAATTACTAAAGATCCGGATCAAGCAAACAGCAATAAGAGGGAATGAAGTTGATAATATGCCATGCCAAAATTGTTGGTCTATTGAGTTGTAGCCTTTAATATTACTTTAATTCCATAGATAGAGTTTATGTTATCTCTCGAATATGTGAGAATTTTGCTTGCATAGCAGAACTGTTTGATCAGGCTGGGATATTAGAGCAGGTCAGAATTAGCCATCTGGATCCATCGTGACTAAAATTTAACAGAATTTGCAATGACGAATTTTCTTCAATTAGATATGAATGACTGTACGTCGAAGTTATGTTTGTTCGGGCAAATGTGTTAAGCTAAAGAGTTGTGGAGATTGATTGTTCGATCGAGAGATTTATTCATTGGCGAGGCCTGTCAACAAGACTATAATACAATATATTATGATACCATTAATTGTTTTTCACTAATGTGTGTTCAACAATCTTCTCGATCTCACGTGTGAGTTCATCGTCATACTGATAATTTGCTTTCCTTCGAAGAAATATATATAACCAGCGGCTCCTTTCCTTTTTGTGCAGGTCTTAAATAAGCAAGTCAATAAATAGATGATACCAATTCTTTACATGATTTGTTACCGTTTGGGGTGTATGCAAAGGGGACGGGATGGTTCTCGTGTACCTCGCGTGTATGCTGCTTGGTGGGGCTGCCTTTGGGCGGACGGGCCCTTGGCTGGGCACCCTGGCCTTTGTACATTTGGGTATTCAAGTACTGCAAATCTTCCTTATGCTGTTGATTCCTTTTCATCTTTTGTACTCACTTATTACACAAGTTAACGAAAAGGACATCATTCATTATGTCTCATCGCTGATTTCCTTGGTGATCGGGAAGAGATCATTGCAAGGAGGGTGCAAGATTGGCTGGGTAAGGCTTTGTTTGGCAACCAACTCCAATTCTAATTTTCAAAAAAGTATTTTTACTTTTTATATCTCATCAACTACTTTTTAATAATTTTTTTTATTTTTTATATCACATCAAACATTTTTTTATTACCATTCAAATAAAATACTCACTAAAAAACAAAAAATTTTACTTTTTCATACAAAAAATTTATAACATTCCCTCTCAACAATCACTTCAGCTACAGTAGAATCACTCAACAGTAGAATCGGAGTCATTTGCCAAACAGGCCCTAAATATGTTAGGAGTAGAAAAAATATTTTCTTTTGTAAGAGTTGGTGGCTCCCTGATAGAGTGCTTGCTTAGTTGCTAATTGTAGTATAGCTGAGTTTTTCTCGTTGTAAGAACTTGTTTAGTTAATGAAATTTACTAATTCATAAAAATAAAAATAAAATAAAATAAAAAAATAAAAAAGGACATCATTCAGTGTTAGCTAAAGTCAATTATATTTTGAGTTCTGCTCTATTTTGCTAATTTATATGCTTATACACTGTCACTGATAAGTCTGATATCATCTTTGTGTTTCGAACAACTAACAAATTCAAATCTTGGAAGTTACTCACAACTGCATCAAATCTCATATATATTTTGTAATCTTTATTAAATCTACAATCTGGATAAGAAAAACGAAGCTGATAATAAGGCAATGGCAATAAAATGAATGTACTTGATATACGTGGAGTGAAGAAGAAGAAGAAAGACTCCTACTTTAGAAACTTCATGTCTGGATTTCTCATGGGCTTCAGCCACATGTCGGCCATTACTCGTGAGGAAATGCTCCAAAGCAAATCTTGCCCCTTTGCCAGCGCATGCTTTCCTTTCTTCCCTGCCTTTCCCAATCCAAATGCAACCAGCCACTGTATTGCAGTCAGCCTCTGCTTCTCGGAATCCCACGCGTTTCTTTTCCCACTCGTCCTTACCTTCAAACCTCCAACATAAGAACTTCTTACTTTGAATCTCTTTTCCTCATCGTACTTAGCTACTTCGATGTCAGCACCTGTTGCTTGAACTAGTGCTATCACAGGTCCTCCAACCGCCTCAAAGCGCCTTATTGGATCCCGCAGCTGGACGACCACTGCTATTGTGATATCTGCCGGATCACCTGCTTCAAAGCTATGGTTTTTAATCCAATCCGCAAGTGGAACAGCAGAAGCCAGGGGGTCATTGTGATCATTTCCACCACCACCTCCAACAGTCTTGCTGTTGAGTGGAGAAACTTCGAAGGGGGCTTCTTCCTCTGCCAATTCAGCCTGAATTTTTAAAGCATCAATTGCCATGGCCTCAATCTTCTGCATTGAGAATGCCAGAACCTCCTCTGCTGTCAATGGCTCTTCAGTCACATTCCAAATTCCTGTTGAAATTCTCTCTTTCCTGCCTGTACTCATTGCGGTTGCCATGAGTTTTACTGCAGCAATTGTACGAGCCGCACTTGAGCTGGCTCCTTCCTCTTTGTTTCTCCCTTGGATTATTGCAGAAGCAATGCCTTCAAAAGCTATTTGTTCTGCAGTTTTACCCATCAGTTCATCCATGGGCATCAAAGACAAGATTACAGAGCTGAGTTCATCAAGCCCCATCGCTGCCATCTTCTGAAACAATTCAACCCCACTTGTGGATTGATGTGATTGTAGAACAAATGGTTTTGATATTTGCATGGCAAGCTTTGGGGTGTCCTTCCTTGCAACTTCAGCATCTAGAGGATTCATGGCAGCCAAGTAGCCCCCATCCCTTGTTTGCACTACGCAGCCTAAGCCCTTGCCAAGATCTGGGAGGTACACTTTGGACTCAGATTCTGTAGAATCCTCAGCTCCTTCAAGCTGGAGAGGTGGGATTTCATCAGGTAGATTGAATTTATATTTACTTGTTTCTTCTTCCTCAAGCAACTGAAGAAATTCCCTTGTTACGTTTTCTTCATCTGCATCCAGTCTTTGTGATGCAGAGTCTTCCTCTGTCTTGACAATTTTTTCTTCACCCATCATAGATTCGAGAGCTTTTATTTGTTGAGCAATTGAATCTAGTTCGTTTAATCTTATGAGATGTACCTGATCATTCACAACCTCTTTGAAAACCTCGCTTGAAACTGATCTTTCTTCAACTGACTCCTTTTTTTCTTCAACCTCAATGCCTTTGTCCACAACTTCGAAGTCAGGGAGATCGAGATATTCCATTTTGATTTCTTGTTCTTCCAACTTTGCTGGCGCTGGCTCTGGCTCTGGCTCTGGGTCGTCGAGATTCAAGTCATCCATTCCTTGAAGATCTGCTGCATTTGCTCCTATCTGTGAAGGACTCCAAGCTTCGTTACGGCTTGACAACCTTGGACTAGGGACACTAAAGGATGTCTTTGACTGCTTGCGAGCAAAAGAAGATTTGTCTGACCTTGATTCCTCAGCCTGTCTATAGATTCCAATCCCTCCATCTTTCTCCATAATCTGGAACCCCAGTTTCAAAACAAGCTCCCCTCCTTTTGCCTTCCCTGAAAGATTGAAACTTGTGTCCCATTGCCGAACCCGGGTACCTTCATAGCTCTTCTCCACTGATTCCTGAATCAGTTGACTCAAATCCACAGAGCTTCTCCCGAAATCAAGCTCTTCAGCATCAACAGCAAACACATACATCCAAAAAGGACGGGGCTCAAATTTCAACTGCTTCCCACTGTGCCCTGAACTGCTATATACATGACACCTAACAAACAAGGTCTCTTCAAAATCAGCAGCTCCCTGTGAGACCCTCGATGGCATTGTATGGACGGCCCCGTCCTTTGTTTCCTTCTTTCTAACACAAACAGAGAGACGAAGGCCATTCATTGAAGCTGGAAGGCCTTGGACAGCGACAACTTCGACAGAAAATAAGCAGCTTAATTTATGCATACCAATATGCGAGAGAGCTCTTATTGGCTTCCATTTCCAGATTCCCTTCTTCTCTGCTGACGAAGTTGCTCTTTCGTCCAACCTCTTCGTCTCTGGTCTATCCTTGTGCTCGTTTTCATCGTCAAGCTTTGGCCGGGAACGCCATGGAGACAAGGACATACGTCTCCGTGGTTTGTAGTTGTTGGGTTTCTCCTCGATTACTTTAGCTGTGACAATCTCATCAGCGGATGGGATAGAAGGAACAGAGCTTCTGGGCAGAGCAAGGGAGGCAGTTCTTCGGTTGGTGGAAGTGTGGGATATGTAGAGTGATTGGCTGAGCGCCTCGAGTTCTTCCAAGAGATGGGTGTTGGAATTCGTCTTTTCTGAGTATTCAGCTGCCATTGTTGAAGATGATGATCAAGAAAGCAAACAAGAAGAGGACGATGCTATAGTAGATGGTGATGATGATATTGAAAGTACATGATGCAGAGAGTTGGCATGAACGAGAAGATAAGGAGTTCAGAAGGTTGAAAGGTTTTGCGGTGGAGAAACTGCCATAAAATGATCATGAATTTGTCGATTGTTGGTTCTTTCTGAGCCAGGAAATTATAATGCATCTAACTGCGTGAAGGATAAGAGATGAACGTTTTAGTGTTCCCAATCTCTCACACTCTGTGAAAGAGACAGGATTGGAATTTAGTGTCAGACTGGTCCCAGAGAATTCAATGTTTGTTTCTGGCAGCGAAGCTTCCTCCAGTTCTTTCACTTGCACCCAGCCAAAGTTTGGACATATATGATCGATTTGGTTCCCAGAACCACTTTTGGAAAATTTATTCGGCGTTTTTTTAGTTTAGAGAATACTAAAAGACGTTGTTGCCTATTACAGTATTTTTTTAGTAATTTTTCTTACATTTAAAAAAAAAAAAAAAAGTTTTAAAGAAACTGTTGTTGCTAGTGTTGTACAAGACTAATTATTCCATAAAATAGCTATTTCATATCCAAATGTGCTCTTAGATTTAGATGTACTGACATTGAAAGCCCACTTGAACTGGCCCAAAAAAAGGCCCACTTGAACAATGTGACAAATGTTGGTCATCCTAGACTTGTTTAATTCCAAGCCCAAAATGTAGGTTTAGATTGAAGCTGACCCATGACAAAGTGGCTTTTGACCTTTCTGGTGACAAACAAAAGCAAAAGGCGTAAGCACTATTTGCTGATCCTCGAAGCCAATACCACCGAAGTCCCACTAGAAAATCGAGATCGAATTCCGAAGAAGAAAGAGCGAGCGATGGCGTTGATGAGGGGAGAGCCATTGGTGAAGAAGCTGGCCCTTCTGGCAAAGTACGTGGTTCTTCCGGGAGCCATGGTCGCTGCTCTCGTTTACTCTCCTCCCGATTACACCTCTTCTTCCTCCAGGTCTCAAAAGCCCTCCGAATAGATCCCCGTTCTATTTCACTTCTCGGTCCGTCTTTCCCTCTTTTGCTTTTAATCTTATTCATCTATTTTTGTGCAAGGATTAGGGTTAGGGTTTTGCTCTTGATCTTATTTGAGGCTGTGATTTTCAGTCTGGTAATGCATGTTCTGCTATAGGGTTAGGGCTTTGACTATGATATGCATGTATTTTAAGTAATTAGAAACTGGATTAGAGAATGAGATTTTAGTTGCCTAGTATTTGATAGTATTTTGCGTGGCCCTCCCCTCGTTCATGATATGCCTTATTCACATATTGAAGTTGGCCCAAATGCTTGATTTGTTCAATTCACTCGCTACACATTTTGCTGCAAAGCTTGCGCTCTGGGCTGTTTGTTGCCACCTGATAAGGCTGCTTGCCCACCTAAGGATTCAAAATGTACAAGCTTTCATGTAATTTTCAAATATGTTGAAGGTGATCTGTGATCCTGTTATCTATTTCAGCTTGAGGTTTATGCTCATCATATGGTCTGTTAAGCTGTTGAGGGAAATGCCCGCCTATTTATTGTTAACTTGAATATGAGGATGGTTGGTGGGTTGGGTAGTAATCTATATTTTGCTTAGGTAACCTCCTCCTGTGTGGTTTTACACTCTCTAGATTGTCTCAAGTGTTAGATTACCTTCTTCAGTTATTAACCATTTAGATTAAGTGACACTGCCATTATATACAATTGGTCTTAAAGCTTTTGATGCATATAGCATATGTTCCCCCAATCTAGCACTCTTCATACTTACACAAGGCAGACTGAAGTGTATGGTTACTATAAAATAATTAGTTACTTTTTTGCATCTCAATAATGCTAAACATGATGTTGTTTAGTCGTCTGTAAACATCCAGGACTCTGGCAGTCCTCTGTGACCGAACATGGAGTTTTAGATGACTAGGAGAGATCTGCAGTAAAGTAGCCCTCATAGTCCAGCCTTCTGAATATTCGGATATTCCTATCCAAATAAGAGAGACTCATTGGAGTCTTTGAACTTTTGTGTTGTGATCGGAATTTAGTGCTATTAGATAACTTTTCCTATTTCACGGTGGAAACCATTTTTCATTTGTCTTGAGCCTTACCTTGCCCACTTTGTGCAATTTTGTTAATGCACTTGGATTGTGACTAATTTTTAATTTTCTCTTCTTACAGGGGCATCTTGATTGCTTAGGCATGCATGTCTGCAAACATGCACCCTGTTTTTGGTAAAATTTGGTATGTAATAAGCATCATGATCGTGTAATTGTTGAATTTCATGTGTATTTATTTGGAGAGATGAATGTGTGTTGTTTTCGTTTGAAGAGCTTTGGGAGCAATTTTCTTGTTTCTATGGCTTTTGCCCTCAATTAAATCTTATCCAATCAATACAAAGATTGCCCCGTCGTAATAATCTCAATAATATGTCTACACAGTTTTAGCATAGTTTTGATTGCTTATGTTAGATTAAACATAAGTTGCTGTGGAGAGTAGTTAACTCATTTTCAAATATTTGAAACGCTTTAACATGCTCTTGCGCTCACAAGATATAGAACTCTACATGCTCTTGTGCCTCTTTTAGTAAGAGCATTGCACAGGAAAATAAGTATGAATTCAGTCAGGAACTGGGTCCAAAAACTTAGCCTTTCACATGACCCACTAATATTGGGGTGTAGTACGTGTTGTATATCTTAATTTCAATGAAAAGGCTGTGTTTTTGTTTTTCAACCCGACATTGCCTTTTGAAGTGCTGTGATCTTAGTATTCTGAATTTGTAACTCGAAGTGATGAACCTTAGATAGCTGAATTGTCTGAAATTATGCGAGGGATGGGGGTAATTTAATTATAGCGGGTCCTTTAAATCTTTAATCTTGATAGGGTGCCATTTACAACCAGTTGTTAAAGCTTATTTGGGTATGAATTGGAGTGTAACTACATTGTTGTAGAGTTACCAGTCAATGTTTGCCTTAGTTTCAATTACATGGATCAGGGTTAGAATTATCGGGTGAGTTAAGTGGTAGTTTACGTGTGCCAGCTTGGTGATTAACCAACTAAATGAATGAGAGACTTCGGTGTCTTTGAGCCCTTCTAGCCAACCATAGCATTCTAACAAAGCGTTTCCAAACAATCTAGAGAACTTGGGTGGTTGATTGTTTTAAGTTTTGAAGGAATCAAAACCCGTATTTTGATGTCTCTATCTTGTATCCATTTTGTGACTAATCGGTGGTAAAGCTATAGTGCCATGATTAGCTCCAACACTTTTTATCTGTTATCAGATACGACGCATGTCAGGGCAGACGATAGATTAACATTTGTCAATTCATGTATGGCTGCTTATCCTTTTGTTAGTCTCTAAGGTTCTCTCATGTAAAATTGTAATGGAGAGTGGAGACGTGTCCCGTAACACCCAATCCTCCTGTGGTCAACTAAAGGGGATTTGAATTTCTTGATATTACCTATCCATAGAGGATGGGATAGGGATAATAACAGGCAAATTGTGGGCTGCACAGAGGACCTTACGGGTAGGCCTCTTGTTTGGACGAGGCTCCCTTGGTCGGAAATGGTAGGGAATACGGATCATTGTCCAGAAACGACGCATGGCTTAAACAGAAGCCCATTGAGTACCTCTCACAGCTTCTGATTACGTAGGGCAATGAGAATCATTATTGGGGATCTCAATCATGTCATGCATTACAAAGCTGGGATCATTGGCGCACTTGATGCGCAGAAGAAATAATACATTGATTAAGCATTTTGGCTCTGATAGAAAAGTTTGCAATTTCATTTTCGGGTAACAAAGGTGAGAGTTTTTACAAGCTCTTCTACTTTAACAAGTCTTGAATAATCCACCTCTATTGAACAGATAAACTCTATAAAAATTCTCAGATTTGCTTCTCCTATTACTATCCATCCATCCGAATAACAAATTGTTAAAATGGACTCAACCAAAATAGAAGGCGTCGCCACAGCTTGAGAGGCGTAACTCAGTGCGGCTGCGGCAGGCATTGTGTACATTCTTACGCATGTCTCCGTAAACAGAGCCTATTACGGTAGGGCTTAGGCCCTAGCTGCCAACCTATACCACTTCGCATGCACGGGAGGGGACCCAATTCCATTTTCAAATTGGGAAAAAAATTCCAATAATATTGAACACCTCCAATCCCATCCATGGGCATCACATCAAACACAACCTGCTCCACTCCTATTCTTCCCTCCACCTCATACATCACAGGGCTACGAATATCCATCCTACACAGCGGCCAAACGTAGATTTTTTTTTTTTTTTTTTTTGTGCATGTGTAAGTAAAAGTAGATGTAGATATCCGAAAGAAAAGCGATCGATATTTGTACAAAAATAAATAAAATAGAAGTCCCAAATCTTAAGCTGCAGAAAGAGTCCAATAATACATAGATGCGTGCATGGATAGATAGTCTATGGATCTACACTTATAGTAAGAGTACGTACACATTAGATTCTATAGACATACTATATGTATATTTAAACTGATAAATATATAAAGTTAAACTAGATGTATTCAACATCCGAAGGCCAAGATTCTCGAGAAATACTGGAGGATCTAACACGAGCTAAAAGCCGGCCCTGTTGAAAGCAATTGAAGTGGACATGTCATAATTGGCAGCAGCAGCATCTGCAAGAGGAGCAGAAGCAAATGCCGAGAGCCCCAACAAACCACAATCAATCTCAAAAAGCAAGGGGTTTTGATATTGAGTTGGGTTTGGGTGAATCCTATCCATCCATTGCAAGTGGGCTTCGGCTGGTGCTTGGAAATCGGAAAAGTTTGCCTCTGTCTTGCACTGTTTCTGAATAGTGAGCTGTTCCTTTGGAGTGCAATCTTGATGTGAGAGCAGGGACTTGAAGAGCATCGATGGTGATGGTGATGGGTTTTTGTTTGTTGCGCTGGTGCTGCTTGTGATTGTCGTGGGAATGGGTGAAAAGGAGGGTTGTAGCCCATTTTTTGGGAATAGGTGGGATTGGGAGACAGCTGGGTTTATTAGGCTTTTCATGTCATTTTCCTGGTTACCGAACAGAAAAGGATTTTGGACACCCTGCATTGGGCTCTGAAATTGACATTCTAATAATCTTGTTTGAGTTTCTAGCAATGCGGGCAAGGAAGCGCTGCTGGGCGATGAAGCAGCTTCCCGGAGCCCATAACTTTGTCCCTGCAGAAGTAGATTTTTCTTCTCCCCATTTTTGTGAAAAATCCTGCAAATAACCCATTCCTCCTGCAAAATAGCCAGGAATTCTTATCCTTGTAAGTTGTAATGCAGCATCATTGAAAAAATGTGAAGCATATTTAAGGTATAACAACATAGCGTAACATATGCTTTCTGTTTACAATAAAATTAACACAGAGCTTGTTAAATCAATCCAAGTCACATCAAAATCTACCCAAAGTGAAAATGGGGGTGTAGTGGGCATGCACACTGGCAAGAGATTCAAACACAAAAGAAGTCAACCCAGAAAGTGACAAAAAAAAAAAGAGAGAGGATTTGCAGGGTAATAGCTTGTTTCTCACGGCGCACGTGTGGGGGAAATTCGGGTCCGGTTACCTTACACGTGTGGCGGTTGGAGAAGTCACCGTCAAGGCGGTACTCGTGCATGACCCACTTGGTCTTCTCGCCACGTGGGGCTCTGCCCTTGTAGAAAACAAGGGTCTTCTTCATTCCAAGTAGGGCTCCACTTGAAGCAGTACTGTAGACCTCCTTGTCTTTGCCAGTGGCTTTCCAGTACCCGGCTCCGGTTGCCCGGTTTGTTCTCAACCCGGTTGGGTATTTCCTGTCCCTCAAGCTGAAGAAGTACCACTCTCTCTCCCCCATCCTTGCCATATCTGAAACAAAACAAACACCCAACACACAGACAAGTTCATATTAATTAACTTTCCATCTTCCCTCTCCCCTTTTTTCTTTCTCAATGCACATTTATTAACCATCTCCCTATGTCAGAAATCTGGACGGCTTTTGCAGGTGGTGATAGATTTTCTGACCAAATATGTTTGGTGGGGTAAGACTTAAAGCGTATGTGTGATTCATACTCAAACTTGAAGAAATCGACAAGGACATTTGTAACTAAAATTATATTCATGGGAACTCTTCAACTCCTAACTATATTTAGAGTGGATATTATTTAAAAAAATATATGTATATACAGAGTAATATTCTCAGAAAAGAAATATATATAGATATATATACAGAGTAATATTCTTGGAAGTGTTGTTTGAAAGTTAAGAAACCCTTGTTAAAACATAAGATCCTCTAAGTCTAAGCTATGTGAAGTTTTAGCAATTAGAAAGAAATATTTATTTCTATAACTTCCCAAACTACCAGGATGAGAAAACCATGATTGTATTTGCATCATCACTACCTAAGAAAAAAGAGTGTGTGAATATTGGATCTTTTTTTTCTTGATATGAGATGGACATATATATATATATATATATAGTATATATACCTGGAAGCTCCCAAGGCTCACATCTGTTAAGGTCAACCTCTGCAATCTCGACGCCACAAAAGCTGCCATTGAAGACTTTGGAAGCGAGATAAAAGGTGATGAGTTCTTCGTCGGTTGGGTGGAAGCGAAACCCTGGCGGCAAACCTTGCTCGTAAATGTCATGCCCAGCGAGCTCACGCATAACATCTTCCATTGTCAACATGTCTTCCCCAGAGAGTTGAGAAAAAAAGAGCGATTGATTATGAGTGAATGAGTGATGAAGCTAGTAAGATGCTCTAATACGTACTATAAAGAGGAGGCCTAGGAGCACTGAAACCGTAAGAGAAGGGAGAGAGAGAGAGAGAGAGATTTTGGGTTCACAAAAGGCTATATGTGGGGGAGTCTAGAGAGGCGCACCTGAAAGCCTCTACGCCACTACCCAAACGGGGAAATTTTTTATGAAAAGCAGTAAGTAAATAAAATGTTATAAAATGAGAGGATGTTGGTTCTTGTACATGTGTGGGGGTAGTAAATGCAAAGCTGGTTGCAGAGATTTATGCGTGCGTATGTTAGCATATATATGTTTAGACTATAGAGATATAGGGTCAGGCACTCAGACTCAGGCTTTCTTTCTTTCACAGTGAGATCATCATCACCTAATCCTCTTCTCTTTTAATATCTATTAATAAATGTTTAACTATTCATACCCCTACCTGAATTCTCTCAAATTCCAATCCCTCGTAAGTTTCGTGGCGGATTGGATGCACACAAAATATAACAGCATTACTCTTTTGCTCAAAATATTACAATTACTTCTTTTTCTTTTCTTTTTTATTATTATTTTTTAACTATTTTATAATTCATTAATAACAGATCATGAAGAAAAAACTCTTACAATTAATAGCTTTAAATACCATCAATAATATAAAGTTAAGATAACATAACACAACGCTATTAACTTATATAGTTATAGAAAAATTATCTATGACATTATTTTCTATTCATTCATGTAAACACCGATTAAAAAATATATCTGTTTTAAATAGATTAGATCTAAGATATGGATAGCTAAATTTCATTCCAAATTTATTTATCCGGTTATGAGAGATAGTCTCTCACACCGATCTACTCTTCTTCGACCTAAAAGTCAGGAGATTAAAACTATCATTACCTCAAAAGCATGACAAAAAGAACAAAAAAATACAAACAGCGAAAATTAAAATCAACAAAAAAAACTCTCAAGACACAGCAGTGCCGATGATGGGCAGATAGAAAGCCAAAAAAGACAGTGGGTGGGTACAGTGAGAGTCAGTGTTGACAGAAAAAAGTAGATCAAACTTATAACAAACCGATCTAAGAACTAAACAAGCACTGACGAGCAACACGGTGCGAGAGGCGAGGGACAAGATTGCTAAGGCAGATAGCACGGTCGGCACAGCAAAGATGGCGAGACGCTATAAGGGAAAATTAGTAAAAAAAAAAATGGAAAACGAGGGGAAGAAGAAAAGAAAGAAAAGATCACTCCTACCCAAATTGTTGCAAGTTTTGAGTTTGTTCCCTTTTAAGGGGATAAATTTTTTTTCCATTACAGTTACTGTTAAACCTCCTCAAGTTTGGTTCTTTTTTTTTTTTCCTTGGCTAATTTGTCCTAGAATGTTTCCTCTCACACTTTTCAAAATCTTTAATTAATTAAGTTAAATTATAGTTAATTTATATAATTTTATAGTCATGTATTAGTATATCTTTTTTTTTTTGTAAATATGTATTAGTATATCTTAAATCTAACACATAATATTTATGATTGATAAATTTTTATATGATTTACAAATTCAACACTAAATCGTAATAAGATTTGATTTTATATAATCTTTTATATGTATATTTTAATATGATCCAAACTTTGTCACGTGAACTCGAACTTTACATACCTAATTGTGGCGGGTAGCTAGTTAATGATTAATTTGATTCAATCAAGAGGATGATGAGGTGGGATTTAGAATCTTCATAACCTGCTTATCTTTGTTCCATGCATAAAGCGCAGTACAAAAGATGTTCAGAGCTGCTCATATGCTTTGGTCAGACTTTGGGTTCCTAAACACTTCTCTCTCCTCTTCTCTCTTCTCTTTCTTTGGTGGTGAATAGTGGGGTTATCTCTCGATTTATGGGCCATGTCATCAAAACGCGTCGGCGTTGCACGTGTAGTATGATCACCTAATAAAAGCTGTCCGACTCTGCTTAACTAAACTCGTCCAGATTTTAGTGACTCACCCAAGTAAAAGATAACAACAACAGCTACTACCATCTACTGCTGCTGTGTATCTAAATTACATAAGCCTACATTCCTAGCCCTGAAAATTTTAATTTTATATTTTAATCTTAGTTTTTTCCTTCTTTTTTTTTCCCCTTCTATATATGCCTATATGGGGTAGGGACCTAGTTCTTGTTATAGGGTACGTCTTCTTCACACCTTTAGACCATTGATTGGCCTCGAGATTTGCACCTTAAGAATTAGTAAATTCTCTAAGATTAGGTGGTCATAAATAGAGAGGGTCAGGGACGGACCTGGCGCCACCGACCAGGCCTCAGCCCCTCACAACCGCCCTACGAGACATTAGAGTCCCCTCCCTTATTGAGAGCTCTGCTCAGGATTCAGCGAATACGACATGCAATTCAATCATAGAGGAGCGCCATCTTTCTGAGAATCCAAGGGAGCAGCTCCTAATTATTGAAGCCCACCACTTTATGGCACTGCTCAAAATTGTTAACAATTCATATTCACCATGAGTAGGAAATTTGGATATGGAGGACAGGAGATGAGAGGACTTTGTCATTTTGGCCTTAGTAATTTTGGCAGGAAGTATGAGAGAGTTTAGATGAGACTTAATTATATAAATAGGCAAGATTGAGTCATTAAACTATGAATAAAAAATATGTTAAAATTAAAAATTAAATTAATACATAAAAAATAAAAATTGCTACTCAATCCATATTAACAAAAAATAAATAAACAAAATAATTATTTCGTAATATATTTTAATTTTTAACACTAATTAAAATAAAATATGTATTTTGTCCTAATTGTGTCACTTTAGTTTTTACGTTATTGTCTTTATTGCATTAAAAATTCATTTACATTGCTCGAGTCTCAATTACCCGTGCTTAATTTTTCTAATAACAGATTTGTGTTGTTGCTCATGATAAATTTAGGACGTTTAAGGTTTGGATATATAATAAATTTTGTTATAATAGAACCAAGGGCCAAGCTTCTTCTTTTTCATTTCTTTTTTCTTTTTTCTTTTTTCTTTTTTCTTTTTTTGCAAAAGAGAGGAGAGGGTTGTGGGCCTGTGGCTAATACTGGCCATTCCCTCTCTCTCTGCAGATAGGGAGTTAAAAATCCCAAAATTTATTGAATTAATAAATCTATAGAAACTCTCTTATAACTATTGTCTAAATTACTTGTAATTTGTTGAGTAAATGATTGAGATTCCGATCCACAAATATGTGCCATGGGCTTGGCCACTTTTGGTCCACTACTTTTGTTGGATAATCACACCTCCGTGTCTTCTTCATTCTCACCGAAATATATAATGAAGATTTATGTGCACACGTGAGAGTGCTGGTGTTCTTTTTCCGTGAGGGAGACAAGACAACTCGTACGCTATTGTGCAGGCTGCTTGGGATCTATTACGAGACCCGGAATAGGTTGGTACCACGCCTACTTCCTTTTGTCGTTTTTTTCATTCTTCTTCTTTTTTTTTTTTCAATAATTAAACTGTTCCAATTTACTGAAATTGGAATCATAGGGCCTATTTATCTTGGACAACCTAAGTTGCGGGAGTTCTACAGTAAAAAATTCAAACAACTTATAATGTCAAGAAATTCCAATTCGGGAGTACAAAGGCAAAAGAAAGGAACCACGATATCTATCCTTCCATTTCATTCCTTTACTATTCAATCATTTTAATAGTTGATATATTGTCAATAAATGCTCAAGTGACCTTTGTCAAAGACTAAGATTACAGTGAAGCATTAGTTATTTATAGGAGCAAAATGTTAACTTACATTTTTTTAACATTTTTTTTTATAATTTTTAACTAATATAAGTATGTTTAATTCAATTTTAGATCAATTTTAAGTAAAAAAAAAAAATCACGAATGAGTCAAATATGCCACGTCAATTGAGAATGCAGGAAAAAATTCCAAGTATCATTCCTCCCATTATACAAACTAAACTTCTTAGATTTGATTTCAACTCAAGAATATAAGAAGTAAGTTGTATAGTTTGTGCCAAATATATCTAAATGAGTAATACTATTTAGTAAAATATTATATGATTATTATACATTTGGGATGATATAGAAGTAAAAATTAATCATTTGATTTTTTTTTTTTTACAAGTATTAATCCAATGATTAATTTTCAATGCCACATCATCAATTTGTATGACAGTCATATACTAATCTACTAAATAACATTATTCTATGTAAATTGGTATGTGTTTATAAGATGGATATATCTAAGTTAATAATAAAATTAAATATTTTGTGTGAAGTATCATGGTAGGAAAGTCACATTAACGACCTAGCTGTAGAATTGACCATTCAAAGTTCATAGGTCTTTGACCATAATGGCATGAGGTTGAAAAGATATTATGACAAGTAGGAAATAAATATTATGGTATACATTATTACCTGTCAGGGGTGGCTCAACCTTTAGACGGATTAGGCGGTCGTTTAAAGCCCCCAATTAATAAATATTAATGAAGTTTCTTTCAAAAAAAAAAAATTTAAGTCTTAATTATAATAAATATTCTCTAATTAAGGCCCTCAATTAATAAATATTACTAAAGATTTATTACATAAAAAAATATTTTTGGTCCTAATTATAGTCAATATTATCTAATTAAGGCCCTCAATTAATAAATATTGATGAAGTCTTATTCCATAAAAATAAAAAATAAAAAATAAAAATTAAGGCCTACTATAGTCAATATTCTTTAACTAAGACCCAAAATTATGATAAAATGTAAATAAGTAATTAATAGTGGCTTTTGTCCACACGTAATTAATAATTATGATAAATAAATAATTATAGTTAATATTCTCTAATTAAAGCCCCAAATTATTATTGGAGCCCAACTTTCACAATAAAATGGGAAGAAACAAAAATTAAATGTTCAGAATATAAAAAGTTTTTAAATATTTTATTCAATTACGAACTTCTCTCTTTATAAGTTTTAAGAAATTACAATCACTAGACAATGATAGTTTGCAAAAAAAAAGTCTTAATCTTGAAGGTTTTCTAAAACATGATATCTATTATGATATTAATGGTTTAGATTTATTTTCAGAATTAAAAATTTTAAAAAAAATTCTACAAATAGAAGAAAGTGTTCAAATTGACACATTAAATTATATAAAAAGACTTAATTCTTTTCCTAATGCATGTATCGTTTATAGAATTTTATTGATAATACCTATTACAGTTGCTTCTGCCGAAAGAAGTTTTTTAAAATTAAAATTGATAAAATCCAACCTAAAATCAACAATGTTACAAAAAAAATTAAATGGATTAACCATAGTATCAATTGAAAAGAAAATGTTAGAAAAACATGAATATAAAACTTGAATACGTAATTTTGCATCAAAAAAAGCAAGAAGAATGATTTTTAAAAAAAAAAAGTCTCATTTAAACTTCTCGCCTTAAGCTCCAAAATGTATCGAGCCGGCCCTATTAACTGTTAATTATTAATAATCGTATAATTACAATTAAATTATTACATAAGTATTATTATAATCACGCACAGATAAAATAGTCAATTAATTTTTCGCATGCCCTTTTAATTAGGAAAAATAAAATGCTGCTGAATAAAATTGAAACGTAACCTCTGGTCCAAGCTAGTGTGCTAGCTAGTACAGCTCATCTGAGTCATTTCCAAACAAAAATGATGACCGATGAGCCGACCGGGAAAATAACTTATCATGGGAATTATTAAAGCAAAGGCTTTACTTAAAAAAAAAAAAAAAAAAAAAGCAAAGGCTTTTTCCTCAACAAACCAATTTAATGTATTCATATGACTATAAATTGAAAAGTCAAGGTCTTTAGAATGTTGGTATGTCAAAATTTTTTGTTGAAAAAGCATCCTATTAACTTGTTTCGATATAGAAAAATAAGCTCATGAGATTAGTTCGAGAAAGGAAAGAAGAGAATTCTATCTCCAAGTTTAATTAAAAAATAATATACACATACCCTACACAAACATTAATAATAATAATTAAAAAATAATAATATATATATATACCCTGTTCAAATTATCACTTTATTGTCAATGTGTCCCTCAAATTATCAATTGTGTCATTTTCATCAAAAACAATAAAAAGACAAAAAAGACCATAAAAAATTTTCAATAAAACAAAAATATTCTTATAAATTTGAAAAAAAAAAACTAAAACTAAGAAAACTAATTACAAAAAATCAAGAAATGATAGTTTTTGGGAGACATTGATATAATTGATAATTTTGGAAGATATTAACAATGAAGTGATAGTTTAAAGGAGATATATGTACTTTTTCTTAAAAAAAAAAACCTTGTTTTAGATGATAAAACATGGACAAGGTGGGACAAAGTAATTGTCAAATTGAAGTGTTATAGAGAGAGAGAGAGAAAACGAGAATGCCTTTGCCCTTGTGATGTTTTTGATGTAGACAAAAATTTCTTATAAGTTAGGTTGTACGAAAAATTTTCAAATTTAGTCTCTAAGAGCATTCACATTGGCCTCAGCAAATGTTTGGCTAAATTTTAGCTAAAACTTCATTTTTTTCATTTTAGCTAACAAATTTTCAAAAGAACTTACATCCGGCTCAGTATTTTAGCTAACAACTTTTACTATTTCATTTAAATACTCATTATCTATTCTTTTTTTATTTTTTCTTTATTCTTTCTCTAACAATCATATTTTTAAAACTTTATCATTTTCTAACAATATATTTTCTAAAATTTGTCATTTTATTTGATCATATTTTTAAAAATTCATTTTTTTTCATAATTGTCATTTTTTTTAAAATTCGATCTTTTTCTAAGGGTTTTTCTTTTTTTTTTTTTAAAAAAAAATCATTCAATACCAAAGAGGATTACTTAAAAAAAAAAAAAACACCAAAGAGGAACTCAGGCGACAGGAAAAAAAAAAGAAAAAAGAAAAGAAGAAGGCACAGGAAGAAAAAAAAAAGAAAAAAAAGAAAAGAGGAGAGAGGAGAGAGATTGTTATTTTATTAATTAAAATATTGTTTTGGTGAGCTACAGCACTCAGAAACTTTACTGAGCACTGTAACAACTCAGCAAAATATTGGGTATTTTGCTGAGCCAGATATAAGGATTTTTTTTTAAATTTTTGCTAGAGGGCTCAACAAAGTAGCTTTTAGCTACTTTGTTAAGTCCAATGTGAATGCTCTAAAAGTAATATATGTTTATTGACATGTAAAAAATACATATTTTTTTAATAATATGTGTTTCTTACATGATTTTTTTAATAATATTAATAAATAAAATAAGATAAATAAAAGATATTATTTTTCACATGTTAGAGGGACAGATGACTCTTTTAGAGACTAATTGAAGGAATTTGAACAATCCAATTGGTAAGAAATTTGTATGGGATCATGTGGCTGATTAATTGAAACTTCTTTTGTGCAATATAACACCATATAATGCCTCAATCATCATCTACCGATTGTTAAGGCATTTGATCGTAAACTTGGATTCAAAGCCAGCTAAAGAACCAAGCTTAAAGACTCGGTATACATTCAGATTAACATCCCATCAACTTTACTTGGAAGCAACATATGAATTTTCCCCTTTTCCCCTTTCCCCATTTGAAACAGGAAAAAAAAAAACAAAAAACAGTGCAACATATGAAACGTAACCTATATAAACGACCCCCAGCTTCCCCTTGATCTCCATTCCTTCATTGAGCAGAAACTACTAAAATCCCAACAAAAATGGGTATTTTCTCATATTCTAAGATCTTCCTCGCCTGCTCCTTATGTCTATTTGCCTGTACGGCATTTGCTCGCGATTTCTCCATCGTGGGTTATTCGCCGGACGATTTGACGTCCATGGATAAACTCATTGAGCTATTTGAATCGTGGATGTCAAAACACAGCAAAAGCTACGAGAGTATCGAGGAAAAGTTGCATAGATTTGAGATTTTTAAGGATAATCTGGAACACATCGAGGAGACAAACAAAAAGGTTAGTAACTACTGGCTTGGATTAAATGAGTTTGCAGATTTGAGCCATGAAGAGTTCAAACAGATGTATCTGGGACTCAAGGCTGAGCTGCCTAAGAACAGGCAACAGTCCCCAAAAGAATTTAGTTACAGTGATGTTGTGGATTTGCCCAAGTCTGTGGATTGGAGGAAGAAAGGAGCTGTCACTCCCGTCAAGAACCAAGGCTCGTGTGGCAAGTATCTAAACTATTTCTTCTTCCCTCTCGAACATAAATTACCATATGTTCTTGTGTTTAATTTGTGTTCTATTCACACTATTGTTTACTAAAAATGTTAAATATTACACTCTATTTTATCTTATTTTATTGACTTATATGACAGTATTTATTAACCATTAGATCAATTTAAAGGCTGATAAATACTGATACATTCTCGACATTTGGCATGAGACCAAGTGGGATGGGTGTATATTATATATTTATTTTGACTAATGCTAAATACTAAGTTTTTTTCTTACTTTATTTTATTAAGTTGATGTGATAGTGCTTCTTAGCTATTGATTTTTTTTTTTTTTGAAAGAAGATTATAAATCAGTGATATAAAAGGTATCAGTATTCATTAAAAAAAAAAATTTAATAAAAAAAATTTATGGATCACAGTCTTTTATATGTAGTGGACCGAGATCCCTTATTGATAAACCCTGCACTGTAGCCATTTGCAGTATGATTATTCATATGTCCTTGGATTACTTTATTAAAATCAAAAAGTGACTAAGCTTTGATGGTGGGCCATTTCGTCAGTTTGAATCTTAATTTCCAGTCGTATTTCATTATTAATGCAGTAGACTAGAAATGACAAAGAGTTGGGTGGAACATGCAGGTAGCTGCTGGGCCTTTTCGACCGTAGCAGCAGTTGAGGGCATTAACAAACTGGTCACAGGAAATTTGACTTCTCTGTCCGAGCAAGAGCTAATTGATTGTGACAAAACCTACAATAATGGCTGCAATGGGGGCCTCATGGATTATGCTTTTGCTTACATTGTCTCTAATGGTGGAATTCATAAGGAAGATGACTACCCTTACCTCATGGAAGAAGGCACTTGTGAGATGAAAAAGGTGCGTACAAAACCCATCATCTTGGACCCGAGATTGTTTGCACAGAGGCCCATTTTCCAAACTTATATATTGGGCCTTCGATAGAAAAAGGCTCTCCTTTTTTTTTTTTTACCAAAATAAAAATTTATTTTCAAATTCTACAAATGATCTCCAGGATGAATTGGACGTAGTGACCATCAGTGGGTACCATGACGTACCGGTGAACAACGAAGAAAGCTTTTTGAAGGCACTTGCGAACCAGCCCCTGAGTGTGGCTATTGAGGCTTCTGGCAGAGGCTTCCAATTCTACAGTGGTGTAAGCTTACTACCAGCTATAACATACCTGCAATCAAAATTCTAAAATACTTTTTTTTGGGTGGAGGAAAATTTTAATATGGGGGGTCAAAATTATAAAAATTATAAATTTTATATCAACTTCTAATATGAGAGATTCTGAACTTGTAGGGGATCTTTGATGGCCGTTGTGGAACAGAGTTAGATCACGGTGTGGCTGCCGTTGGATATGGGTCCTCAAAGGATGTGGATTACATCATTGTGAAGAACTCTTGGGGACCAAAATGGGGAGAGAAAGGTTACATAAGGATGAAGAGAAACACAGGGAAGCCTGAAGGGCTATGTGGAATCAACAAAATGGCTTCTTATCCTACTAAAAAGAAATAGAAGAAGAGATGACCAAAGACTTGGTTCTATTATTGTAGAATAATGAAACGCCTTGTGCTTTCTTTAACCATTTACTCTTTTTGGCTTTCCTTATCCATACCGAAACTATGTCATTTCAAAGTTTTTATTTAGAGAAACCCGTTACGAATTTGATGTAACAATTTATAATTGATAAAAAAAATAAATAAAAAAAATTATGCAATTTTACTCCTTATATAAGTATATAAAAGTTTAATTATTTCATCAATTATGGATTGCTACGTAAAGTTTGTAATGAAATTTTAGTATCATATTGTAACAATTTAGAAAGAATCGCTTATAAAGCTCAATCATACTTAACTATGAATGAATATGAGACTTAGCACTCATGAACTCTTTCATAATTTACCCACCCACTCTAAGTGGACTAATCAATCTTTTCAATGTAGGACTGGGGTATTACAATCTCTTAAATTAAACCTATGATGTCATTGTCACAATGTTATATGTATCATTCCAAAAGAACCAATTAATCAAGTTGCAATCGGAGCTTATTAGAATCGCTTATAAAGTTTCGTCTCACCTAATAAATAATTAACGTGAGTCTTAATGCCTATAAACTCCTTTATAATCAACTCACTATATATGACTTAATCATCTTCTTAACATATGACTGGAGTATTACTCATACCATCTCCATTTTAATTCGATTTCCTTTATAAATTGTAGAGCTCATACTGTTTCGAAAAAAAAAAAAAACATTGTATGAGAGCTAGTATTGGACACATCAGCAGTAAATATTCTTCATCTCATCTCACAGAGAAGTTGCACAGAGAAGTTGCAGATTGGATACGCAGTAGTGCAGCATAAAATGCACGTGTAAATTAGAAGTAATTAGTTTGTTATTATGAGCTGGAATCAGTTGTATTTAGTTAGTCAGTTGTTAAAACAGTTAGCTTACAATTCATGTATAAATACTGTAATGTAGTTCATCTTCAGTTAATGAGAATTCGATACTCTGTTTTCCGCATCACTCTGTTTTCCTACATGGTATCAGAGCATTCTCTCTGAATTCATCTTCTTCCCTTGTTTTCATTTTTTTATCACCTTCAAATCTCCAATGGCTTCTTCATCAGATATGGATCATACAAATCCATTTCTCTTATCTGATCCATCAAATCCATTCTTTCTCCACCATGGTGATAGCCCCGGTACTTTGCTTGTTTCTCAACCGCAGACCGGAGACAACTATCACACCTGGAGTCGCTCTATGATCATGGCACTTACAGCCAAAAATAAAGTTGCATTTGTTGACGACACCTTACTTCAGCCTGCTGATTCTTCTGATTCATTGAATCAGGTATGGTCTCGTTGTAATAACATGGTACTTTCTTGGATCCTCAATTCTGTTTCCAAGGAAATAGCCGCAAGTATCATCTATATTGATACTGCAAGGGACATGTGGCTCGATCTTAAAGATCGATTCTCACAACACAATGGTCCACGAGTTTTTCAACTCCAGAAATCCATTTCTTCTCTTTCACAAGGAAATGGTTCTGTTAGTGCTTACTTTACTTCACTAAAAGGATTAATGGATGAACTTGGAAATTATCATCCTATTCCTTCTTGTAATTGTGGAGCCTTAAAGACTCTCATCGATTATCATCAACAGTAGTATGTTTTTCAGTTCCTGATGGGACTGAATGAGACATTTTCTCATGCTTACGAGGGCAGATTCTGTTACTTGATCCACTGCCACCTATTAACAAGGTGTTTTCCCTTGTTCTTCAAGAGGAAAGGCAGAGAGAGATTTCTAATGCAATTGGATCATACAATCCAAATACTGCTGCTCTTTTGTCAAAGGTTGCACCACAGCCTCGATATGGCAAATTCAACAATAACAGAAAGGATCGTCCAATTTGCACTCATTGTGGCATTTCTGGTCATACCATGGAGAAGTGTTACAGGTTACATGGTTTCCCTCCTGGATACAAATTCAATAAAGGAAAGAATGCAAATTCTCCTTCTGCAAACATGGTTTCTGACAATGAAGGTTCTCAAATGCCAATTACATATGAGCAGTGTCAGCAATTGTTAAGTTTGCTCAAGCCTTCATCATCCGATGCAGAACAATTGACAGCTTCTTCATCTCAGCCTGCAGATCATCTTTTTGCTAATATGGCAGGTGATTTCTCCATTTTATCTCAAACCTCTATACTAAACACAAAACATTCTGTTTTTGCTTCAACCTCACTACCTAGACAACTTCCTGTTAGTGATTCAGTTCATATTCCTTGGATCATTGATACTGGAGCTACAGATCACATGATCTGCTCCATTTCTTTGTTTACCAATATCACTGCTACTGTTTCTAAATCAGTAAAATTACCAAATGGACAGTATGCTCGAGTTACTCATATTGGTACAGTTCAAATTTCTGAAACTTTTATACTAACTGATGTCTTTTGTATACCATCCTTTTCTTTCAACTTGATTTCAGTTTAGTAAACTAATTAAGCATATGCATTGATAGCTAGCACAAACCAACTGGATAATCAAATAATTTAAATTTTATTACAATTGTCACAATTAAGGATCTTGATAATGATCTCTTAATTGTTGCAGATACATAAAAAGAATTTTTTTTTTTTTTTTTTTTTTTTTTTTTTGTATTCAGATACATAAAAAGATGTAAAAGTACTATTGAGCGACTATGTACCAAATGTACAAAGAATTTTCTACTGCGAGGGATTCCATTATTCCGTATGACGACCGATCAATCACACAATTCTCTCCATCACGACAGGAGATAGAAAGGCCTAAACACACAGCACCCACGTAAGAAGAGGCAGATCAAAGATGGCTCGATCTCTAGCTAGGCCACAGCAGCTTCATGATCATGGTTGTTGGGAGACGAATTAAGTGACTTCACACTCGCACCCATGAGAAATCTCCACAGACGCGGCTGATTATTAGGATCATCATCATCATTCTCATTCTCCTCTAATGATCTCCCCATTGTCTCACGCGTGAACAGCAATGTCACCAGCATTCCCATAAGGGAAACGCCCGCAAGTATTACCAATGAGGCTGTCATTCCAATTGCTTTGGGATAACCCTTCTCCTTTTCGTCATGTGAAGCCCACAAAAACCCAACTGAACCAATAATTGCCCCCATCTTCCCAACAGCCCCAGAAATGCCATGACATGTTGATCTAAATCTTGCCGGGAAAAGTTCAGCGGGGATTATAAAGGTGGTAGTGTTTGGTCCGAAATTTGAGAAGAAAAAGGTGAGGCCATATAGGACCATGAAGCCCACATTTGTACTATCTTCCCAATGAAAGGAATAGGGTATCCCAATCGCTAAATAAACCATTGCCATTAAGAGAAAACCCATCATTTGGATTCTGACTCTACCAACACGTTCAATAAAATAGACGGTGAACCAGTAGCCTGGAATTGTGGAACAGGCTGTGATAATTGCTTGGAGTTTTGCAACTTCAAAAGCCTCTTGATAGGCATTCATTTTCTTTTGTTCCGACAGATATTGTTCGTATATTCTAGACTGGAAGAGGTTGCTGCTGTAAAACACAATGTCGAGAAGAAACCATGTGCAGGAGCAAGAGAATAAATCAACCCCATGACGGCGAAAGAATTGCTTCGATAGGAGGGGATAGGGTGGCGGACTTGGTGGCGGCGGGTTCTCTTCCTCAATCTCATCCATTGATACTTCCAAAACTTTCTCCATGTCCTTCGCCGCTTGGAGGAAATTTTGCTCCACCAAAGCTGTATATCTGGGATTTTCCAAATATCAAATTGATTGACAATTAAGTAAACCTACACCAAATTGAAATTAATTAACACGTAAAATAAAATGTAATTAACTACCTGGCAGTTTCGGGCATCATCATACGCCAATAAAATGTTAACCCGGCAGGAATAGCACCCAGCATTAGTATCAACCTCCATGCGACATCAGCCCCCCTGGGCGTCGGATCATTTACCAATCCAGGCGTTGCATGCTCAAATATCTTGCACACCACCATTGTGACTATGGAAGCAGCCAACATCCCAAAGCCCTGCATCGAGAAAACCGCAGCAATGAAAGCTCCACGTGTCCTCTTGTTAGCGAACTCTGACATGATGGTAGCCGACAAGGGGTAGTCCCCACCAATCCCCAGTCCCAACAAGAACCTGAACAGCCCGAGACTCACCAGAACACAATTCCTTGTCGTACATATCGAAAACCCACATGCTAAAGAGCCGAGGATCATGATCATCAATGCCATACCGTACACGCGGCGCCTCCCGATTCGGTCGCCGAGCCTGCCGAAGACCAGCTGGCCAATCGCGGTCCCCAAAAGAGCGATGCACACCATAGCTGAGACAACCGCCGGTGGGACAATGTACTCCTTGGACTCGGGCTCTTTCTCGTAGTACAGCCGTCCGATGAGTGCCATGATTGGAGGGATACAGAAGAGGTCGTAGGCGTCGGTGAAGAGGCCCATGCCGGCTATGATTATGGCCTTGAAGTGGTATACCTGAGTTTTCGCAGTGTCGAGGGCTGAAAGAACTTTCAACGCCATCGTTGGAAAATTTCAGTCCACACCACGGGAGATCTAGTCTGAAATTTCCTGACCTCCGTCTTAATAATGTCGGGTACGGTTTGCACGTTGAACTTCAGGTCGTCTCGTAGATGATGACATGGAGTTAGCCGTTGACAATTTGTGTACCTTGATTCTACGAATATCCGGACCGCGTATCTTACATTATGTGTATAAATAATTCTAAAAATCACTGTTTGGTGCTAAGGGAACGAAAAAGGTGTGATGCCATCATGCCCTATTATATATACTTCCATTTCTATTTCTTTTTCTTTTTTGAATATATATATAACTTCCATTTCGTGTGCAGATGTTGGCCGGTTCTTTTTTTTTAATGAGGGTTTGACTTTTGGAAAAGAGTTGTTTTGGTCGGGACTAAAAAAGATTAAAGCTAAGTTTGTCAAATTCCTTTTCCTTTTTTTTTTCTTTCTTAAAATTAACTTTATTTTTAATATTTTATTAATTATTTTTTAACAATTTTTTTTTTAATTTTTTATATCACACCATTTACTTTTTATTATTATTCAAATAAAAAATTGACTAAAAAATAATTTTTTTTTTTATTTTTTCATACAAAAAATTTATAATATTTTTCATACTTTATATCACATTATTCTTATTTGTTACTATTCAAAATACTAAAAAAACCTAAAAGTTTAAACAGACACAACCTAAAGCATTATTTGCAATTCTTTACACTCTGAAAATCTAACATAATTTTAATATAAAATTAAATAATTAGAGTTATAATGACTCATATAATCTAATATTTATGTATTGATACAACTTAAGTTTAACAACTGAACACAAATTTTCTTCTAAAATTAAAGTATATATTTCATTTCGAAAAGTTATATAAATATTTACAGGTTAATTGATTTTTTATTCTTTTTAAAATTTGATTTTGTTTTCCTTAATACCTCGGCCAATAAATGACGAAAAACGTGATATATCGTTTTGAAAGTACTGATATGTCCTTCTTTTTTATGATGGGGAAATATTGGTCCAAATTAAAAAGAAGAAAAAAAAAATGTTATTTGGATGAAAAAACTTTTAATTGTCATCAGAGAGTTAAATGCTTCACCGGACTTTGAGAATTGCTTTGGTCTGAGTGTCAACAAACAAGTCGGCGTTTGCACGTGTCGTATGATCAGGTAATAAAATGGTCTAGATCTTAGTGTCTCAGCCAAGTAAAAGATAAAACCAACGGCTAGGATCTACCGATGCTCTAAATAAACAAAAATTAAACGTAAGTTTAAAGAAAGGTTTAAACACTTTCTCTATTTCTCTCCAGGAGATCAATTCTTATTTTTTTTTAAAAAAAAAAATCAAATTGGGCCCACTTCTTCATTAAAGAGGTAGGCCCAATTTGATTTAAAAAAAAAATGAGAATTAATCTCCTAATTGATCCTCTACAATGTGCTTAAATACTCCTCCTAAGCCTATATGCCCGGACATTATTTTTTGTTTTTATTTTTCCTTTTTGTCTCTCCCATGGCGTAGGATGGGGACCTAATTCTTTTTACCACGAGCGTGTGTCCTTTAAACCTTAGACCATTAATTGTCCAGACAGATGTTTAGACAATTTAAAACATGTTCAATCAAGTATATCCTATAAAAACTCTTCTTAAAATTATTTATACTAACTATAAGTAATTGTAACAATAAATTATTGGGATCTGAATTCATTCTCTAAGGATCCTTGGTTGCCAAATTGCAGCCGTTGCAATCCATGTAGCCAATTAAGAGAGGGTTCTACGGAGTTTCATTAGTATAAGTAGTTGCTCAAACAGATTAGGACTTTCTCACTCAAAGGTAAATTATACTGCAATTCGGTCAACAAATTAGGACTTAAAAGAGTTGGATTGATTTGTTGGTCGCGCTATGGCCAATTAATTGACGATATACGGACTAGCTTAAATCAGTTTTCCTCCTGGCAAATTTCTCACATCCGACAAGATGCAAATGACGGAGCTCACCTGTTGGCAAAAGCAGCTGCTACACAGTCGCTTAACTATACTTGGTGGAATTCTTATCCTGTGTTCATTAGTAGCCTCGTAAACTCTTACTCTTTTTAATATATAAAAGTATGATTCTTTCCCAAAAAAAAAAAAAGAGTTGGATTGATTGTGATTATAGCTACATGATCAGTAGCGTTGAATTCTATGCAATAGCAACGGTTAGATTTATGCCAAATATATTCTTATTTAGTTTGACCGCATGTGTAAAAAACAATTAAAAAAAAAAAAAAAAAAAAGTTAATCACATGACTGCTACTATGCTACATAAGTTACGCTCCCCCGCATCAAAACACACATCCATTACTGTGGAACGAGCCCTTCATTGATGTGTTCATTTCTTAAAATGGCCCATCCCATTATGGGCCCAAAAACATAAAAATGAGTATGCTAACCCACGTAGAGAAAAAGAAGTAAATGCAACAACAACGAGCAATACTGAAGTCTCATCGATCGACAGAAAGTAGTCTTCAGCTGTTATTATTAGTGATATTTTTTATTTTTTAGTTTTTTTAATCTTAGTCTGCGATCAAGATTCGAGAAGAGTTACTCTTCGGACATATTTAGTTGTCAAATAGCTGCTTCTCATAATTATTATGAAATCATTTTCACTTATCTTCCCTTTTTAATATCTATAAGAATTAAGAGTGAGAGAGATCCGCCTTGAATCCTTTTCCTTTTCCCTAACTTTGATTATAAAAAAAAAAAAATGAAGTCTCACTGACCAATCATAGAAGGAGTCTCACTTCAAAATAAATTATGTTTATTCATCAATTTTGTCTTTAGAGTACAAAAGCATATTTAAATAGATTCAATGGCTAAACCTAATCATAACTCTAATTTGACTGACTTTGAGCTAAGTTCATTTATTAAATTATCAAAAACAAAAAAAAAAACCAATAGCTATTAAAAATAAATAAAGCATAAAACTAAATTCTAATAACTCAATAAAACATAAATATTCTGTTTGCATCCGTAATGTTACTATTTAGACCCATTTTATACCGGTTGTGTTTTAAATAATTTTTTTATTTAAGTGATTAACATAAAGAGTCAATTAAAACACATTAAATCAATTTATGTGAAATTAGCATAAAGAGTAACATTACTCACTATTCCTATGTTTGCTTCAAGGCTTTTTTTTTGTTTTTTAATTTTTTAATTTTTGTTTTTTTTTTTTTTGGTAGAGGAGCTCCCACGTCACAACAACCGGCTAGCTAGCAGCTGGTTGCACCCTGGAGAAGAATCAAATAAAAATCCAGGGCTGGGGCAATGCTAGTATTGCAGCAAAGTAAGAGGGTTTGGAAACAATTAAAGGGAAGCAGGGAGCAGGTGATTGAGATTCGATGGTAAGAAATAGAGAGGGTCAGGAACGGACCTGGCAGCACCGACCTACGAGAGACATAGAGCTAAGAGCCTAGATGGACATGTCACGTGACACGTAGATATGAGTCCCCTCCCTTATTGAGAACTCTAATTAAGGAATCAGCAAATACGACATGTTTCTGGGAATGTTTCTGGGAATCCAAGGTAGCAGCTCCTAATAATTAAGAAGCCCATCACTTTCTGGGTCCCTAAGTTGGGCCGTCGGCATGCAATTAATACTCCGAATTTCATTATCGTATTTTTGAATCTATAAATATGTGGTCGGCGGGCATCGCGGTTTTCTTTTTCCATTCACATGACCTCCATATGTTCTTCATTCTCAATGAAACGACAAGATTCATGAAGGCTGGTCTTCTTCTCATTTTTGTGTGAGAGAGAGACGAGACATCTTTGTACGCACTCATGAAGGATTATAGGCCTCAGATCATTTACGAGACCTATAGGTTGGGGACACACCTGCCTCCTTTGTCGTTTTTATGATTTATAACATTTACTAGGCCCTTTTGGCAATTATCTTTCCCTTATTTTCACTTTTTTTCAAAAAAAAAAAATTCATCATCTTTTTAAAGTTATTAATAAATAATTTTATTCACATTTTTCTAACAAAAAATTCAAAATTCATTTTTACTTTATATCACATTATTCACTTATTATTACTTTGTGTAACATTTATATTTGAGAGGGATCAATTAATAATATCATATCTTTTTAATTAATTCTTTAAATAGTTAATTTATTAACAATTATATCTTATTAACGAAATATCATGTGATTTTGGTTAAAGATTTAAAATATTACGGATAAGAATTTCTTACAATTTTTTTAAAAGTGTCAAATTCTTAAATTACGTAAATTCATACTGATTTTTACATTAAACGACTTGAAAAATACTATCTATTAAAAATGTGACGTGTTACTAATAAGAATTTGATATATTTTTTAAAAAATGATTGTTTTAATTTTTTTAACCATTTCTTGCCCATCTCCATATAAAGAAATGTGCAAATCTACCATTAAATTTATGGGACCACATATGTAATCGCATAATTCAATGGTAGAGTTGAACATCTCTTGTATGGAGATAGACGAGATAATTAAGAGAATGATATGTAGCATCTCTCATATTTTTATCATGTTCTTGTAATTTATGTCGTAAAAAAACTTTGAATTAAAAATTATTTTGTTTTACTAAAGAAGAAACGTCTCTTCAAAAGTGAGACAAAAAATTTTTGAAATGATTTTTTTTTTATTTTTGCTATTTCGAAAACATACTACATTTTTTAAGTCATTCGAGGTAAAAAATGGCATAAATTTACGTAATTTAAGAATTTATACTTTTAAAGAAATTGTAATAAATCCTTATTCGAATATTACAACATTAACTATATTAGACCGGTTGGAGCTGTCTCATCTTAATAAATAAATGCTATAAAAATTATAGGGTTTTGTTTCAAATGGAAGAATCCAACCACCTGACCTATAAAATTGTTTCTTTCTTTTTATCTAATTGATATCGGGAAAGAGTTATAAAGGGAAGAATTGTTGCGTGTTTTTTTAGCATATTACAATCACTTGTTTTTTTTTTAATAAAATAATCTTCAACTCTATTTTTGGGTCATGAACAGGCAAGCCCACATGGCCTAGATATCAAGCCCATTTAATTCGGATATTGACCCATTCACCATGAGTACCGAACGCACTTGACACTTGTGAGAAGAAAAAGGCAAGTAGAAATCCAATAGTTGTCTGGGCCTGAGACAGCTTGCGCCCAAGCCCATTCTCGAGACGTATGTATTGATTGGGCCTGTTATAGAGAATATAGAGGCTGTTTAGTTGTTAGAGAGTAGCCCCTTATCGAAATGTGCATGGCTATTGAGGCTTCTGCCGGCAAAGAATTCCAATTCTACGAACTCAACGTGCCTCCAAATTCCAATATAAAGAGATTTTGGGTATCTTTGATGGCCGTTGTGGAACAGAGCCTGTGGATATGGGTCGTCAAAGGGTTCGGATTACATCATTGTGAAGAATTCTTGGGGACCAAAAACGAGGAGAAAGAGGCTACAAAAGGATGAAGATTAGAAACAGTGGGAAGTATTAAGGGCTAAGTGGAATCAACAAAATGACTTCTTATTTACGAGGAATAACTTTACTTATTCTTTAAATTGTCACCAATTTTATAATGCCTTTACTAAAATTCAAAGTCTCTCAATTTAGTATATCAAAATTCCAATTAGTT